>OX104111.1:105223677-105823677 GCA_944474755.1 Limnoperna fortunei
ACAGGCCCACAACAACCCAAAGGAAAAGACCGCGGTAAGTACGAATAACTGATTTTACTATAAAAGCACGAATTTAAGAGCCCGTGCATGACGTTCCTTTAAAATTACTTCGATTCTCTGTTTAAATGTTTGGCATACTGAAATGGTTTGCAGGGGTAGATGCACAGAGCTCTCCAGGACATGCCCCGATATTTAATAGGAGATGCCACGTATGTAGGATTTAATACGAAGGCCAGTTGCGAATCATAGTTGGTTGTGGGCCTTAAGTGTGTTACGTGCTCAGAGAGTGCAGTGCGTGAATTGTAAATTTCCTCTTATATATGTCAAATCAAAAAGAATATGCTCACTGTTACAAAAGAAAATATCATTCCAAGACCAACTCTAGATACTTCCTTTTGTCCTTGAAATATTGTTCACCGACGTAAATAAAATATAATCAATTAATAAATCTGTACGAAAACTAATATGTTTTCGATCGATGTTAGGCTGTTTATTTTTGTTACAATAATTTTATATGTTATCGTGTATGTTTATATAGATTACTATGTATATGTTCCTCCAATTAATACGAACACAGAGCCTATAGCAACAATAAAAAGTTTGAATATTACTGTTCCTCCTAATACGAATGGAGTAACCTGTTTCCGGTTTTGGTACTACATGTTCGGTGAACATGTCAAAAATTTGACAGTGACCTCAGACAGAGGAGAAGTTTATTTTAGCGAATCTGGAAATAAAAGCACAACTTGGCATTGTGGAATATTCGATGCCTCTGGCATTTCCGGAAGAAAGGTATTATTAGTCCTTGGCATGCATTTAGAGTTATTTCAGTTATAACTGTGAAAAAAATTCCTATTTCTTGAAAATTTTTTCAGATATTGTAACCAGTCTACAAAGAACAGTTTTTATTTATTATTCTAATACGAAGAAAAACTCTGAAAAAGGAGTTTAATGATATTTGTATGTAGAATTATCTTTAATTACCTTTACAAATCTCAAAGAAAAATCTCTAAAATAAATGATGAAAACAGTGAGATTATGTTAATTTTTTGTTCTCTTTCCTTTTTGTTTGGTGGCCGAGTTGTCAAAAAAAAAAGTCAGCAATGTCAACCTATCTGTTGACAGCTGAAATATTTCCGAAAGAGTTATAAAACCTAATTTAAACAAAAATCCTTATTTCTTTTTTTAGATAATTTTCAGTGTTTATAGGACCTCATTACTGTACTCGGTTATAGCTATTGACCACATTGAAATCATATCGAGCAACGGCTGTACTCAACAAAGTAAGTAAGGAAGAAGCTATAGCTGCCATGTCATTCATAGGAATATATAAATACTTATAGCGGAAACTTATTGAAACGAACATGTTTCGTATATTACAATGGACAAATCCATTTATTACAATTGCGATGTATTTAATGTGCCATATTTGATTCAAATGATCAGTATAATTCACACATATATAACGTACTGAGTTTTACGCCGTCATCAAGTAAACTAAGTGCTGAATATTAATCAGTAAAAGGTTTCAGTCTGGTATCCGTAAATGTTTTTTTTTGTTTAAGTTGTGTTTTAACATCACTTTCAGCATTTTTTCATCTATATCATGGTTCCCAGTATTTATCAGGGGAGGAAACCGGATTACCCAAAAAAAACCAACAAGCAGTAGGAAAACTGACAATCCTTGTCAAATCAAGATTCAGTTAACCCTGCCCGCAGTGAGACTCAAACACGCAACCCCAGTGTTGACAGACCACGTCACGCGATTAGTAGTAGATGACTACATTGTAACTTCCTCACAAGTCATAACATATTGATCTTAAACTTTCTCACTCCAACTGAACTCAAACTTTCATACATAGCACCAACAATCCCTAAGGTGACAAATTCATTACGCCAGACGAGCGTTTCGTGTATTCAAGACTCATCAGTGGCGTTTAACACTAAATGCTTAAGATATTCTTCATTGTAGTTTTTTTCACTGGGCGATGGAATAATATAAGTCCATTGGGATCGTGTAAATACAGAATACAGGTAGTTCAAAATATTATATAAAAAGTCTAAAGAAAGTACGAACCAGTAAACTTATTAAGTATCGCCACTGATGAGTCTTAAGTAAACGAAACTCGCGTCTGGTGTAATGCATTTGTCACCTTAGTAATTTTGATAACATTTTGTTGGAATATTTGAGCAAAGCCATGTAACAGCGCGTCCCCGGTTGGGGGATGGTTGGTGCTATGTATAGAAGTTTTAGTTCAGTTGGAGTCAGAAAGTTTAAGATCAATATGTTATGACTTGTTTACGTCATTTATCTATATTGACATTCAATGACTCAGGACATTTGTTGGACAGTCTTTGTCTAAATTTTTGACAAGAAACACCGTCATTTGTATCGTTGCATAATCTTCTAGACTTGTATATATTTTTTTTGTTTATGCTGTATCGTCATGTTTG
Source organism: Limnoperna fortunei (assembly GCA_944474755.1). NCBI lineage: Eukaryota > Metazoa > Mollusca > Bivalvia > Mytilida > Modiolidae > Limnoperna > Limnoperna fortunei. The sequence continues at coordinate 105,226,132 of OX104111.1, forward strand.
TCGATCCGATAATAAGCTTGCTGGTTGGTAGACTCGGTATATATATATATTGTATTCTTTATTCATATATATATATATATATATATATATATATATATATATATATATATATATATATATATATATATACAAGTCTAGAGAATTATGCAACGATACAAATATAAAGATGTTTCTACTATAAAATAGTTATATTAATAAATATGAACAATTTTTTCGACCAACTGATGGCCTTCTTCAGTGTCAATATCAATCTGATTGATATTGACACTGAAGAAGGCCATCAGTTGGTCGAAAAAATTGTTCATATTTATTAATATAACTATTTTATAGTAGAAACATCTTTATATTTGTATCGTTGCATAATTCTCTAGACTTGTATATTATTTTTTCGTTTATGCTGCATCGTCATGTTGGCGATCCGATACTTAGTAAGTGTATTGGTTGGTAGCTTCCTTTAGACTATATATATATATATATATATATTTCAAATAAAAGTCCAATATAACTAGAATTTCTGCATTCTTTAATTTACTAGTACTTTCATGCCTTCCGGCAATCTTCAGGTGAATGAATATCGTTAATAATGTTTATAACGTTACTAACGGTAACGTTTATATATGACGTTACAAATAGGTATAAGGGGAGTTAATTACGTATATGCACAATAAGGGGAGTTAATTACATATATATACACAAACTATATTAAAATAAATACACATTACATACATTATGTGTAGGTACAACTTCCTGTATCACGTCGAGACAGTTGTGTACATTGATGCGGAATGTATGCAACTGTCGAGACGTGATACAGGTAGTTGTACATACACTTAAATGTATGTAAAAAGTTTATCTAAAATTAAGAAGTATAAAAAGGGTCGAACAAAACTGAATGCTTAAAATTTGAAATTTAACATTCAAAGAAGCATTTGTTTATAAAATATAGGCCTTAACGTCACGCGTATTATGACGTCATATCTCATTCATAGAATGAAAGTCATTCACCGAATCATTGGTTATACCATTCATTGTGACGTCAAGAAGTAGTTCCGACAAAAGTACATCTTGTATCACATATATAGATGATACAAGGTTTTGTATCACATAGATTGTATCAATCGCTAATTTTCCAGATTTTGACGAAATACATACTTAATTTTAGATAAATGTTAATATTGTCAGTAATAAAGTTATATAGTTATGAACGTCCATTCAGGATGGGTTTAAATTTCCTTATAAAGTTTTTTTCTTTTATTTCTCGTAAAACATCACTGGACGTCTTCATTTTATAAAATGGAAATATTTTTAAAAAGACCCCCACTGCACGTATCTAAATGTTGACTAAGTGGTATTTTTCGATATTGGGGGTCTCTTATTTGTTGACGATGGACTGTCATCCGTTGCTTTAGCGCATTACTCGTTTGACCAATGTATGACTTGTTACAATTAGTACACTGAATACAATAAATTAAATTTTCACTTTTACAGTTCATATCTGCGTTAGTGTAAATTTTTCTTCCATCGTCTAATGTTATTTCACTTCCCGTGTGAATGTACGCTCAAGTTCCTAGTCTCGATCATCCAGTCGCTTAATTACATTTGTGCGTCTGGATTCAACTCTATATTGAACTCGTTACCATTACGCCCAAAACTGGGCGTAATTTTTGATTGGATGATATTTTTATTATCTAAAAAATTACTTCCGTTCATATCAAGAAGTGTACAACAAATTGTACCAAAGTTTACATTTGAATATTTTTATAAAATATTACTTCATCAATTAATTAAACAAATATTATTGTTATGCATAATCAAGAGTGAATCTTACTGTGACGTCATATTATAAGTATAGATATGTTTGCATGGTTTTCCTGGTTTAAAAATAGGGCTCTAAAAATAGAATCATTGTTTGTCTCCACCTATTGGTAGCGAAATTAAAATAAGGTGATCCCAGACGCTATTATATATGCGTCTGGGTGATCGAGACTAAAGTTCCGCATCTTTTGTCTCCGCATTTTCGTACTTCAAATGTCATATAAAAAGAATACAATCATATGTCATATATAAAGAATACAATCACATGAAAAAATCTGTATATTGTATTATATCGCTAGTACTTTCACTGCTTCCTGCAGCTCATCAGGCGACAATAATGTTTACAAATATTGTTTACATAAACGTTAGATACAAAGATGACGTGATAATGTGTTTAAAAGTTCGGGAAAGTAACGTTCATAACGTCGCATAAACAAACAATGCGTTTATATTAATTAATTATAAGTTAATCAGTTGCTATTAATAACAGTTAATTAGCAATAAACATCTAGCCATTTAAGTGTGGCTTTAAACTACGTATAAAATGTATTTCCTTTTCATCACGCAGAGATTGTTTGTCTTCCAACCCTTTATATAATGGGAAAATGATAAATTTTTCGTTTGAACATTCGTGTAAATGTTTGTTCACTTTCATGAAACGTAATTCTTCTGTTGACGTTTGTTGACGATGCAAAGTCATTCTTTTCCGTAATTCATTTTTAGTTTGTCCAATATAGAATTTTTTTACATTTTGCACAAATAATTGAATATATAACATTTTTAGTTTTACAAGACATATTATGTTTTACGGTAAACGTTTTACCGTTATTAAAAGTTATGGACGGTCCTTCTAATAAACTGTCACATGTTTTACAAGTTTTTACTCCGCATTTTGAAACTCGACAAGTGTTTTCAATATCAAAGCATGAATGGTTAAAATTCTTTTCAAATTTTTAGGCTGTCTTCTGCTATATATAATCTTCTTGTGTTCCAGTATAGATTTCATCGTCTTGCTTTGCTTTAAAATAGGTTCACATCCTTTAATTAGTGGAAACATATTCATATTTCTAGGATTATGTGTACACACAAACGGTATAATTGTACTTGTGTCATTTTTAACTTTTCGCTTTTCGTAACTCCTCGGACCTTTCAGTTTGGCTTGTAATATACCATTTTGTATAAGATTATGTGGGTAGTGTTGATTCTTCAAATAACAATAGAGTTCATGCAAGTGTTCCAGTGGTAAAGGGTCTTTCACTAATGAAACTATCCTGGATGCGAGGTTATACGGAATATTAGTTTTCACATGCTTAGGATGACATGAATGAAAATCAAGATACATATGAGTGTCAGTAGGTTTACAATACAGATCTGTTGAAATCTGATTTCCATTGAGTAAAACAAGAATATCTAGAAAAGGAATTTGTTTGTTGTTTTCATTCATAGTAAACTGAATGCTTGGATTTAGATTATTTAAAATGTCTAAAAACTATTGGTACTAACATTGTATGATGAATTCCATATTAAAAAGCAATCATCTAAGAATCGTTTCCAGTTGTCTTGAATATACGCTGAGATATCCGACCCATATCTATTTTCCAGAATTTGATAAAATGAATGTTCAAGATATCCGAGTACCAATGTTGCGTACGTCGGTGCAACTTTGGTACCCATTGCTGTACCTTTCTGTTGAATATAATATTTTGTATTGAAATAAAAGACGTTACGTTCTAAAACAATACTAAGCGCGTTAATTATGAAAGTTTTATCAAAGCGATTATCAATGGAGTGATTGTTTCTGTCCAACCAGAATTCAATAGCTTGTAAGCCTAATTCGTGAGGAATATTTGTATATAAACTAATAACATCGAAAGTTAATAATTTTGAATTATTTGGTACTGTTTTTGGCAAACGATGAAGAAAGTCGAAATCGTCTCTTATAAAGCTTGGAACGTGGTCACATAAAGGTTTTAGAATAATATCTAGCATTTGACTGAGTCTCTGTGTTACACTTTCTGGTCCTCCAACAATAGGTCTGAATTGTAAGTCCGAAGGACGAGGTGTTTCAACATATTCTGAGTTTTCTGAAATAATTTTATCGGAAATTTGACGACTTTTATGTATCTTAGGAAGGCCATAAAAATAACTAGTCTTGTAGTCGTAATTAATTAAATATTCTGTTTCTTCATCTAAAAGATTCTTTCCATATTTTTCGACAAGACCAATTATTAATTTTTTAGTTGAATTGTCTTCATTGTCACGACATTCTCTATAATAGTTAGGGTCATTTAACAGTTCTAAAATTTTGTCTTTATAATAATCAATATCCATAATTACTACAGCCCCTCCCTTATCAGCCTCTTTGATAATAATTGATTTATCAACAAGTAAAGAATTTAGTCCTTCGCGTTCAAACTTGGTTAAATTGTGTTTCACATTAACATTTTGTTCCACTGGAAATTCTTTTAAAGTTTTTATAGTCTGTTCCAAAAATGTATCATTTGACTTTGGGGGATTCCAATTAGATTTGTTCCGTAGAATTGGTAGTATTTCTGTGTTTTCTGTATTTTATATATATAAATCCGGAAATGAATGTCACAATATATTTTAAAATCCACATAATAGTATTGACCGATTTCATCTCTTCCGAGATCTTCAAAGTGGATGTTTTGTATACAATTGACGTCATTATCGGTAATGTGACGTTACAATGGTCCATAGATACTGACGCCGTCAGGTGAGGTTAAAATCCGATCCGGAACGGCACTGTTTATACGTGGCCGATATTTACGGATTAATTGTTGTTCTTAATTTATACGTTATTCTTCTGTCTGAACATTGATAAAATGGGAAAATAGAAAAATTAGGTAAAGAATGGCCGGCACACAATTCAATATGCTCGCTTAGTGTTATTTGTCTGGTACTGACATCACGAATTTGTTGCCTATGTACAGTCATGCGATGGCGTAATGTCATGTCGGTTTGTCCTATATAATTTTCTTTACATCCTTTACATGTGATGACGTAAATTAAATTGCTAGATGCACAAGTAAAATTATTTTTGATTTTAAAAACGTTTTTGAACTGGAATTCTGATCCTTCGGTTAAATATGCACAAACTCCACAATTTGGTCTATTGCACTTAATAACTTTCCTGACTGAGTTTTCCTGCGGTAATTTTGCTGATGTCAAAAAGTTTTTAAGAGATTTCGACTGTCTTTTACTCTTGATGATAGCATTATTCTCTATGATTTTCTTCATTTTCTCATCTGTGTTTAAAATTTGTAAATTTTGGTAAATGTGTGTAAATATTTCAGCATTATTTGGGTTAAATGTTGACATGAATGGGATGACCTTTTCTTCAGTTTTACCTCTTACAAGTTTTAGTTCTTGAGTACTAATTTGCTTTGCTTTTTCAATTCCCGTGTCTATCAGTGTGGTAGGAAATTTTCGTTTTAAGAGAATACTTTTTAATTCTTTTAATCTTTCGTCTCTGGTGTTGGTGTTTGAGACAATTGTGCAAATTCTTCTCGCTAAATTGTACGGAATGTTGTTTTTCGTATGCTTAGGATGACAGGATGAATAAAGTAGGTATTGCTTTGAGTCAGTCGGTTTAAAATAAATATCAGTCTCAATTGTCGTTTTATTCTTTAATATTAAGATGTCCAAAAAGGGTATTTCTGTATTACTGGTTTCCATGGTAAATTGAATGTGTTCTTTAATGTTATTCAATAAAACTTTAAATTGTTGCAGTTTTTGTTCGTCTTCATTCTAAATAATGAAACAATCATCCAAGTATCTTTTCCAATTCTGGATTAGATATCTTTCAAAGATGTCCCCAAAAAGGCGACAAGATTGCTCATATAATTTTATTTCATGAAATCCCATGACGAGATTAGCGTAAGTAGGGGCTACTTTGGTTCCCATTGCAGTACTTGATTTTTGTCGGTATGTTTTTCGTTAAAGTTGAAATAATTGTTTTCTAAAATAAAACAAAGTCCCTTTAAAATAAATTCCTTTTCAAATCTCTGTGGTAGATCTTCCGGGTGTGCATTTAACCAATATTGTATTGCATTAATTCCGTAATTGTGAGGTATGTTGGTGTAGAGGTTAACAACATCAAATGAAACTAGTTTACAATTCGGTTCTACTCGTTATGGTAAATGGTTAAGCATGTCTAAATCGTCTATAATAAAGCTACGTACATGAGTTATGAGTGGTTTTAGTAGGATATCAAGCATATTACTTAATCGACGTGTTTCACAGGCAGGTCCTGCTACAATCGGTCTTAGTTTAAGATCTTCTAATATATATATATATGCAAATAATTTTTTGTTGCATGGTTCAGATTGCGAAAGCACAGTAACTATAACGACTTCAATGCCTGCAGTATCAACAGCGAGTTTAAAAACAACCACCTATTTTGTAACCACAGAAGAAACGGAAGAAACAAACGATCCTATTATAGGTATGTCCATTATAGACAAATTTCCATTCCACCGGAAATAAACACAAATTGTTCTCTTAAGTTCTCTCGCAAATGCCTGCAAATGTTCAGCTATATTATTTTTTTTGAAGGGGCAGGAAACAGGATTACCCGATATTCGGAAGGAAGACTTACTCTACATATTTCTAGATCAGAATATATGCACATTTGATGATGAACTAGATTTTTATCCATCTTATTTTTTACTCACTCTGAACAAAGCATAACTACAGCACAATAGCACGTTTAATATTGTTTTATAATTTTTAAAAATTTATTGTATCTATAAAAAAATTTAATTCAGAAATATAAATTAATCAATGTTCTTTTATTATTATTTTTATCTAACTTAAGGTTAATCAGGGAATCACTTTAAGATTTAGTAGAAAATAGAAACGTAAAAATAATTTCTTGGTTTTTTTTTGTCCATTTGTTTTTAACTTTCAGAATAACCTTCGTTATAGTATTCTCTTTCCCCTTTATCCCTATTTAATGCATATACTGCCATTACACGACTGTGATTTATAAAGTTCACGTTGTTTGGGGTCGTCGACGGTCAGAGAATATTCTTTTCATCAGAAGGTCGAAGAGGTTAAGCTATATTTGGTTACGTCAAAAGGCATTTCAGGTCTTGCACTGAATCCATTTGCTCCTTTGTTTGATCTCGAGTATAGTTAAGCGCAGGTAGAAAATATAACGTGACAAGTAAAATCAGAGTGTAATCCATGGTCGGTCAATCAATGGAGGTAAGCTAGCTACTGACGGTAGTTTTTATAGGCTTATTGTAGTTTCTGATGTCAGTTCGGTGGATTCAAGAGTTGAATATAATAGGAAAAGTATTTACTCAGGTTGTCGGGTCAATTTTGATCAGATGCATGTTAAGGTAATCGCGCTTCAACCCCCAGAATCGTGTTACAATTCATGGACAGAGGTTACGCTCCAAGACAAAGAATCCTCCACTGCTATGCTTTTATCAACTTTATTTTTATAATCGAAAAAAAACTCAATCGCAACACATACAGCGAATTATATTTTGTCATCTTTTTCATCTATATTTACCCAAATCTCTGTTTGAAGAAATTAGTGTAATATATTTTTAAAACGTTATTTCTATATGATTTACTTCTAAATACAGCACAGTTACCTATTGTGATTGGAGTGCCTTGTGGCGTATTACTTATTGGTGGTTTAATTGCCGGAATTTTCATATACAAAAGGTATGTAAATTTCCTAATTATGCGTCATTTATCGTTGTAACAGTAAATTATTTCTTAAAATGTAAATGTAATTTACACGTTTTTGATATATTTTGCGACAAAGTAAATTGATTACTTTACACGACTAAGAAGCAAGTGAAACATGTTCAATCTTATGTGAATTGTATACATATCTGTGAAGAACGCATTGGTCATTCAATGTAGTTAAAATGATTAATAGGTTCTTCATACGTTTATGGTTAAGACCGGGTGATCTTCCACGAGTGATATAATTTTTGCTTTTTCGAGAGTTGGGTGAAGTGCAACGAGCGAAATTGCCCAAAACGATTTCTATAACGAAGATCACAGGTTTTTCCTTGAAGTGTATTAAAGTACTAATTTCTTTCGTTAAGCAAGAACTTTCACACCACGATATTCTATAGACTCGCTCTTGTTTAATATCCGACAAGCAGAACGCCTTAAAGAACAATGTTAAATAATATATACAAATTGGAAGGAGTTTCAGGCGTTTTGATTAGATTAGATAACGCAACGATAGGTGCGCGTGAGCTCACCTGTAATGAATTGTCTGTACTAAATATATGCTATTCACAGAAGAAATTGAGGTGTTGCATTTTATTAGTACTTCGTTAAATTATTTACCTATAATCAGTTTAAAATATACAGTCATAATACATATTGAGAGGTGGGTTAGCATTTATGATCTTCATTTGAATAATGCTTAACAAAACATAAAAAATGTTAACAGACGGCACTCGGAAGAGTTTGAAGAAGCAAGAAGATCTAGAGAGACAATTGATTACAATGAGTATACAGGAAGTCCAAGACAATCAGGACTCCCACACTACGACGAAGAAGTATATAATGAACTTGATGAGAAAAATATGGTAGATAATAATGGCTATATGGATCCAGTTCCCTATGATGAAATTCGAGATGTTACTTTGAAACAAAATGGCACGGCACAGTATGTAAATCAACCCGGAAGAAGACCTCAAAGTGATGAAGACTATTTAGAGCCAACAGCTAGTCAGAACACACCAAATGGGTCATTGAGACACAGTCGTGATGACTACTTGAATTTTGACGACGTGGCAAACGGTCGACCGCAGAGTAATGGCTACCTTGATGTCGACAGGGAGAGTATTGACGCGGACTATGAAGACGGGAAATCCTGATAAATTTCAAAATATTTTCGACACATTTATTGATTGCTTTATAAGTAATGTGTTTGATGACATTTATTTTAAGATATGCTAGTTTAAACTATATAATATATAACTAGATACATCAATTGTATATGCATATGCATACTACTTAATTCATTTATGAACTCCTTAGAAACAACTCATGCATAATTATAAAGATATTTATTATTTACATACTACTAGAGAAACGGAACACCAATAAGCTAGAGATGGGGTTTGGTCTTTAAAATGGGTGATACAATTTACATGTACTATCCACCAAACAGTTTTTTTTGTAATATTAATAAGGCATGACGAAGTTCCAAGTAACATTTGGTAATAGACATGGAAAACCAATATGTTGGACCCTTGCTCTTATATACGTGTATAAATAAGAGTCGCCAATACTATGGAATGCCGAGGTTGTAAACAATAAAAATCATTGTAAAGATACATAAAAGTATATGTGCTGTAGTTAATAGATTCTAGAAAGACATTAACACTCTCAACAGTCTAATGAATAGGGAATTAACAGGGTTTTTTTTAAAAATTTATATGGTCAATCAATACATGGTTGTAACAGATGTTAAACATTAGCTTAATCCAAAGTGCCATTCGTTAGCAATAAAATATGTTCAACCTATTTTAGGCTTAGAGGATTGGATAAAACACAGCTTTATTGTAAGACATAAGATTTATGTGATTGCTTGATAAATTGTTTCCTTAACGTCCAGAGAGTCATATTTTAGCTATATAAAATGCGAGAACAATGAATCAACAATGCAAAATGATGGTCCAACGATAACAGAATTGTGACTGGAAAAATATGGCGCATTCGGGTAGGGACTTGGACTTACAGTTTTGTACCGACTGCAATGAACCTACATTTTCCGAAATCTACAAATCTCTATCAGACTCGTAGCGTGGCACTCCATAAACACGTCACAAACCATGTTCCGTGGACAGGAATAACGAGATGGCCTCGCTTATCAGACACGCGATGAGTTGCTCTGTGACTCGAGCTTTCGAACACTTCTCAGTAACCATCAAATAAGTTTCTATTCGGATATTACAGAAAAGGTTACACCCATTTGCCCCAGATAATATTATAAAAAATATTCAAAATCATGGATGTTCGAATAATTGGCATTGACAATTTGACAATTTAATATTACAGACTTAATTTTTTCCACTGACCACACGGGGGTGGGGGGTGGGTGCGGTAACTATTTAAATATAGGGTAATACGAATGTGCGGCCCGAAAGGATCACCTTTTTAGCTATCCAAAATATATGAAAAAGGGAGCTTTTGTCACTGAAAAATATCTCCTTGGGTAGTTCAAACAAAACGTTCCATTAACATCCCTTGGATCATTTTTGTAGTGAATGGAGATCAATGGACTATTTTGTCAATGGAGATGTGCAATAATAAAATATATGAATAGGTCTGATTTAATAATTCAATATATGATCAGGTCCCGTTTCATAACGTCCGAAAATGAATAGGGTAGGTTTTCACATCTCCGTCCGCACACCTGTACCTAAAATTATCACTAGTTACCACCCCCTTTTTTTGCCCCTGATACAGAGGGATACAAAAATTTCATTTTTAATCGCATAATTGTGAAAAAGATACCAAAATCGTTTTTGAATAATTACATTTAGATTAATTATTTTTTAAACTTCTTTCTATCAACAAGGTATTTAAATATAATTCGTCAAAAAACGATTCTATATTTTAGACAAGAAATCAAATAGGAGATTCCATAACGGTTATCTCTTATAATTTTCAAAATTAAATTGTAGTTATTCACTGTTCATGTGTTTTATGCACAGTATGTGTCGGTGAAGAACTTTGTTTACCCTTTAACTGATTTAACTCATGAAACTGTTTAAAAAGATTATACACTGCCTGGCGTAAATTTCTTCAAAAATAAATCTGGTAATATTGAGACGTCGCAACCAATAAATTTATTTAACCTGACCGATTTTACAATTGTATTATATTACTCCTAATTATTTTTAGTCCTAATTATTTGTTTCAGTAATGTTGGAGATCTCGGTATTGTATACGATAAGCAGAATAACGAGAGGGATACCTAAATTCTATTATTAATCGAATAAGTTGATAACAATAATAAAACTGTTTATGAATAGTTACAAATTGTATACATTTAAATGCATCATTCACTTATTTTTACTATAAACTAAGTACGATGTAATACTAGAATTAGACAAAGAGCAATATATAATATCACTTATTAAATCATACAATAGCTTTAAAAAGAAATTTAAAAACGATGACCAGGAAGTAAAGTGAAGTTTGACACTCAAATTAAACTGTAAGAATTTGAGATATTTGTATACCTCTGTAAATCAATCTTTCAACCACGTGTTTATGAATAAAAAGGAAAGCATTATACAAGTATTTATTTGATGTTAAAATTTATCAATGCACATTGTTTGATAATACATCACAAATAGACGCGAGATGACAAAAAAATAGAAACGATAACCAATATACACAAGCATATTGTTGGAATATTTCCGAGCAAACAGTTTTTTTTTATTGCAAAGAACAGTATTTAGCAGCGTTCGTGCAACAGCTTCTTTATTGCCTGGTAGAACTTCACAAATGATCAGAAAATTCTGTAACGAGTTTGTACATATCAACCGAGCGGTTTTTGAATGCTCTACGTTAGATAACTGATTCAATACATGATCCAAAGCATCTATCGTCTCAATGTCAACTCTAATACACATATTTTACTTACTTAATTTATGATACCAACTATAAATATAACAAATATATACAAATAGAAACAAGAACCATAAAAGTGAGTAAAGGGAACTCAATGAAAATTATACGTGCACTCGGGTAATCCAGATGAGTTAGCGATGTCTGCTTCTATATAGACATCCGTCGAATTACTCTATAAACTATATGCTTATTACTTATTTCGCTATATACATAAATACATCGACAATTTCAATATTCAGTTTATCAAATTCTAAGAACCAATTTTATAATCAACGAGTTATAACACATCAGTCCATGTTGATGCAACCTTTGTCTTTGACGACCTTCCCTTATTCAGCATATAATACAGGGGATACATGTCTGGTAGAGCAATGCTGTTATACTATGTACTTGACGCCCATAATATATCTTTCTATATGTTTACCACAACCCGGTATGACGCAAAAGCTAGCTTGTATTTACGTTGTATTTAACTTTGTTACTTTGTTACCTTTTTGCAGAGGCTGAGAATGCTTCAACATCAGACGCTGTAAGCTCTATTCCGTTAAGTGAACCCTCTCTATATATATCGGATTAATTATAGGTTTCGTTCTACTTAAGGCAGTTCTTTCTCGGTCGTTTGTCGCAATCAGAATGACACCGATTGAGTCTGGAGTTCTTAACGTTCTACCCCGACAACCTGGGTAGGACGGTTCAACGATTGAGCAATCTGCCGGAGTATTTATACTCCCTTATAGATTATTTCTATTTCATGGAAAGGGTCCAACTTCGACCACATCCTATCAACAGGGTTTTGTAATAAAATGGTGAAAATTGCGTCAAGATTAGTACAGGTGCCCAACCATCATTATAACACAGTAACACCAATAAATGAGTTATCACAATTCTAACATAAATTTGTAGGTAATTGTAATTCAAAATGAAAGGACGTGACTACCAACACAAACTACTAACTTCTGGAAATGATGGCTTATTCTCGGAGTCTCAAAATAAATTCTTATTTCAAATTGTATACGCGGAGTAACTGGAGAAACCCTTCAACATTTGTAAGAAAACTAAGATTAAGATTAGAGTCAAGTGCTCACTGTCAGCAGTAAGACTCGAACCCTCAACCTCGATGCTGGCTAACCACGTTATCATTAGTAGATGAACAACCTAAAGTATTAGACAACTGATGCCCCTGTAAATGAAGTAAACAAAGTCGAAAAGATTTGTTGTAATTTTTATATAAAAATTGCTGTATACTAAGTGTATTTATAAAACAACATATATCAACGATCCACACACACGTTTGTATATTATTCCTTTATATCTTTGTACAATAATTAGTATTAATTTTTATTTCACATGGTTTGCTGAATTTTTTTTTTGTTAAATATTTTATCAGTAAAAGACTTCAACTTGCGTCTTATCCCTTTAAACGAAACATTTTTAAAACAATAAAAACTTAAATAAAAAATAGTCATCTGGATTATTTATATATAGCACTAATCATGACACTAAATGATTGCAAATGTCTTGTATATAAGTCGCTAGCAAAGTTAATTGACAGAGAGTACAATTTTGTACCGGCTGCAATCAACCTACATTTTTCGAAATCTATAAATCGGATCTTTATCAGACTCGTAGCGTGGCACTCCACAAACACATCATAAACCATGCTCCTCGGAAGGGCATTACGAGATGGCCTCCCTTGTCAGACACGCGATGAGCAGCTCCGAACCCTTCTCAGTAACCATCAAATAAGTTTCTATACGGTTATCACAGAAAAGGTTACACCCATTAGCCAAGATAATATTATAAAAAAAATTCAAAATCATGGATGTTCGAAAAATTGGCATTGACAATTTGACAATCTAAGATTACAGACTTAATTTTTCTACCTGATCACGGGTAATTTTTTATATATAGGGTAATACGGATGTGCGGCCCGAAAGGATCACATTTTTAGCTCTCCAAAATATATGAAAAGGTAGTTTTTTCACTGAAAAATATATCATTGGATAGTTCAACAAAACTTAACATTAACATCACGTTGATCATTTTTGTAGTTAATGGACTAATTTGTCAATGGAGATGTGCAATAATAACGGTTATAATTTTCAAAAAAAAAGTTGTAGTCACTCACTGTTCATGTGTTTCATGCACAGTATGTGTCGGTAAAGAACTTTGTTAATCCTTTAATTTATGAAACTGTTTAAAAAATGTATACACTGCCTAGCGTAAATTTCTTCAAAAATAAATATAGTAATAGTGCGATGTCGCAACCAATAAATTTATTTAACCTAATCGATTTTACAGTTATATTATATTACTCTAGAAGTCCTAATTGTTTGTTTCAGTAATGTTGGGGATCTAGGTATTAAATACAATAAGCAGAAGAACGAGATGTATACCTAAATTCTATTATTAATCGAATAAGTTAATAAAAATAATAAAACCGTTTAGGAATAGTTACAAATTGTATACATTTAAATGCATCATTCACTTATTTTTACTATAAACTAAGTACGATGTAATACTAGAATTAGACAAAAGAGCGATATATAATATCACTTATTAAATTATACAATAGCTTTAAAAAGAAATTTGAAAACGATGACCAGGAAGTAAAGTGAAGTAAAGTTTGACACTCAAATTAAACTGTAAGAATTTGAGATATTTGTATACCTCTGTAAATCAATCTTTCAACCACGTGTTTACGAATAAAAAGGAAAGCATTATACAAGTATTTATTTGATGTTAAAATGTATCAATGCACATTGTTTGATAATACATCACAAATAGACGCGAGATGACAAAAAAATAGAAACGATTACCAATATACACAAGCATATTGTAGGAATATTTCCGAGCAAACAGTTTTTTTTTTTATTGCAAAGAACAGTATTTAGCAGCGTTCGTGCAACATCTTCTTTATTGCCTGGTAGAACTTCACAAATGATCAGAAAATTCTGTAACGAGTTTGTACATATCAACCGAGCGGTTTTTGAATGCTCTACGTTAGATAACTGATTCAATACATGATCCAAAGCATCTATCGTCTCAATGTCAACTCTAATACAAATATTTTACTTACTTAATTTATGATACCAACTATAAATATAACAAATATATACAACTAGAAACAAGAACCATAAAAGTGAGTAAAGGGAACTCAATGAAAATTATACGTGCACTCGGGTAATCCAGATGAGTTAGCGATGTCTGCTTCTATATAGACATCCGTCGAATTACTCTATAAACTATATGCTTATTACTTATTTCGCTATATACATAAATACATCGACAATTTCATTATTCAGTTTATCAAATTCTAAGAACCAATTTTATAATCAACGAGTTATAACACATCAGTCCATGTTGATGCAACCTTTGTCTTTGATGACCTTCCCTTATTCAGCATATAATACAGGGGATACATGTCTGGTAGAGCAATGCTGTTATACTATGTACTTGATGCCCATAATATATCTTTCTATATGTTTACCACAACCCGGTATGACGCAAAAGCTAGCTTGTATTTACGTTGTATTTAACTTTGTTACTTTGTTACCTTTTTGGAGAGGCTGAGAATTCTTCAACATCAGACGCTGTAAGCTCTATTTCCGTTAAGTGAACTCTCTATATATATCGGATTAATTATAGGTTTCGTTCTACTTAAGGCAGTTCTTTCTCGGTCGTTTGTCGCAATCAGAATGACACCGATTGAGTCTGGAATTCTTAACGTTCTACCCCGACAACCTGGGTAGGACGGTACAACGATTGAGCAATCTGCCGGAGTATTTATACTCCCTTATAGATTATTTCTATTTCATGGAAAGGGTCCAACTTCGACCACAGTCTATCAACAGGGTTTTGTAATAAAATGGTGAAAATAGCGTCAAGATTAGTACAGGTGCCCAACCATCATTATAACACAGTAACACCAATAAATGAGTTATCACAATTCTAACATAAATTTGTAGGTAATTGTAATTCAAAATGAAAGGACGTGACTACCAACACAAACTACTAACTTCTGGAAATGATGGCTTATTCTCGGAGTCTCAAAATGAATTCATATTTCAAATTGTATACGCGGAGTACCTGGAGAAACCCTTCAACATTTGTAAGAAAACTAAGATTAAGATTATAGTCAAGTGCTCACTGTCAGCAGTAAGACTCGAACCCTCAACCTCGATGCTGGCTAAGCACGTTATCATTAGTAGATGAACAACCTAAAGTATTAGACAACTGATGCCCCTGTAAATAAAGTAAACAAAGTCGAAAAGATTTGTATTTTTTATATAAAAATTGCTGTATACTAAGTGTATCTATTAAACAACATATATCAACGATCCACACACACGTTTGTATATTATTCCTTTATATCTTTGTACAATAATTAGTATTAATTTTTATTTCACATGGTTTGCTGAATTTTTTTTGTTAAATATTTTATCAGTAAAAGACTTCAACTTGCGTCTTATCCCTTTAAACGAAACATGTTTAAAACAATAAAAACTTAAATAAAAAATAGTCATCTGGATTATTTATATATAGCACTAATCATGACACTAAATGATTGCAAAATGTCTTGTACATAACACTATGAACCAAACTAAGGACTGACATTACCATACACAGTTCAAATTTGATTGATAGAAACTGATAGTTCCTGTAAATGTACTGTTCACGATCTGTAAATCACTGTATACTATGCATACAGTTCTCGTCAGTCATTTACAATTTTTTACAAAATTATTACAAAAATCGGCACTTGCCGATAAAAATGCAAATATCTCTAAAACTACAAAATATAAAAAAAACCAAACTTGGTATAAACTATATTTATGCATTACTCTTTGATATTATGTGTTGTTTGTTGTAATTACTGTTATCCTTCATGTTGTTAGTGCACTTTTCTCCTTGTTAGTGCACTAACTAGTAGTTTGCGGTTTTTCTACACACCGTTTTTTCTTCAATTTTTAATGGCAGAAGAACCAATAGAACTAGTGATAGCTCATACCCACAACTTTTCGGCTATTTAAGTCGTAATATAGCTATTAGGTCCAGTAACTTGTTTTAACATTAAAGAGAAAGTTTTTGCATGTATTTGTATAATTTCTTCACTGTCCTCTTGCTATTTTATTGAAACAGACCTCCGGTGTGTTTTGTATTTCTATGATATATTTTTATAAATTTTAATATAAATTAAAAAGAAATTAAATACGCAGGAGACCTTTGTATCTTTATGCACTAGAAAGTGATTTTTATTACGTATAAAATTGGTTTCCGATTTTAAATATCTGACAGGTGTTTGAAAATGCGTCGTGTACATGTAGCTACCTGGGGTGCAAAGGTAGACTAGAGATGTTGATTGTTAATTTTTTTATTGCAATAACCACACAACGATGATAAGGTGTTACTTTGAAGTGATTTTATGTAAGTTTTATAACAAATTTATATCTTGATAATTACTTTTAATTCAGAGTAACGTTGTAGGATCATATTACATTGAAGAAAAGGTGCTGGAGATACATGTATTTCATGAGATTAATAGTAAAACTTCATTTGTTGGAGAAGACAATTTAAAAAAACGTCCGATGTTCACAAAGAAAAATATCTTTCGTATATATTTCATCATTTTGATAAAATGACAGGGCATTCTAGTTAATATTCTGGATAAAAGTTATAATTTCAAAACAATTAGGATGCAAACGGTCATATTTAAAATACTAAAAAAATATACCAAGTTATGGTTAATTACCAATAAACATAGATTAACAAATAAAAATGTATCCCTTTTTAGAAATATCCCATCGGCTAAAACTCGTACATTACATAGGTATAAACTTATTTTGTAGCTGTTCATGTTTTTTGTATCTGTATTTTCTGCTATAAATATTTTATCCATAATTTCTATATAACAAAAGGCGGATGTATATCTGTTTAGTGTTCAGGGGCGTGCGTGGCTGAATGGTTAAGGTAGTGCGTCTACTATTAATCACGTGGTCTGTCAATACTGAGGTTGCGGGTTTCATTCTGCGGACTGGGTGCGCTCGACTCCAATCTTAATTGACAATGATTGCCAGTTTTCCTACCGAAGTTCGGGAGTTTTTTCCGGGTTCTCTGGCTTCTTCCACAAATATAAAAACTTGACACCATGATATAGCTGAAATATTACTGAAAGTGGGGTTATATCATTCAAACAAACAAAAACAAACTATTCAGTGTTCTATTTTATTATCTATTTCAATAAAGCATATATATATATACTGCCCATATATGAACATGTTCCCAATGACTAGGTCAGTAAAAAAGCTCATGAAAGAGATTTACTTTGCTTATAACCGCACCAACATTGAACAAACTTCTTTTTATTTTCCCGATGAACTCATATTGACTTGAAGGGGCCTCGGTGGCCGAGTGGATAAGGTAGGTCCTCTACTATTGGTCACGTGGTCTGTCAATACTGAGATTTCCGATTCGAATCTCAGTGCGGGAATGTGCTCTTGACGCCAGTCTTAATTGACAGGGATTGCCAGTTTTCCTACCGAAGCTCCGGGGTTTTCTACGGCTTCCTCACCCCCCCCCCCCCAAATAAAAACTGGACGCAATGATATAGCTGAAAAATTGCCGAAAGTGGCGTTAAACACCATTCAAACAAACATATCGACTTGAAACAATGTTGCGACTTTAAAAAAAACCTTTAATGCAATATTATAGTGTTAATGTTTATATGAAAAGCTGTCATACTTGGATGGATTTTGCATCACCTTTTAAAAAACATATTTTGCAATGCTAAAATAAAAAAAGCTCAAATATCGGTTATTCTAAATCAAGGTAAGAACTGATGATGACTGTCAAAATCTGCTTCAGTGAACATCAGTCGTACTAAATCGAGGTAAGAACTGATAATGACTGACAATGACTGCTACAGTGAACATCAGTCATTCTAAATCAAGGTAAGAACTGATAATGGCTGACAAAGACTGATACAGTGATTATCAGTCATTCTAAATACAGGTACATATTGATAATCACTGTCAAGGACTGGTACAGTGAATGTCAGTCATTCTAAATCCAGGTAAAAATTTAAAAGTACTGACACGATCTGATGCAGTGACTAACAGTTCTTTTCAGTCCTACAAAAGTACTGTACTTAACTGTCATGAACTGTTTCAGTTCAGGACAGAAGCGATCAGCAAAAGATATAAATTGTAAATGACTGACGTGAACTGTATGAATTGTATACAGTGATTTACAGATCGTGAACAGTACATTTGCAGTAACTATCAGTTCTATCAATCTAATTTGAACTTTGTATGGTAATGTCAGTCCTTATTTTGGTTCATAGTGTAAGTCGCTAGCAAAGTTAATTGACAGAGAGTACAATTTTGTACCGGCTGCAATCAACCTACATTTTTCGAAATCTATAAATCGGATCTTTATCAGACTCGTAGCGTGGCACTCCACAAACACATCATAAACCATGCTCCTCGGAAGGGCATTACGAGATGGCCTCCCTTGTCAGACACGCGATGAGCAGCTCCGAACCCTTCTCAGTAACCATCAAATAAATTTCTATACGGTTATCACAGAAAAGGTTACACCCATTAGCCAAGATAATATTATAAAAAAAATTCAAAATCATAGATGTTCGAAAAATTGGCATTGACAATTTGACAATCTAAGATTACAGACTTAATTTTTCTACCTGATCACGGGTAATTTTTTATATATAGGGTAATACGGATGTGCGGCCCGAAAGGATCACATTTTTAGCTCTCCAAAATATATGAAAAGGTAGTTTTTTCACTGAAAAATATATCATTGGATAGTTCAACAAAACTTAACATTAACATCACGTTGATCATTTTTGTAGTTAATGGACTAATTTGTCAATGGAGATGTGCAATAATAACGGTTATAATTTTCAAAAAAAAGTTGTAGTCACTCACTGTTCATGTGTTTCATGCACAGTATGTGTCGGTAAAGAACTTTGTTAATCCTTTAATTTATGAAACTGTTTAACAAAATGTATACACTGCCTAGCGTAAATTTCTTCAAAAATAAATATAGTAATAGTGCGATGTCGCAACCAATAAATTTATTTAACCTAATCGATTTTACAGTTATATTATATTACTCTAGAAGTCCTAATTGTTTGTTTCAGTAATGTTGGGGATCTAGGTATTAAATACAATAAGCAGAAGAACGAGATGTATACCTAAATTCTATTATTAATCGAATAAGTTTATAAAAATAATAAAACCGTTTAGGAATAGTTACAAATTGTATACATTTAAATGCATCATTCACTTATTTTTACTATAAACTAAGTACGATGTAATACTAGAATTAGACAAAAGAGCGATATATAATATCACTTATTAAATTATACAATAGCTTTAAAAAGAAATTTGAAAACGATGACCAGGAAGTAAAGTGAAGTAAAGTTTGACACTCAAATTAAACTGTAAGAATTTAAGATATTTGTATACCTCTGTAAATCAATCTTTCAACCACGTGTTTATGAATAAAAAGGAAAGCATTATACAAGTATTTATTTGATGTTAAAATGTATCAATGCACATTGTTTGATAATACATCACAAATAGACGCGAGATGACAAAAAATAGAAACGATAACCAATATACACAAGCATATTGTAGGAATATTTCCGAGCAAACAGTTTTTTTTTATTGCAAAGAACAGTATTTAGCAGCGTTCGTGAAACAGCGTCTTTATTGCCTGGTAGAACTTCACAAATGATCAGAAAATTCTGTAACGAGTTTGTACATATCAACCGAGCGGTTTTTGAATGCTCTACGTTAGATAACTGATTCAATACATGATCCAAAGCATCTATCGTCTCAATGTCAACTCTAATACAAATATTTTACTTACTTAATTTATGATACCAACTATAAATATAACAAATATATACAACTAGAAACAAGAACCATAAAAGTGAGTAAAGGGAACTCAATGAAAATTATACGTGCACTCGGGTAAATCCAGATGAGTTAGCGATGTCTGCTTCTATATAGACATCCGTCGAATTACTCTATAAACTATATGCTTATTACTTATTTCGCTATATACATAAATACATCGACAATTTCAATATTCAGTTTATCAAATTCTAAGAACCAATTTTATAATCAACGAGTTATAACACATCAGTCCATGTTGATGCAACCTTTGTCTTAGATGACCTTCCCTTATTCAGCATATAATACAGGGGATACATGTCTGGTAGAGCAATGCTGTTATACTATGTACTTGACGCCCATAATATATCTTTCTATATGTTTACCACAACCCGGTATGACGCAAAAGCTAGCTTGTATTTACGTTGTATTTAACTTTGTTACTTTGTTACCTTTTTGGAGAGGCTGAGAATTCTTCAACATCAGACGCTGTAAGCTCTATTTCTGTTAAGTGAACTGTCTCTATATATATCGGATTAATTATAGGTTTCGTTCTACTTAAGGCAGTTCTTTCTCGGTCGTTTGTCGCAATCAGAATGACACCGATTGAGTCTGGAGTTCTTAACGTCCTACCCCGACAACCTGGGTAGGACGGGACAACGATTGAGCAATCTGCCGGAGTATTTATACTCCCTTATAGATTATTTCTATTTCATGGAAAGGGTCCAACTTCGACCACATCCTATCAACAGGGTTTTGTAATAAAATGGTGAAAATTGCGTCAAGATTAGTACAGGTGCCCAACCATCATTATAACAAAGTAACACCAATAAATGAGTCATCACAATTCTAACATAAATTTGTAGGTAATTTTAATTCAAAATGAAAGGACGTGACTATCAACACAAACTACTAACTTCTGGAAATGATGGCTTATTCTCGGAGTCTCAAAGTGAATCCATATTTCGAATTGTATACGCGGAGTACCTGGAGAAACCCTCCAACATTTATAAGAAAACTAAGATTAGAGTCAAGTGCACACTGTCAGCAGTAAGACTCGATCCTGCAGCGTCGGTGCTGGCTAACCTCGTAATCATTAGTAGATTAACAACCTAAAGTATTAGACAACTGATGCCCCTTGTAAATAAAGTAAACAAAGTCGAAAAGATTTGTATTTTTTATATAAAAATTGCTGTATACTAAGTGTATCTATTAAACAACATATATCAACGATCCACACACACCTTTGTATATTATTCCTTTATATCTTTGTACAATAATTAGTATTAATTTTTATTTCACATGGTTTGCTGAATTTTTTTTTGTTAAATATTTTATCAGTAAAAGACTTCAACTTGTGTTTTATCCCTTTAAAAGAAACATGTTTAAAACAATAAAAACTCAAATAAAAAATAGTCATCTGGATTATTTATATATAGCACTAATCATGACACTAAATGATTGTTAATGTCTTGTATATAAGTCGCTAGCAAAGTTAATTGACAGAGATTACTACTCGCTATCGCTCGGGATAAAATAATACGACATAAATGGTCACCCCGTGGTAAAACTATGGTAAACCAAACTGTGCAAATATGCCATTCTTTTTTTTATTTCCTTGCAATTCAAGTTTTAATTAATATTAATATTATTAGATAAATTATGTTTACAAGTTTTACGTTACGTTTGCGTTTTTTTCTTATTTAGGCTGCGTCGTGAATGGGACATTAATATAGCTCAAATCCTTAACAATGTTACAATGCATAACCTCAACACAATACGTGTCTTTTGATATCATTATCTCGGAGTGTACCATAAAGTATAACTGATATATTGTTGACATTTATGGTAAGGCAATGCTGTTTAAGTAATTGTTTCATAGTCAACGCCTTATGTACCCGTCATTTCAATACGAAATAGACAAGTATTTTGTCGTATAAGGTAGTATTAAACAACCTAATTGTACAGGATAACATCAAACAAAACAATTGGATATATCAAATAACAAAAAGCCCTACAAATGTGATAAAGGAATTCGTAGTTCATAACTGCTTCAATAAGTGCTTAATCGCGAATTATAAAAACTCTCACACAGGTCCGTTAGATGGATACATGCTGTTATATTATGATATCATGCCTTTTTATCCTTGTACTTTGGTCGCATCTTCTTGTCGATATGAGACGTCTAATTGTAGCCGTAACAAAATGCTCATTTTTCTGCCCTACCCATACCCCATGCTTTTTCAGTGGCATTCGAAACATGTGTCCCTTTCCCAAATTGATATATTGTTTTCCTAACATTTTCTTTGTCTGGATACAGCCGAAATACTGCTCAATCAATCAATCAATCAATCAATCAATCAATCAATCAATCAATCAATCATTAAATTAGCATTACACGTCACATTTTCATGTAGGTTTCATAAAAATGTTAACAACGAGATAGAAAATTATTGTTTCTCACAAAAGTTGTATATAATTTGTAAATATATATGACTGTTCGTGTTACTGGTGATGCCTTTCAAAATAAAAGAAAATAAAATAGAACATAATTTTCATTTTAAGGAATCAATATGTGATGTATAGATTAAATAAAATTATACTGTTTAATTTGCACTGAAAAAACGCAACAAATGGGACATGTACTGACAAAATGGGACATGCACTAACAAACGGACATGTACGGACAAACGAAACATGTACTTACAAACGCGACATGTATGACAAATGGGGACATGCACTGACAAACGAGAAATGAACTGAAAAAACGGGACATGTACTGACAAACGCGAGATGCACTGACAAACGAGAAATGAACTGACAAAACGGGACATGTGCTGACAAATGCGACATGCACTGGCAAAACGGAACATGTCCTCTGTTCTGTATATGCCACGCCAAATCTAATAAGATCATCGGGTGATATGCCTTCTTTATGTAACAACGTTTTTCTTTAAGCTTGTCGTGGACTATATTGCATGACTATGTATGAACAGTCTTCTTCTGAGGATAAAATATTGTTTCCCAGTATAAATTTACATTACTACAAAGAAAATCGTAAAACGACACTAAATCCTGTATAAAAGATAGATGTAACAATAGCTGTCATGAAAAAATAATCGAATTGCACGGCAACTTTGACGAGTATGTGACAAAAAATTGAGAAACTTGTTGCAGCCTTTACTTGACATTACAACTTGATACTTTCAAGTGACTTGTTTCTTACACTGAAAATAGATTTAAAGAAATTAAAGCATGTACTGTATAAAAAGGAAAAGCATTTATTTGGCTTATATTAAAAATTAACGATCAACCAAAATAAACTCATAATTTTATTTGGCCGACACTTAAGTGACATAGCAAAAATTAATGAATATTGTATGCACAAGTAGATAAAATAGCTCATTCTATCTATAGTGTAACGACATACAGAGAAATTTAAAGTAATTATGCTTATTTAAGAAATATAAAATGTCAATGTTAATTTTCACACCCTTTCAAATTGCCTATAACCATAATGTTAAGAGTTATATTACATTTGCAATCGGAAATCTTAAATCTCGGTGTTCGTATTTTGTTATTACCTTCATCAGTTTCAATTAGTGAAAGTGTAGTTTTACCTTAAGTAGATAACCTCTTAATATCAAAAGAGTTAACACAGACAAAAAGCCATTAAAATATTGCTGTTACTTTAACCAAATGCAATCATTTCTTTTTCAGCATATCACTTGATCTTTCTTAAGAAATCTTACTTTATCAAACGAAAAAGATGCAATAGCAAAATGTGTTCTCATCACGTCTATGAGATTTACACCGAGGCGAAAACTGTTGTAAACCAATGTAGCACTATAAGTCTAAATAAATAATTTTAACAAATAGGAATATGAGTTCCATGAGACAGTTAGTTTGTATTAACTTTTAGTATATATTTTTCATATGAAGTAATTTCAGAAGTTTTCATTCATTTTTTTCCAAAATGGCGTCAGCGTGTAACAGTTAACTGTTTCGCTCCTTCCGGAACGATTGTTCTATGCCCGGGAACGATGCGCAGTGTCAAGCGCACAGACTACCATCTCAGTCATGTCATTTGAAGATTGTCACTCATAATGGACAAAGTGAACCAATGGCATCCAAAATTTTAAACATAGCCAACCAAGATCCTTTAATGTGATCTCTCTCTCTCTCTCTCTGTAAAGTTTTTAAGTTAATAAAACAGTTATTTAATGCCTGTCAAACTATTATGCCCTCGGTGCTCAGGAGATGTTTTAGGAACTGTTGCCTTCAGCCTGCGGCCTCAGGCAACAGTTCTAAATCATCTCCAGAACCTCGGGATAATAATTTTGACTGCTCCATGAACAGGCATTAAATAACTGTGTAATATTTGATTTTAGTTATATAATCCCAAATTGTACGAAAAGATTGGCAAAGACTAATTTAAGTTTGTGAAATATTTTAATGTTCATCATAGAAGCAATGGGGGCGGGGGGGGGGGGGGGTAACTTGGTATATATAGGTAATACAGATATATCATTGGGTAGTTGCAAATAATGTAAATATATCCATCTTAAGCCCATGAAACCACGGTGATTTTACATTTTACAAAGTGTTCCTTTAACTTCACTTGATCATTTTTGTTGTGAATGTACTATTTTGTCATTTGGAATGTGCTATGATAAAATATATGAATAGATCTGATTTATAAACTCAATATATGATTAGGTTCCGTTTCATAACGTCCGAAAATATTTGAATAGGATGGGTTTTCGTATCTCCGTCCGCAGCCCTGTACCTAAAAGTATCACTAGTTACCAACCCCCCCTACCCCCTGTGGGTAGAAGGTAAAATGCTTATTTTCGCATGCATAAATGACCTTATTACTGTCGTCAACTTATCTCATTTAGACCCTCAAAGTATCTTTCACAATTTTTTTATGATATTAAATTTGCATAAACTACTTATAATAAATTGTTGCAAAAGTAACGTAGATAAGCTTACATATTAATGTCAGCTTATTTAATGACGTGAGTTTGTCTTGAATACGGCTGAAATGCTGCATGCTTTGGTGTTAAATGAATCAATAGTCATGATGTCTTTAGTAATACTAATACAATAAAAAAATAGTCGAATGAAGCAAAGGTAAACATAAACTTACAAACTCGTCTAATTCAGAATTAAATATTATTTGTAAGCTTAAGCAAATTACACTTTGCAATATTTAAGTATGCAGTTTATCAAAAACTAACAAATATTGTAAATGATACATGAGTTAACAGTCCTATCACAAGATCCTGATTAATGCCAATTTGCATGAAGATATAGTCAGTGTACTATTTTTAAGCAGCCTTTGAATAATGGTCTCTAGTACTGGGAATAAAGCAGAAAAGTAGGCATTATGAGTCCTAAATTATTAAAAAAAATTTAAGCTCGTCGAAATGTCCTAGATCAAGATGTTTAAATGCGTCTGAAGAAAGCAAAATATTAAATAGGGATATAATATACAACTATTGCTTTGTTATTTGGTGATGATAAGAGTTGCAGTGAATAATCAATCTGTGGATGTTATTTTATTATGAAACCGGGTGCATGTGGCATCATTTATAATAAAACACTCGGTAAATCATGTGGATTCGTTATTGAGAGTAGTTTTAACAAAATGTCTATCATAATGACCCTACAAAACATAATGATAAAATATGATAATACTAGTGCAAAGAAAGATAACTTTTACACAACTAAATGACATGTATGTTTGCACTGCATCATATTGTAAACAATAAAACAAATATTAGAACATATGAATTTGTGTAATTTGATGACGACTCAAAGAACTTGTACATGTATATGTTTATGCTTCTCATAAACTATGTGAATAACTATATAAATAAATATATCCTTATACCATGCAAAAATCTACTTTTACATGAACTTACAAAAAGGGTTATTGCACCAAAGCATTAATATTATTAACATGTAGCAATAAGCTCATAAGCAGAATAACTAAATAAACAAACAAAGCAACAAAATACAACTTCTTGCTTAGCTCACAAGATACTGTAAAGGCCAGTACTAATATATGATCACAATCAGGAATTATCAAATAAACATCTTATTGGTTCGACCTGAAGAGAAAATATGGATGTTTACCATTGTGTTCACTATTTAAAAATATTAGTTAATAATCCTCAACATATAAGTACCATATAAGTACACAAAACATGAAAACATGTACTTAATCAATTATTTAAAATAAATCACTGAAATATTTATTTAAAATTAAGAATGTTCACTCTTTCTCTTTATACCCTTTCAGTCCATTACATCTTAGTACTTAAGATTAGTTTTTATCTTAGTTACTTATTTAATACATTTTTATATCATTTAAGTTTATTTAAATGTCATATAAAGATCAGATTCACTCAACAGATTTATGCAGTCAACCATTCATTCCATACTTGCAAATGTTAAAATATAAATTGTTAAAATTCTGTGAAGAATAAAATGTATACAAACTGACCTTACTAGATAGAATACAGAATTCCTTAGAATCAACAGGCGAGGATGCAGACGACATCTTTTGTAACCGCACAGGAAACGGAAGGATCAATCGATCCCATTATAGGTATGCCTATTATAGACATACCGGTATATTGTTTTAAGTATAACGCCATTTCCAAAATTTATTTCAGCTGTATCATATATTCTGTTGGGGAGAAGTAGAAGGAGTACCTTGTACACCTGTGGAAATAACAAAAATTCTAGACAAGTTTTTTTGGTGCACATTTGACAATCATCTACATAAAACAAAACGTTTTTTATTATTTCTATTATTTTTATTTACATTCTCTGAACAAACTATAAACTACGTTAAATATTTTTATAAACCTCAGAAATTACTGTAACTGAAAAAACGATTTGATATAGTCAGAAATAATAAGTTAACCAAGGTTATTTTATAATGATTATCTTATAATTACTTGAGGTCAATCGAGGTTCTTTAATAAGATTATCTAAAAGTTCATCAAGGTTCCTAATGATTATCGCACTTCCTACCATAATTCGTACTTCTTCAACAGTAAATGACTTTTTTTTCAAAAATAATTTGTCTCTATAATTAGATACGATGCAAGGGTTTTCATCAGAAAAACTTAAGTAAGTCCAATTTTATATGTATTTGAATTTCGTAGCATAATGTTGACATCATTTTCTAAAAATAAATCACTTTTAGATTGAACACAATGTAAAATAAAACAATAACATATCAAAGCAGGCATTATTGCAAGACTATTTGGAATAATTTATAAATTAGTTTATTATTCGTTTCAAATAAACACACACAAAACTCACAGTCCAATAATCACTCAAAGACAATCACTAAAACAAGTTACAGACAAGGACAATCAGGGAAGGATACACCAGTTATTTGTAGTAGTAGCCTGGAAAATTATATATTTTTGGGACACAGACCAACTGAAGCGGCATTTTATTCCAAAAATAATACAGATTTTCGTTTTCCTTATATAGGAGGACCACAAGCAGTGCGTTCTTCCATTTAATGAGTTATGCCAAGCTAACAATTACATTGTTTTAAATTTACTTCTTATCTAGTTTAATAATACATTTGTATGTAATTTAGAAAATAATAATTTCTGGGGTTTTATTTGTCATTTTATGTTTACCTTTCAGAAAAACTTCTTCATAGTATTCTCCTTCCAGTTTTTCAAAATAGCATGTGCATGCATAGGGATTTAATTCCGATATTATTCATCTTTGAAATGTAGTTTACAATAGTTACACATTTGTAACACCATATTCCAAGTATATAGAGGCGGGATGCAGAAATAAGTGAAATGAATGCACGAAAGTATTGTGTCAGAGCAAAGACACGGTGGGGTTCAATGGGTTTTGCCCTTCCTCTTTAAAGCCAAGGAGATAATGTTGATCATGACAAGTAAACTTTATGACGTTTTTTTTTTAAATATATGATACAAACAACGCAAATTCCCTTTTATTCAAATTTCGGCATAACGTTTTTTATTTCTTGGTCTAAGGTTAGGGCACCGGCTGTGGTATCAGTCTTCGATATACTTTAATCATCTTTATTTTACTGAGGAAAATCTTGTTTTAACACACATAAAATTAATCGCAGCCCAGACCAGCAAAAGATGTCATCCTCTTCATATATTACCCACTTCCCTTTTTTAAGAAATTATTTTTATTATATTTTATTTATATGACTTTTATATATTGCTCAATTACCTATTGTAATTGGAGTACCCTGTGGTGTATTACTTGTACGAGGCTTAATTGTCGGTATTTGCATATACAACAGGTATGTAAGTTTCCTAATTTAAGAGTCATATGTCGTTATTACAGTAAATTTAATTGATTAAAAAATTGACTACTTCACAGACCTCACAACCAACCGAGTGAAAATCTTCTTTCATACGTTTTTGGGAAAGACCGAATGCGAATCCACGATTGATAGAAATTTTGCCTTTGCGCAAGTGGGGCGAAGTGCAATCAGCGACGATCGGAAATACACACACTAATTTACTGGTAAGTCCCAGAAGCGCATTAAAGTACTGATTTTTTTCCATTCAGCAACAAAATATACAAATTAGAAGATTCAGCCGCTTTAATTGGATAACGCAACGAACGGTGCGCGTAAGGTTATCTGTACTTAGTCATCTGCACCTAAAATTTTGTGTAAGATATTGCATTTGAGTGGTGTGTTGTAGTAATACATACACAAGAATAATTTAGCATTTATGCTCTACTTACCATAAGAATAATGATTAAAAACATCAACAATGTTTACAGACGGCACCCGCAAGTATTTGAAGAAGCACAAAGACAGACAAATCACGATATGTATTCATAAGGAATAACGGCTATATAGATCCGGTTGCCTATAATGAATTTGGAAATGTTACTTTGAGAAGAGATGGCACGACTGTATATCAACCGGGTGATGAAACCCATTTAGAGCCAACAGCTAGTCGGAACACAACAAATGGATCACTGAGACACAGTTATGACGACTACTTAATTGTGACAACATAGAGACCAGTCGAACGCAGAGTAATGGCTACCTTGATTTCGACAGTGAGAGCATTGACTGCGCCTTTGAAGACGGGAAATCCTGATAAATTTCAGAATATTTTTGACACATTTATTGATTGTTATATGAGTAATGTGTTTGACGACATTTATTTTCAGATATGTTATAATAATATCATATATAACTATACATATAAAATGTAGTATTGGTTTTATTTATGACAAGCTATGTAAAAAACTCATGCATAATTATAAAGATAGTTATATTTACACACTACTAGCGAAACTAAAGAAACTAGAGATGGGGTTTGCATTTTAAAATGGGCAATCTACAAATCTATATACTAAAATGTTTGACGAAATATCAAATAACATTTTGTAATATATATGGAAAACAAATACTGACGTTTTGGAGAAACAAGCACGTAAATGCTAGAGATGACTGAGATGTTAAAATTCGACGTGCAAAACTTTTATATTACACAAATACAATAAGATAAGATAAGCAACAAAATGTACGGTAAACTTTGGAGTCTTAATACAAACGGAATGTCCAGTATTATTGTATTGTACGGAAAATTTCAGTGTAATTATAAAACTGTTAAGATTCATAACGGCTGCAACACAGTCAAATTTCTGTGATCCGTCCTGTTCACCAAATATTTCTGTACACTTTTATACGAAAATTTCAAAACAAATTGTCACGCACATCTGTCATGTCGAGACTTGTCAATTAGTCATAAAAACATAGTATAATAAACTAAAAGAAAATAAAGTTCAGCCCCATATTATAATCTGGTAATTAAAATGTAAATTAAAAAGCGTAAAAATCACGAAGAAAAATAGTTTCATAATCTTATAAATAACATTACACAATATTTTGTCAGATTTCACATCATGACTAATTGTTGAACTCTTTCATTATATACATCTACTGGTTAAATAAGAGTCGCCAATACTATGCCATAAAGGTAAACAATACAAAAACATTAAAGGTACATGAAAGCATATGTTTGTGATGTAGTTGCGAAAAATATTTTTTTCGACTGCATTGAGGTCCACAAAAATTCGTAGAATTTAAAGTTAATAAGGCATAATTATTCAAGAAAAATATTGATGCTCTCCATTGAATAGGGAATTTTTGTTTAAACCGTTTTTATGGTCAAACAATACAACCTTCCCTTCCATGTGTCAGCAATGAAATATGTTCAACATTTTATATGGGCTCAGATAATTGGATGTTATACAGCTTTATTGTGAGACATAAGATTTTCTTGATTGATTGATTGATAAAATGTTTTTTTTAACATCCAGAATGTAAGTTTAGCGATATCCATTATGAGAACAACGCATCAACGTTGCAATCTAATGGCTAACGAGAAAAAATTTTGACTGGAAAAATACATAGCATTTGGATAGATAAATAGAATTAAAACTTTTGTAGCGGCTTCAGCAAGGCTACATTTTTCAAATTTTACTAACTGGATCTTTATCAAACCAGCATGGCACTCCAAACACGTCGTCATATGTGCACTGCGGATAGACTAACCTGACAACCGACAACGGGACACGCGATGAGTAGCTCCTTAATTCAAGCCCTCAAACCTTTCTCAGTAACCATAAAAATTTCTTTTCGGTAACTACAGAAAAAATTTCTCCCACCAGCCAGACTAGGAACCACTAGATAACATGCAAATTCAGAATTGATGAGCAATGACAATTTAAGATTACAAACTACATTTTTTCTGCCTCGGATATAGAGGGATAAGATCATTCCATTTTTATTTCATAATTCGGAAACAAAAATAATAAAACAGTTTAAAAGTAATTGCATTAAGATTCATTATTTTGTATGTTCTTTGTATCAACATTGTATAAAAATGCCGATTCCATATTTTAGACAATACCTGGAACCCACGATGTCATATAAGGGATTCCATTACAGGTATCCTTATAATTTTGAAAAATACAAATTGTAGTCACTCACTGTTCATGTGTGTTAACGTCAAGAATACCCTTTAGGTTATGTAACTATAAAAGGTGTGTAAGCCCCTTTTAATTAACACCTGACGGATTTTACAGTTATTAAATTACTCTAATATTCGTTTGTTTTATTTGTTTTGCAGAATCGTCATATTAAATACCATAAGAAGAGCGATATATCATGCAAAACGTTAAGAATCATTCATGGTCGAAAAGTAGCGAATACAGACTTAAATTTTTCTACCAATTGATAAAGATTGATACGTTATTCTATACACCTCGCCAAAAGTTAAGCAACACCCTATTTTTTTCCAGTGATTCATTCAAGATTTTATATATTTTAATATTTTTTAAAGAAATGACAATTTATTGAACATTAATGACAAATAAAACATACAAACAACATGTTTACAGTCGCTTTACTTGTTGTTTGATGAAAAAATTTTCAAAGCAAATATACCTTTCATTAGTCAAAAAATAAGTTTGATTGCATACTTCAATTTCATGAACTTAAAGTAAACACATTATCACAGGTCAACGGTCAGGGAAAGAAAAGTCATCTTGAAATGTGTTAAACGCAAAAATACTCAATAAGTCTTGTAACCACCACGCTTCCGGTACGGTTCATTACCTCTCCTCCTCATGCTGTTCACTAAACGACGAAGTGTAGCATGTGGTAAATTCTGCCATTCATTTTGAATGGCAACTCGTAGTTCTTGGACATTTTGCCAATCAGGTGCTCTGTAATTGATTTTACGACCAATGATTTCCCACAAATGTTCAATTGGATTCATATCGGGTGACATGGATGGCCATGGAAGATGCTCAATAGTTTCCCTTTCGATAACATCACGTACAATTGCAGCTCGGTGAGGTCTTGCGTTGTCATCCATAAAGATGGGTCTGCTACCAAGTGCATGATTGTCAAAATGTGGCACAATAATAGCGTTAATGACATCATTTCGATATTTCTGCCCTGTCATTGTCCCATCGACCACATACAGATTCAGTTTACAGTCGTATGAAAAGCCTCCTCACACTGTAACACCACCACCTCCAAACGCTGTAGTGTCTAGGATGTTGTTCTGGTTGTAAGTAGTGCCTCGCTGTCTCCAAACGCGAATGCGCCCATCAATATGACACAGAAGGAATCTGATGTCGTCGGTCCAGTGTACTCCAGCTTCGAATATTCCAATGGCGGTGATATCGTGCCCATTCTAAACGTGTTTGGCGATGTCTCTGTGTCAACAGTGGACGTTTCAAGGGACGACGAGCTATCAACCTTGCATTGTTTAGGCGACTGTTCACTGTTCTAACGGCGACTATGGTTGCAATATTCCAAACGTCACGAAGATATCTTGCAGTGGCAAATTGTTGGCGTTTGGCTACACGAACGAGTGCTCTATCCTCCCTTTCAGATGTTTTTGGTGGTCGACCTGACCTACGACGTTCCTGGATAGTTCCATCATCTTGATGACGTTTCAGTAGCCAGTATACTATACTTACGTGAATGCCAAAGTGTTGTGCTATCTGACGCAAGCTCTGTCCACTATTACGCATTCCAACTATCCGCCACTTCTCAGCTTCATTTAATTTCCTTCTAGGCATTGTAAAACTGTAAAGATAAAGTCGAAAAAGACCAGGAGATGAACAAATCGTTAAGGAAAACAAGGCTTTTTAGGTGTCCTCGACGACCGTATGACAAACTGGTTTTGCTATTTAAAGATTTACCTGAGGAGTTAATTAAAGTAACTTTCCCGTGCTCGAATGATGGCTTAAGTACATAAATAGCACAAAGTTAATATTCATTCAGATTAGTGAAATTATAAAAAAAAATTGTAGATGTAGCTTAACTTATTGCGAGGTGTATATTATTAATTGCATAGAGCTGAAAAAGATCATAAAACTGTTAATGCGTAGTTACAATTAGCTTTTTTTCTAGTTTTTGACATAAACAAAGCGCTGGGTTAAACAAGAGTTCGACAAATCGGCGATTTTTACTGTCATTCACTTTATAAAAATAACTTAAAACGACGACCAGGAAGTAAAATTAATTAAAAAAAATTTAAAAAGACGACCAGTGTGTAAAATAAAGTTTGCCATTCAAAGTAAGGTGGAAGAATTTGAGACATTCGTATAGCTCATGTAAATCAATCCTTTAACGACGTGTTTATAAATAAGAAGGGAAACATAATACAAGTATTAGTTTGTTGTGACTAAAACATAATACACAGACGATAAAATTCATCCATGCACAATTGTATGTTGATACGTCAGAAATAGGCACGAGACGACGGAACAATTTTGAAATTTTACCGATAACCAATACACATTGGCTTATTGCATGAATATTTATGAATAAATCAGAGAATTTTTTTATGCAAGCTATATTCTTTAAGAAACAATATTTAACAACATCCGTGCAATAAGTTCTATATTATATGGTAGAAGGATTCTTTAAATTTATATTACTGTATCTAGGTCAACGCTCATACAAATGTTTTACCTATCAATTTATGATACACATCACGTTTCTTGTAGAATTACTGGTCTGAGGGTCTGAGACAGTCTACAACATCAGAAGCTGTAAACTCTAGTTCCGTGAATTGAACTCTTCCTACATTGCTTTAAACTCCCAAGCTGTACTTACAAGGTTTGTTCTCTTCCCTACTAACAGCAGCTCTTTCTAATATAAAGCTCAGAAAGTTTATCGTTGTTCAACATTATTTACAAAAATGTATGCATTAGCTTGACATAAAACGTTTCTATAGGTCTCTATAGGTTGAGTTTAAATATGTTTAACGCGAAAATGGGGGTATATGACGTCTTGAAACTTTATAAGCTAAGCTATTTGATTGTGTGAATTTATCATGACCTAATCCCCAAAACATTGGCTCGGTTTGTGCTCAATGAAAGTTACAACAAATCAATAAATTAGTATTACACGTCACTTAGCATCACATTTCAATGTTGGTTTCAATGAAATTATAACAGGTAGATAGACGATAAGTGTTCAGCACAAAATAGTTTAGTATATATTTGTAAATATAAATGACAGTTGACAATGATACGTCATACAATTTAAATTAATAGTTAATAAAACAGAACATCATTTTCATTTTAAGGAATCAGTGCGTGTTTTATAGAATATTGAAGATAAAATACAAAAAATAAAATATACGTTCATTTTTAAAAGCTGCATACGTGATTATATTTTCTTGTACTTTCGTTAATTTGTGTAAAAATAACATATAAGATATTTATCAAGCAGTTCAAATAACATATTTAAACACTAAGTTTAAGTTCAGGTGGTATTAAATTAGCTTAAAACAAAAAGCATAAGGAAGCAAAACGTGACATGTACGACAAAAATAGTTGGACAACTATATGTATACCTTGCTTTACAAATTCTATATTCTTGATTCTTGAAAATAATCTGTATATGACACCACACATCGGATCATCGGGTGTCTTCTTTATATTACAACGTTTTTTCTGCACTATATTGCATCTCATGTATGAACAGTCTTCTGAGGAACGATATAATATTGTTTCGTGTAAATTTACATTCTACAACGAAAGTGTAATATATCTAGCAACAAAATGACACTAAATCCTGTATGAAAAATTTACCAATTAATCATATTCTGTCATGAAAAAATTATCAAATTGATCGGTAATTTGGACAATTTTGTAAAGATTTATAAATATATACCTCCCCAGAAATACCAATTGTTGCAATATTTAATTGACATTACATTCTTGTTGATACGGTCAGTTGACTAGTTTCAGACACTGACAGTAGATTTAAGAAATATCATGTTAAAAAATTAAATACAACTGGCTTTATGTTGAAAAATGACGACCAGACTAGGAACCACTAGATAATATGCAAGTTAAGAATTGATGAGCAGTGACAATTTAAGATTACACTAAATGTTTTTGTGCCACGGATTTAGAGCGATAAGAGAATTCCATTTGACTTAATAATTCGGAAAAAGATAATAAAAAGAATTTATAAATGCAAGGTATATAGATAGTTGTCCAACTATTTTTGTCAGTACATATCCCGTTTTGATAAGTTAAAAGTAATTACATTTAGATTCATTATTTTGTATGTTCTTTGTATCAACTCTGTGTAATAAATGGTGATTCCATATTTTAGACAATACCGGGAACCCACGATGTCAAAAAGGAGATTTCATAAGGTATCCTTACAATACAAATTGTAGTCACTCACTATTCATGTGTATCAACGTCAAGAATATCCCTTAGATTATGTAACTGTAAAAGGTGTGTAAGCACCATTTTTTAAAACCTGACGGATTTTACAGCTATTAAACTACTCATTCATGGTCGAAAAGTAGCGAAAACAAACTAAGATTTTTCTATATTGAAGCCATTTAATTTAATTATTATACGTTAAAGATAATAAAACTGTTTATGCGTAATTATAATTAGCATACAATTAGTTATTTTCTGGTTTTTGCTATAAAGAAAGCTTTGGGTTAAACAAGAGTTCGACAAAACGGTCAGTTTTACTGTCATTCACTTTATTAAAAAAAAGACGACCAGGAAGTAAAGTTTGCCATTCAAAGTAAAATGACAGAATTTGAGATATTTGTATAGGTCTTGTAAATCAATCCTTTACAGGAATAAGAAGGGAAACATAATACAAGTATTAGTTTGTTGTGGCTGAAACATAATACACAGACGATAAAATGTATCCCTGCACAATCGTGTGACAATGCATCATAAATAGGCACGAGACGACGGAAAAAATTTACCGATAACCAATACACATTTGCTTATTGCACGAATATTTATGAATAAATCAGAGAAACATTGTTTTAAATGCAAGCTATATTTTTTAAGAAACAATATTTAACAGCATCCTTGTAATAAATTCTATATTGTATGGTAGAAAGATTATTTCGGTTTATATTAACATATAGAGCTAAACTCAAATACAAATATTTTGTTTATATAATATTATATAATGTTTTTTTTGGCTACCATAGAATCAATATAAGTATGTACATTACCTAAAAACTGTATCTTCTGACCATACATTGCATCAGTTTGAAATTTTTTTTAACTATTCCATTATAACATATAAATGGAACCCTAAACCCCTTTGTTCTGTTTATTTACTTTTTTTCGTTTTAGCATATCAAATATTATGGAAGCCACTTTTAAAACTGTAAGATAATTGTTTAAATACCGATTGTTGAGAAAGATTATAATTTTTATTGGTATAATGTAAAATATTTGTTAAAGAATGCATGCATGGGCTGTGCCGGAAAAGGACGCATTTCTTTAAAGAAGCTTCAGAAGCAGAAGAAAAGCATGTGCTGGACGAATTTTTCAATTCTACTTAGTACCAAGAATAAATGGAAATATTTTATGAGAATTTGCTTTTTACTGTTTAATGTCATTTAGATGCTATAAAATGTTTTTTCTACTTAAAACAAAGAAAATTTCACGTTGCATGCGCGCGAAACCCACAGAGCATTTTTCTTAACATATTTATCTTTTGAGTTTGATGATTTTTTTTTCAAAATCTGCTTGGGTTATTTTTTTTTAATTTGTAAGCTAACTTATTACTTTGTAATCGCATTGTGGTTGAAATTTTGTCATACATTTTTAATAGTTTGTGCTCACCGAAATTGAAGGACACTGAAAAACATTAATTTATTGATATTTTAAACAAATCGCCAATCACTGCAAGTTTTAAGTTATGGCATTTCTCGGTTGATTTAGAAAAGTGATATAAACTTTAATAAAAAAATAATATTTTTTTAGATTTCGTGTCGTTAAGCGAAGGCACGCATTTTGAAATAAGTAACTGCAATACATTCTAAGAAAGAAATTATTTATGGCAGACATATATTTTTAACTTTCATAACATTTTAACTTGAAGCTTAAGCGAGATATGAAATATAGACATACACTACAGAGAGTTACAGCCATATACATTCTTTTTCTAACCATTGATGAATAAAGAACGTTTCAAGGAAATATGTTAGAAGTAATAATGCATTTAAACCAGGAGATTAAATTAATCCCACAACACGCATACATTTGACTGTAATGAATACGTTTTAAATGCGTCGTCAAGTCTCTTCTTTTGTTAATATTATTTGACTAAAATATACTTAGATCATAAATCAACTACCAAGCATTTAAAATTATAGATATTAATACATATATGCATTGACATTACCCGAATGAAATTAAACGGTGCTTTATAATGCTATTCCGATATACATTTCAGCCTACTATTGGCAAACACAAGAGGCTACCGCCCCGTGGCTAGAACAAATCACGTCAGGTTTGGGAAAAGTAAAAACAATATATTTTATATTATACTCACATTTTGTTGACATGTTAGTATTTATTACCACAAACAGAAATAATACTGTGTACATAATGCATATGGTATAAAATTAAAAAGCGTCACAAACAATCTTAGGCTACGATTGGTATTACAGACAAAAGAAATTGACTATTGGTCGTCTTCTTCAATTAAAGTTATAATCTATCAACAATATTTTATTATTGACGGATGGCGTGATTTGGTTTGTAATTCTCTTGTTTCAATGGTGTTTAATGACATTTTCAGCCATTTTTCAGCTAAAATTTGGCGTCCAATTTTTATTGTTGAGAAATTCGCAGTACTCGGTGAAACCCTGACCTACAGTGGGAAAGCTGTCGGTTGGAGTCGAGGACATCGTGCTCGCATTGAGACTCGAATCCACATTCTAAATGTTGTTACAATTTGTAAGGGCTTTAAATTTCTCAATATAATTCATTTCTTGACAAAATACACGTGTTTCGTTTATGCTGGAACTGGTATGACTATCTAGGTTCATTTATGCGTGAAATCTTAATCTTCACAGTGATTCAAGAAATATATAGTATTGTTGTCATAACAAGTATAGTTAACCATAAACCTCAATAATCGAATATGATCGAATGTTGTAAATATTTGCTGTCATATTAAACAGACAATAACATTGCGAACGATATGCGATTTAAAAACGTTCATAAAATGTAATATTCTCAAGATAAAAATATGACTGTCACCCAGATGTCGGTATAGACTTAAAGGGATAAAACATTACTATATTTTTCACTTTTGAAACTTTTGAAGGAATGTTTAGATAGAATCGAATGTTTATGACATATCTGTACAATCGTAAACAATATTTATCAGGCTACACTCTATAACAAGCAAAATATTTATATTCAGAGGTTTTATGGCACTGGGGCCTTATCTTAGTGAGTTATCGAACGTCTTTGTAAGATTATAAAATGTGTGCATTTATGACCGAAACTAAATTTGGCAAACTTGTTCAGGGTCTGGTGCAATGACTACTAAAATGGTGTACGGCAATTCTAAAACCTGATGCAAGTAATATTTATCATACATTACATCGATAGATATCTTGCATTTTTACATTAATTACATACACATAATTAAAATATGAACTAACGTTAGCAAAACTGACAAATTTATTGCTACTGTTGTGGAAATACATAATGTGAAATTTAAAAGACGACAACTGTTCTTTTAACCACTGATCGAAAATTAAACCTGCACATATATAAATATGTAAGAATGTTGAGACTGACTTGAACACGGGAGGGGCTAACTTGCTATATATGGGGTAATACGGATGTGCAGCCTGAAAGAGTAACTTTTTTACCTCTCAAAAATATATGAAAAGGTAGCTTTATTCATTGAAAAATATATCATTGGGTAGTTGTAAGTAATCTGAATATATCCATGCCCCAATTCGCATCTTAAGCCCATTTTAACCAAGGTGATTAAGCAGTAGTGTAGTGAATGGACTAATTTGTCAACTAGGATGTGCAGTAGTAAAATATATGAATAGGTCTGATTTTAATAATTCAATATATGATTAGGGCATGTTTTATAACGCCAGAAAATATATGAATTGGGTGGGTTTTTAAATCTCCGTCCGCAGACATGTACCTTAAGTATCCCTAGTTACCCCCCCCCACCCCCCGTGGACTTGAAGATCTGCAATCATGTTTTAAATGTGACCTATATCAATTGTATTGACCCATCTAAAGTATTAAGAGTCACACTAAATAAAAGTTATTTATAAAAACTTGTTTGTTGATTTATTACCTTCATAAATTTAACTTAAGGCGCAAAAATATTCGGATGAGTTTGTTATTTTTAAACTTTACATTTTTAGTATAAAATAAGTAAACAAAGATTGTTGCATGTAGTGATATAGTTATGTACACATTTCAATACTCGTGTAAGGGGCCTCGGTGGCCGATTGGTTAGGGTAGTTCGTCTATTAATAAAGATGAAAAAAGGTAGTTCGTCTACTATTGATCACGTGGTCTATCAACACTGGGGTTGCGGGTTCGAGTCTCACTGCGGGCAGGGTGTAATTGACTCCAATCTTAATTGACAAGGATTGCCAGTTTTCCTAACGAAGTTTGGGATTTTCTCTCGGTACTCCGGCTCCCCCCCCACACCGAAACTAAAGCTGGATACATGATACAGCTGAAAAAATATGCTGAAAATGACGTTAAACACCATTCGTCATTCAAACTATACTCGTGTAGCATACATTGACGACTAAAACATGAGAGTTAACACAACCGATAAATATTATTTCAGAAGATTTAAATTTTAGCAGGTAGCCGTTTTTTAATCTTAAAATTTAATTTCCCGATGTGTAAATCTTATAAAGAAAAATGCATATCAGGCTCTATGTATTGAATCGACGTATCCACACAAAAATTACAATTAACACATTGATACAAAATTGCAAAGTATTGCCAATATGTAAGCCCTACACGTCTTGGCGTTTAGTAGTTTTAATGTTTATTATGTCTCACCAACGAAATTTCTAATAACGTATTGTTTTTGTCCAGTTTCTTCTTCTTTGCAGTTTATTTACCTCGTTCAATTTTGTCCTCTCGTTGTCTTAGTGATGCGATGTCTGATTGAAAGGAAACTTTGTAAGCATGATAGGACTGACTTGAAATGTGAAATCAACTATTACAATTTTAAAACTCATTTGGGGCTTCGTTTGAAAGACCTTTGTAATGGCATCCCAACACAGTACATGTATTACTAAATATTCTACTTAACGCAATTATGGAAGAGATATTGTCTTAATATTTATGTCTTTCCCCGTTAAATCTTGTCCGCTCTTTTTCTTAAAGATGCGATCTATGATTGACAAGGAACTTTGCGAGTATGTTAGAACTTAACCGGAAGTTTTGTAACCAACTTTTAGAACTAACAAAACTTAATTAGGACTTCATTTGGAAGACATTTGTGCATTTGGCATCCAAACACATCATTACTAGTTAATATTTCGACTTGCTTGCTAGGACAAGTGGACATTACTTCGTAATCCGCTGTCCTTATTTTTCTGTCGTCGCCAAACCTTTGTTCGGTGATTTTTAACTCAATATCTACATATTGTTCCTTAATTTGTCCGACAATTATTCTAGGAAACATTTAGAAATGTTTATTTTTTCTTTTATTAGTCACTGCCTCTTTTAATGTTTTTAATATAATCATTTTATGTTTTATTGTTGTAATATGTTGAGTGATTTTAGTGCGTAAATGTATATGTTACGGTCCAGAAAATAGAGTTATGTTTAAAGTACTGAAATAATTGTTGGACCATATATAAATTTAACATAAATTCAATGATCTACTGACATTTAAATGGGATAAAAAATCAATTTTTAAAAACTTTTTATATAACATACCTGCTCAGGTATTTTAGTCGTTACTGATACCTCACATGAATAACACAGGTATTCAGTCTAGGTAAAAAATCTACTTCCTGGGTGAATGTAAATATATGGCTACTATATTCTTGTCGATAGCAGTGACACGGGTGTTCTTATCATTTTTATTTTTATTGGTAGGATTAACTTTTGCTGCAAATGAAGGTAAGTTAGAAACAATACTTAGTAAAACAAAGGTTTATTGTGTATTACAAATACCGGTAGATGTTGTCGTTTCATCCCCGAAATAGTTTCTTCCTGATACTTACAATAAGGTTATCGATGCTTGGTATGTAAACAATTGCTCTGTTCATCCCCAAAATAGTTTTCTTTCTAATACCTGCAATAAAGTTATCGATGCTTGTACGCGAACGTTTGCTTGTTTCATCCAAGAAATAATTGTCTTTCTGGTTATTGATGCTTGTGCTAGAATGTTTGCTCGTTTCATCCCCGAAATAGTTTTCTTTCTGATACCTGCAATTAGATTATCGATGCTTGTACGGGAATGTTTGCTCGTTTCATCCCCGAAATAGTTTTCTTTCTGATACCTGCAATTAGATTATCGATGCTTGTACGGGAATGTTAGCTCGTTTCATCCCCGAAATAGTTTTCTTTCTGATACCTGCAATTAGATTATCGATGCTTGTACGCGAATGTTTGCTCGTTTCATCCCCGAAATAGTTTTCTTTCTGATACCTGCAATTAGATTATCGATGCTTGTACGGGAGTGTTTGCTCGTTTCATCCCCGAAATAGTTTTCTTTCTGATACCTACAATTGGATTATCGATGCTTGTACGGAAATGTTTGCTCGTTTCATCCCCGAAATAGTTTTCTTTCTGATACCTGCAATTAGATTATCGATGCTTGTACGCGAATGTTTGCTCGTTTCATCCCCGAAATAGTTTTCTTTCTGATACCTGCAATTAGATTATCGATGCTTGTACGGGAAGAATGTCTGCTCGTTTCATCCCCGAAATAGTTTTCTTTCTGATAACTGCAATTAGATTATCGATGCTTGTACGCGAATGTTTGCTCGTTTTATCCCCGAAATAGTTTTCGTCCTGATATCTTCAATAAGGATATCGATGTGTGGTACGCGAACGTTTTGTTCATCATTCCAAGAAATGTGAAATATAAACATAAATGTTCTCTCCTTCCCACAGCTCAAATGCAATATGTGTGGCCAGACCATAAAACTAAAACAGCGCGTTTGATACTAATGCTTACAGCATTACACACACACAACACAAATACACACACATATGCACCATCATACTTTACTCAATCGACACCTTCTTATGGTAACGTAACAACGTTCTTGTTTCTGGCGCTATGATTGGATGTTACACAAAGGAGAGTCTATATGATGTCGCAACGTGAAACATAGGTTCTTTCATGTGCTTTTGGTAAGCCTTTTGATCTTCTACTTCTGATAGAAATGTGTATGTCGTTTTCTTCGTTCGCTGCGCTCCACTCGAACAAGACATATAGATTTCTATCATTCTTGGAAGATTACCTATATTTCTCCAAAACGGTTGTAAGAAACTAATAATCTTTTGTTTTAATCTTTACTATAAAATTTAAGCCTTTTTCGCAATCACCAAATACATTTATATATTGTATACTTACAGGTAAGATACATCTGGGGATAATGTTTAACGTGTCAACTGTCTTATCTGTCTATTCATTTTTCAAGTAAAACCACAGAAATTGTTCGCCATAATAGTAGTCGAGTGTTATGTAGGGCATAAATATTTTGAGACATATATGCATGATATGTTTATCTTACAAATAACTTATCAATAAATTTTGTTTCTTCTATATATGATTATTGGAAAATATTACAAATATTTTAAATAATTTCGAAACAATAATGGTAAAAGAAGAAACAAAATTTTGTTATAATGAGGCTATAATTGGTTTGGACATTTAACAATTTATTCATATAACCAATTTTTTTACTTTCGACACCTTTTACCCTAAAAAACTTACCTACTGAAGCGAAATGGAATCAAGATCAAAATCCGA
Organism: Limnoperna fortunei; assembly: GCA_944474755.1. Lineage (NCBI taxonomy): Eukaryota > Metazoa > Mollusca > Bivalvia > Mytilida > Modiolidae > Limnoperna > Limnoperna fortunei. The sequence continues at coordinate 105,269,389 of OX104111.1, forward strand.
TGTTTTGCTACTAAATCTGAGACCTAAACTTGAACTTATCAAGGGTATCATAACGAAGATGCTAAATGTTGCTGCACATATCAGACTAAATGTCTACCTTCACATAGCAACATGTATTGAACTATTATGACAAGTTTCTGAGAAAATCGCTTAGTCACGAAAACGTCATCCTTATTAAACGACTATGAAAAATAGGTCCTCAATGCTGGGAGACACATGCCAGACTGACAAGTACACATAACTCATAATTTAACCTACATGTATGTTTGAAACTGACGTAATCGCAAATTATTAATCACGAAAAAGGTCGGTTTATAAGTGCCAAATGTTCGGAAGACCAGCTAAAAAGCCGTTTATACGGGTTCGTTCATTCGAGGGGAATAAAAATTGGAAGAAGTTCCTCATACTTAACACTCGATGTATAAAAATAACGATACCTGGGTCGAATTGGTCCAACAATGTGTCTTCTTATCTAAATTCGGCAGAATGATTGCCATTTAAATCTTTTATAAAAATATACTAATTTGGCAATTATAAACATTAAAATTCCTATAAAGGATAGGTTAGACCGTAAGACATCTGAATTTAAGTGTCCACACCACAATATATTATAAACATGCATGTTTTATTACTTCTATTTTTTTCTTTGGACCCTGTATGCTGAAGAAAGTCAATGCATTGTAAACAAGTTACATCATAAAATGTCTGAAAATATTGAGGTATTAAATATTTAAAATTTCAACAGCTAGATTGATGTTACACTTAATTTCAGTTTGTCAAAATTATTTGTTGCTTATAGGTCTTACATGTGACTTTGAACAAAATTTGTGTGGTTGGACAGGTCAAGGATGGACTAGAAAAACCAGATCTGGATATGAAAGTACTGGTCCTGCATCTGCTGCGGATGGCAGTAAGTTTGTTTTGTGTAATATGTTTAAAATGCAAAAACTGTTTTTACTGTAAATCTACCAATGTCTAAGTAATCATATACTCATTCATGTCCAAAAAAGTCTTGTTTGTTGGTTACGTCAAGTATTTTAGCGTCATAAATTTAAACACGCGTTATTCACGTCATGTAGGCGTTGACAAAGATTACACTAAAATCCTAAAATAAAAATGACCGCAAGCAATTGTAAATTCTTTATAAGTTGACGGAGAAGCTTGCAAAAAAATATTCTAATTTGTATAAATAAGAAATAAGATTTTGTAAAGAACAAATGACCATATTTGTTTACTCAAATCCTTAATTGATAAATATATAAAACAAGGCTCTAAGTGGTTATTCTCATGTATTATTGACTTTCCACGGGACATTGGCACTGTCCGTCATGAAGATTTATTCTACAAATGGCGACTTTATTTATTTTATAACGTCATGAATAACCTATAGTTTAAGTGACTTATTCCAGTCATATATGTTCGTAAAACAAGGAGATAACTTGTCACCCAATTTATTTATGTTGTTTATAAATATCCTGCCTAAATTTTTAAAAATAATTGCCATGTAGTAGTTCTTAATGCTTCCAGTTTAAACTGATTATGCAGCTGATTTGGTTCTCCTTTCAGAATCAACCAAAGGTCTTCAGATATGTTTGAATAAACACAAAAGTTATTGTTATATGTGGGGGCTCGAAGTTATATTTAAATAAATCTAAGTCATTTATATTTAACAACATGGGGCGTATAGATCCACATTCATTCATAAAAGGTAATGATTAAATAATCAAGGCAAAAACTTATACCTATCATGGTGTTGTTTTCAATAATAATGGAAGTTTTACATGTGCAAAGAATGAACTCTACCAAAAAGGACTGATTTCTTTTTTTTAAATTTAAGAAGTGTTTTAAATATCATAAATCAAAAATCAAAACATTATTTCATGTATTTGAACATACAATAAAACCAATACTTTATATGGAAGTTAAATATGGGGCATGTATATTTTAAATAAATTAAAGTCTAAATGAGTTTTAAATATTTACTGCAGGATAACCTCAGCTTTAGTAATGTGGCTGTAGTTGGAGAACTTGGCAGATATTCATATACTTATACATAGATATATTATGTAATATAATTAAGCATTATAAACTAATTTTAGACTTAACAGATTATGGGAGTGGTGAGCTAGTGTCTGAAGCATTTTTAGAAATGAAATGTCTTCATTTTAAAAAACGAATCTAGCTTGTATCAATTCACGCAAGAGATCTTTGAATATTTTGATATTTGACTTTCAAAATGTTCGAAGATATAACGAGAAAGGTTTAATATAGAATTATTTCTTGAACATCACGAAAACTTAGTATTAAAGACTAGAGATATGAATTATTTAAAAATATTAGAACTTAAAACGGTAAAAATAAATTGAGAAATTTAGAACAATAAGACTTTTTAAAAAATTGCTTTAAATTTGAAACACATAGAGTTTGGAACAGAGAGTATTTTAACAAAATTGAGAATTAGCAATCATGATTTAGACATAGAAATATAGAGATACAAAAATATGGCTGTCACAAATTGAGTTTGTAAGAAAACGAACAATGAAAACCGACTGAACAACAAATCCGCATATAGACAAACATATATAACAAAAACAGGATTATACAAGTGTATAGAGAAATCGAAAAGATACTCTCAATGAAATAAATTAGAAAAATATCACGCAATAAATATATTTGGTTACTCTCAGCAGAAGACCAATTTATCTTAATAAACTAGTCTTTATTATTAACAATACTCCAGAACAAGAGGCTAGTATTAAAATATAAGTTGGTAAAAAGGTGCCATTCACTGACTGCTTCCTTGCTTACTGTACTTGCTGGAGCCTAATTAAGACACTTTTAAGCTCTGATCTGCTTTTTGTTTTAAATTTAACAACATCATTTATCGATATTATTATTATTATTTATACAAATATTTTCTTACTTTTTTGTTTGCTGTTCAAATCAATGTAATTATTTACATTCCGTTTGTAATTATCAGCTCATTTGCTTGAATGACAATAAAGTAATCTGTTGTTGTTGTAAATGTGTTTTTAAATCAATACAGATATCAGGCTTTCAAGCTACTTTTTGCAAAAAATAAGGGCTTTTTTAGGTCTTAATTCTCAAAAAGGGCTAATTTTAAGAATTTTTAAACAAAAATTAGGGATAAAATGTGTTGTTTTTTTTAATGATTTAAGACTAAAAAATTAGATGTACACATTATTGGGCACAGAACAATAGTACAAAAGTTAATTACTAATTCAAAAGACCATTTAAATGACAATCAAATAGTCTACTGGGTGGCAAATGCATATTTCTGAAAGTATATTAAAGATAGTTTCATTTAACTTAAATCTATTATATGTTTATTTTTTAATTTTTATTCTTGAAATTTTGAAAATTAAAAAAATTAGGATTTTAACCAAAAAAGTAGGGCCTTTTCAGAATTTTACAGCTTTAATTAGGAATTTTAGGGATGTTTGTAAAAAAGAAGAAAAATTAGGAAAATAAGGTCCCGCTTGAAAGCCTGAGATATTGCTAACAAGTTATATATAAGTGATTAAAACTATTGCTCTCTCCATTGCTGTTAATTCATATTTAATTTATGCTTTCGTTTAGATTACTACATAGAGTTAAATACCACAAGAACTGGAATTGTATATAATCTGTCAGCAGATTACCAGCAGACTACAGGGTTGTCCTGCTTAAGATTTAAATATCATTTACATGGACTCTCTATAGAATATTTAAGTTACGGATATATAACTGGATCGAACGAGCCCAAAACCGTCAATAAAATAACCGAACGAGCAAACTATTGGTACTGTGCTACCTTTAATCTAACAAGTTTGTCAATAACGAAGGTAAGCTTACAATACTTACCTAAAGTAATGGTTATTATAACTACATGTAAGTAGTAACTGAATATAATATATACAAAGACGATTTACAAGAATTGAAAACCATAGAAAAGCATCTATATTGAGACCAAGAAGCACGACATAGCAAAGACACCAAAAAGAACAAAAAACTAACAATATGTAACAACAACCCAATAAAAAACATGGGTGCACTCAGGTGCAGGTGCCCGTCTTTGATGAGTCTTACGTCGAGTTACCCATAATGATGTAAATGAAAAAGTCAAATCCTATGCCTCTGACAAAATGTCGGATCGCATTTAGGAGATTTTCTATAACTATTATATCAACCAATTCGCGATAATGGCCATATCATTTCTGAAAAGATGCCAGAAAATGTGAACAAATTCATGAACACGATAAGTTATGATTCAAAAGCAAAATAAAAGCGACCGAATATGTGTATGATATTGGTTAATACGACCTCAAAATAATTTTCCAATACTGGTACAATAGATTAAAACAATCACAACAAAACAAAATATCAGTTTAGGTTGATATATAAATGCAATTCAATATTATAACACTTTAAATATGTTGTTTTGAAAGCTTTCTCGATTGCCGTCACCAAAAAAAACTTAAAGGCGCGGTTGAGTCGACTGCAAGCTCTAATAATACCTGATCAAATAAGAAATATAGAAACGTATGCAATAGATGCCTATATTGGCGTTATATTCAATATACAAGTCGAACAAAGAATATATTAACGGAAGCCACTAAGCAAATTAAGGTAGTTAATTGAAACGTGAAACGAGAAAGGATCTGGCTACTGCTATCTTCTTGTCTCTAATAAGGTGTTGAGGATATTCAGTTTCATAAGAATAAAGAAACCAATCGGCGTACAGTTAGTACCCATAAAGGGAAAAACATCCTTCAAAAGTTTCAAATATGTTATCGATAAGAAAATATCGCAAAATATAAACTGGTCCTTGCTGTAACATACAACAACATGTTTGTGTTTTTAATTTGTTTCCAGAGTAGTTTTGTGACTGCCTGTTTTTTGTTTTAATGCCAAGCGTTTATCTTAAATTGCGATTTTAAAAGGATGTATTTTCCTTTCTTTTAACAATTTATTCTTTTCATCTTATCAGATTTACTTTGAAGCAAAAACTGGTGAAAATTTATATAGCATCATTGGACTGGATAGTTTCAGATTTTTAATGGGAAATGACTGCCAAACGTCAGGTAGGTAATTTCAAACCTTTATTGTTATTTACAACGTAGAACTTTTTTGTGTTGGGGAGACAATATTGATTATATTTTGTGTTCTATATTTCCTCTGACAATGAAATTAAATTAAATTTCGTTTATTATTAGTAACCAGCACAAAACTAACATCGCGAATGGGATGTACACTATAAGTACAGAGACGACATGACATTGGAATAGTTTTGGTTGATATTCACTGAATATTTGTTGTCGCGGACTTTATTGTGTTTCTTTGCTATTGAACAAAAAAATTATTGACCATAACATGTTTTTTTTTATATTCCCTAAAATTTTTATAGACTGTCCGACACTAGTGTACACTACAACGACAGCGAAAGGAACCATTTCCCAAGGAGTCAACGATATCCAAGACGGGAACTCAGCTGGTACTGGTTTTTCACTGATAATAATTACAGTCGTAGTAATTCTTATAAAGCAAACCAAAGTCATTGACACGAAAGCTGGATCATTAGTGGTTTAAGCAATGAAATCGTAAACATTGATAATTTTGTTAATTTGGTCTACTCAAAACTTTAATTTATGATATCAAATTTATTCTCACATTTCCATATATTCGGAGAGAGCACCTCTTAGTATCCACTGGTCTAGGGTACTTCTGATGGCAATGGGTCATCCTTGCTGAAAAGTAATAAGAAAACAGTCTAAAAAGATTAGTAGTTCTCCATTTGTCCTTAAGAATAAAAACATGCCATGACATTTAATAACTAAAATATTACATTTACTTTATAACAATCGTATTTAGAAAACATTTCAAGTTATGTTTACCATGCTGTATTATTTCACTAGGATAACTTGTGAATTGCTATCATAAGAATGAATAGATTGTTTGTTTGTTTGTTTTAATCTTTTTTGAATCTTTTCGGCAATTGTTCAGCTATATTCTGGCGTCCAATTTTATTGCGGGGGTGGGAATGGGGGAGGAAGCCGGAGTACCGCCTTCGGAGAATGAAAAAAGAAACACCAAGTGCCATTTGTTCTTTCACATTCTACACGTCAGATTTCTTCTTATATATATATATATATATTACAATGCTCAACTCTTCAGATAAATGGTACATTATTGGTGGAGTGATTGGAGGGCTTGTTCTTTTGGTTATAGCTTTTATTATTGTTGTCATAATATGGAAGTAAGTAGATGTTACTCTTGATACGTCAATGACATCTATATATATATATATATATATATATATATATATATATATATATATATATATATATATATATATATATATATATATATATATATATATATATATATATATATATATATATATATATATATATATATATATATATATATATATATATATATATATTAAAATAGAAAATAATCAAGAGATTGAAATAATGGCGTCTGAAAAATAACAAAAAAGACCGCCGGAACAACAAGTGCCAAAAGTCAGGGGACAGTTACAAATCCAGATATAGACAAACATACACAAAGAAACACAAAAATCAAAAACACACAAAAAAGAGAGTAAACCGAACCCAATAAAACCATTGGTGAACTCGTGTGCTCCAGAAGATTAAGCAGTACCTGTCTCTAATTAGACGCCCGTCGGTTACTCATTGCATGCCAGGAAAAGGTCAAATCCAGGAATAAAACACTACCTATGCAAGTTGTTTGAACCTCTGTTTACATGTCAATTTGATAAGAAATATTGTATTAACTGACAGATTAAAACTTGCAATTGCCGGCATCTAATTGTTTGCTGCATAAACTCTGCATACATGTATATATTTTTAATTTTAAGAAGCAGTACTCACTCGTCAATATCTGAAATATTGCTGACTCCTCAATTTAAAAGTTAGAACATGAACAAGTCTTTTTATCGAAAAGCCATAATACTACGAACTAGGTCACGGCTTTTACAGCGTATCTCATCAATTTAAAATCTTGGAAAGCACATGACCAGTACTAAGACACTTTAATTCAGTCTGTGTAATTAGTTTATAAAGTTGCACTTTTTATAGGAGGAAGTCTACATGGACACAGCTATCAAATTATTCCTCATCACAAGAAGGACGACCACTTCCTCCTGTTCCGCTACACGTGTATCCCGTCGATGATAATTCAATACTATCTATAGCGGAATCTTTTGATAGAAAGTTTTCATTACCACAACCAACACTAAATGTAAATCACTCAGAACAGTGCCCTGATGGATTCATAATTCTGGAAGAAGAAAATGTCATACGTGAAGAAAACCGTAAGGATGAGTCGGGTTACATTCATCTGCCTCCTGACTATCCCAATGACGACTACAATAATGCAGTCAGTATTGATATGTGCAATTTATCTGATGACGAACTTGATTTGAAACAAACAAACAAACACGCAGAAGATAATGATTATTTAACACCTTCTGTGGGCATTATTCCAATTGACAGCATGAATTGTATGCAAGCCAATGAAAATCAGTATGAATCTGACCCAACCGAAAAAGTAAGAAATAATAACGATTCAACCCATGCTCAAATGGCACAGTCCAGTCTGAAAAAACACTTTGAAATTCCGAAAATTCCAGTTAAGAGAAGTAAAAACATTAAATCAACGCTAAACAATGACGATGACTACGATGATGCGATGACAGCACTTAACGGACAAACGTCAGATGAAAGTGACAAATACGTTAACAAAGGATTAGAATCTGACAACAGTGATAAAGAGGATTATTTAGATATGAAAGACGAACAAGCAGATGAAGATTACCTTAATCCTTCGTTAAACATGGCGAATGACGATTATATTGATCCTACATTAAATCGAGCAGATGAAGATGAATTAATTTCAGAAAACATTGGAATGTGTGAAAATACGCCAAAAAATTGTGATAAAGATGATTATTTAGATATGAAAGACGAACAAGTAGATGAAGATTACCTTAATCCCTCATTAAATATAGCGGATGACGATTATATTGATCCTACAATAAACCAAACTGATGAAGATGGATTGATTTCAGAAAACATTGGAAGTTGTGATAATACGCGAAATGATAGTGATAAAGATGATTATTTAGTTATAAATGACGAACAAGTAGATGAAGATTACCTTAATCCTTCATTAGATATATCGGATGAAGATTGATTAATTTAGACAACAGTGGCATTTATAAAAATAAGCAACAAGACAATGATAAAGATGATGATTTAGATATGAAGGATATGAAAGACAAACAAGAAAATGACGATTACATCGTGTCTTAAATGCTATATAAAATTTGAAGTTCCTTATATCTTTAGTATGTTCTATGTTGAACCATCACTGTTTAAATGCGAAACATACATAACGCACAATTTCTAAACATGAACTAATCTTGAATTTAATATGCAGTAATCATATTCTACAAACTTTTGAAAACGTTAATTTCATTTTTAAATATGTCTGCTTGTGTTTTCCTTAACAATAGGATAAACATGCATTCTTAGCAATTCCAGTTATCAATTTTATTAATTCAAATGGTGTTCTTATTTTCTTATTTTCGTCAGCATTCATTTAATTTATAAATCTAAGACACTTTTTCTATACTACACAGAGTGATAATTGTTTATATCGACCTATTTTTCCTGTCTTAAGGATGACTTCAGCAACCTCGGTAGAACTGGAGATCAAAGCACAAACATTTGATAATCTAATAATGTTTACAATTTTACATTAGTTTCGTTCAACTTGGTAAAGCTGCAACAAACGACGTGTCCTATATGTTTGTATGGTTAAATCCTGTGCTAATAACCTTATTAATTAAACTGAAATAAAAAAACTTAAACAAACGCATGTACCATTATAGCCTCTCGAAATAATGTTTTAGAACAAATAAATGGACCAGATAACTCATTGATATCAACGTATTTATTCTGTTAAACACCAAATTTATTTCCATGGTCTTTTTGAACTTATCAAACTACATCAACTAAGTGGTCCTACAAGGAACTGTCATTCAATGATTCCATGTACTATAATACCCATGTAGAATTTATTTGTTGTATTTATCATAACACTTTTATTACTTTCGAAGAAGAGTTTATTATTAAATGTGTAAGCTTGAAACGTGTGTGTATTGTGAAATCAGGTGTCTTAACAGGGAATATACAAGAGTATTACATCGACTTATTAATCCCCAAAAAGTAATATACATTTGTAAATAGAATTGAACATAATCGCCAACATAAATCGGTGTTATGATAGGTTTTGTTTGGCCGGCATAATTTTTTCAAAGCAGCAAAACTTTACACAATTAAATATTATTTAGTTATGGACTTTTGAAGCGGTATATACGCTTTATATTGACCTTGTATAAGATGATATTGATCGACCCGAAGGTCCATATAAAGAGTATTGACCGTATTAAAATTCCTTAATTGTTATATTACATAGAACAGCAATTACTGTTACATTTCTTGTTGTAAAGTTGACTAATATACAGTTATAAATAATGCATATATCTGATTAGTTTATTTTATGGCTAGTTGCAATAAAAAAGACTGTAATAGCCATAACTTTTATATTTTAACATTTAACATACAACTCAGAAACAATAACAAATCACCTTTAAGTAGTGGTCTGCTGTACACATGTCATATTTTGTTTACTAGTATATCGATCAAACCGGAAATCCAGATCTATATTTAGTGACAAGCCTCAAATATTCTTTAAAAATAGCAACATACCTATATATTGTTTAAAAATAGACAGATATAATTATATCTTTGGTGACAGAAGTAAAATTTAGCCAATCAAATTTCAATGAATTTTATCATATGTAATATTATATAATAATAAAAACATATGTAGACAGATTTAAAAATGTAACGACCGTTTACCTATTAAGGTAATGTAATCTCCCTTTCTTCCATAAAAAGAGGTCATATTATATGTCAAACTTGAAACAATTAACGCTTACAATTTCTTCCTTTGTGTGTGGCTTTACACAATATAGTGTATATTGTCGAAATTAAGTGATGCAGTATTGGCGTTGGTTTTATTGGCCAGAATCTGCCTCTTTTCAGGGTTTGTATTAACTGTTAGGACATTTTTCAGGTGCAAATTAACTTAAGGTACCACAGAAGGTAAAACACAAATTCGAAAATTCGGAAAAGTTATTAATGTTACACATGTAGAAAGGTTAAATATTATGCTTCCTGGTCGTACCATAAAATTATCGTTGTTTCGTGCTTAAATGTTGTTTATCATGACACTAAATGCTGTGATATGAAAACAAAACGTTTTTGTTATCTCAAATAGACAAACATCATGCACAAAGTCACAAATGTCAAATCAACTCACATTCTTACATTTGAGTTGACTTACCGTACTTGATGTACGAATGCTCATTAAAATATGAAACAATCAAGTCTTACGAAAATATAGTTCTAATCAGTAGACTTATATTGAAATTAATTAGTAATTTGTACTTATTTTATATGATTTGTCCGCTTATTTGTTAAAAATAACGTCAATTCTTTAATACTTAACAGATAGATATGTTGACCTCATGTATGGAGACACATACTTTTCGACTTAACTACTACCTGCACAGTATAAAACATTTCGAAAAATCACCAATCTAGCTGTCACTAGTTAATAAAAAACCTCGTCTTTACAATAGAAGGAATTCATATTCTTATTTATATTATATGGAACGCCTTAACTGCCTTATGTGTACTAGCTTTTATATATTCACATACTTTTTCTCTATATGCACATACGTAATGACCAGAAATGTTATCATTCTTATATGATCGAATTGTAATCGATATGCGTCAAATCAATAGTAGTGTGTAATTCTACATAAGGACGTATTACAGAGATTATTTCCACACACCTGTTACAAAATATTAAACACACACAAATCTATTAAAAATATTCTTTATTGCTTGGTACAAATAGTCTTTTGTACACACCAATAAAGAATATTTTTACTAGATTTGTGTTATCTAAAGTTTTGTCAAACATTATAAATGGCCAGATAGTGCATGATCTCATCAATTAGCATCAATATATTTACCTACTCAAACTAAGGTTTGTTGTACTTAGGTTAATGTTATTATTTTATAAGTTGTACGGTTGTCACCATTACTTAATTGATCCTTGTGTTAAATCAATCTTGTGTTAAATCTTTCCCATTCCTAGATTTGACTTTTTACTAGACATGACAGTGAGTACCGCGAAATGTGACTGCTTAAAAGCAGGCACTGCTTACTTGTTCGGAGCACCAAAGTGCACCCAAGTTTTTAATGGATTCCGCTAACTCGCTTTCTGTTTTTGTGTTTTTGGTTTTGAACGTTTTTTTATATGTTTGTCTAACTATAGATTTGCTATTCTCAATTGACTTTCGTCCCTTGTTGATCAAACGTCTATTTTTCCTATATATATATATATATATATATATATTTGTCTACCCTGCCACCAACAGTCCACAGTAGTATTTATACTAGGAAAACCGTCTAGCTTGTCTACCCTGCCATCACCAGTCTACTGTTCTAGAATGTATGCTAGGCAAAACGTCTAGCTTGTCTACCCTGCCACTCCAGTATACTGTGCTAGTATGTATGCTAGGCACACCGTCTAGCTTGTCTACCCTGCCATCGCCAGTCTACTGTGCTAGTATGTATGCTAGGCAAACCGTCTAGCTTGTCTACCCTGCCATCACCAGCCTACTGTGCTAGTATGTATGCTAGGCAAACCATCTAGCTTGTCTACCCTGCCACCCCAGTCTACTGTGCTAGTATGTATGCTAGGCAAACCGTCTAGCTTGTCTATCCTGCCACCAACAGTCCACTGTGGTAGTATGTATGCTAGGCAAACCGTCTAGCTTGTCTACCCTGCCACCAACAGTCCACTGTGGTAGTATTATGTTAGGCAAACCGTCTAGCTTGTCTACCCTGCCAAGTGCAAGCCCTGTCCACTTTGGTAGTATGTATGCTAGGCAAACCATCTAGCTTGTCTACCCTGCCACCACCAGTTCACTCTGGTAGTATGTATGCTAGGCAAACCGTCTAGCTTGTCTACCCTGCCACCAACAGTCCACTGTGGTAGTATGTATGCTAAGCAAACCATCTAGCTTGTCTACCCTGCCACCAACAGTCCACTGTGGTAGTATGTATGCTAGGCAAACCATCTAGCTTGTCTACCCTGCCACCAACAGTCCACTGTGGTAGTATGTATGCTAGGCAAACCGTCTAGCTTGTCTACCCTGCCACCAACAGTCCACTGTGGTAGTATGTATGCTAAGCAAACCGTCTAGCTTGTCTACCATGCTACCACAAGTCTACTCTGGTACTATGTATGCTAGGAAAACGGTCTAGCTTGTCTACTCTGCTAAGCCCCAGTCCCCTGTGGTAATATGTATGCTAGGCAAACCGTCTAGCTTGTCTACCCTGCCACCCCAGTCCACTGTGGTAGTATGTATGCTAGGAAAACGGTCAGCTTGTCTACCCTTCTAAGCCCCAGTCTACTGTGGTAGTATGCTAGGCAAAAGAAAGAAAAAAGTGTATAATTTAAATGTTTATAACTGCTTGGGTTATTATTTATCACAAAATAAACAGATAATTCCAACAGTTTTCATATATTTAACATGTCAAATAAGCAGTATTTTTGTTGTTGTCCTGTTCCTTTTGAACAACATAATAATAATTGCCTTTAATTTTCTTGATATTTCTTTTGGATGATTTACATTAGATTCTGTGGCTAAACAGTGTTAAATGCATGAAATATGAATTGTCTTTATCGTCTGGATTTGTTTTTCTTTGAGATGACTTCTGGAAACTTCAGTGGTACTGTCAATACTGCAGACCTTAGCACAAATTTTTGATCATCTTCAACTAATGTTTGTGACTTTACATTGCATCCAAGACATTTAACATGTAGCTCCAAACTGCAAAAAGAAATGAATAAATTACAAAATAACAAAATTTAAACAAGTGTGGACACAGCAAAATGTCTCACCTGCATTCCAACTCAGCATTAAAAAATTACTCTTCATGAGGAATATGTAAATAACATCATACTAATGGTACATAATTCTGATGCAAATATTGATATCAAGGTCCAGGACAAGTGACACCTACCAGACTGTCTGATATTGTTTATTTCCAAACAAGCCATTGGCATCAGACACCAAGCATTGTTTGAAGAGTAAGTACCTATTCCAAAAACTTAATGTAGCTACTGGACCACAAAGGTCAATGTCAGCTGACACCTACCTGATTGTCATGTACTGTGCATCAGCCAACTTAAAGACAGACCTTGCATAGTTACAGAAAAACTGACCTATAGTCCAAACTTTAACATAGTCACCTACTAAGAAACTAAGGTGATGATCAGGTGAAACCTACAACACTCATGTACCATAACAATCATCTATATAAATATATACTAAAGCATGGTTACAGAAGAAACTGAACTAATCCAAGAAATAGTCAATGAATCATGAAATTGAGGTCAAGGACTGGGGACTCCTTCCAGACTATCATGTATATACCCTACATTGTCATCCTACTACATATGGTTATTGAGAAACTGACCAAATACAATAACTTTAAGACATCCACTGGACAGTGAAATTGCAGCATAGGTAATGGTATAGGTAACTGACTGAAAAGTACTCATCATAAGCAACAAGTGGACTGAAATTGGTGAATCTGTACAGCTTGAGTGTACAAACATTTAAAGCAAAATGTTAAGTGTTAATGGTGTACTGCTAAAATCCCATATATCTGTCTTCCCCCAAAAAGAGGTCACAAAATGTGTTATTCTTTGGTAATTTGAGTCTGAACCAGTAAGTGGCTTCTTATATAAGTTTAATTACAATTCATGCATAATAAACCACATATATTTGAGGTTAAAGAAGGGCAAACATGAGTTTTATGTAATTTCACATACTACATAGATCAGTGTTCTATCTAGACTTTGAAATAACAGGATATATTTTGTGTAAACGGAAGGGGTAAAAGAATTCATCTCAGATTGAACTTCTGTATTGACCAATCAAAAACTGTCTTCAACCTTAAATGTTGGGGAATCATCTGTCATTGTTTGGAATCTCTCTGGCATTACTGTACCTTTTTCGTTTGATTAGTAAATTTTTTGGGGAATACCCAAATTTTTTAATTGGATAATATTAATATCAAAAGTTCAATCTGAGATGACCTGTAATGGGATGTTGTTAGATCTTCAGAGCAAAAATAACAAAAAGAGGGAGCTAGTGAAAGATTTAATTTTAATTAGATTGTATAACAATACAATTCAGTATAGCTGAGAACAAATATACGGTCTACCTTGACATTATTGTATTACACAATGGTAAACATAGCTGATTCATGACATGTGGTATATATGTAAGCCTTATTATCTTCTCACTTTTTAAAATAAAAAGTGAAAATCAATCTTTGGGTACATTAAGTTAATACTTATTATAGAGCGTGATTACCTTATCTAGGCTTGATAAAAAAACATATGTCGCTCCATATTCCCCAAAACTGTCCATGGAGGGAAAATATATGTAAACAATGGAACTTGACCTTAGCTGATTTTCTGGTACATTTTATTGTGAAATTTCTCCTACGTTCAATGGGGTCTAACTCCCATAACTTCCACAAAATTCCGAAGATAAAAATAGCAGAAATATGCACAACTTCATATTGTACCCTCAATCCACACCAAGTATCATTAAAATAACCAAATGTTTCAGAGTAGTTGTGCAGACAGGTTAGTTTGTTGGTATATTTTGTGAAATTTCTAAGATGACTGTTACTCCCAAAAAATTCACAGGATAAAAAAAAATGTTGTAATATGCACTACATATTGTGTCCTCAATCCATAACTTGTCTAAAAAAATTCTGCTTTGTAGTTTCAGAGAATTTGTACTGAAAAAATGTGTGATGGATGAATGGACAGGACAACAACAATAAGGAAAATTAGAAGAAGGTAAATATGTCGATCATTTTTATTTGTATTTTTCTACCTGTAAAGATTTACAATCTTTGGATAAGATTATTCAATAACTATTCACAGTTGTTATCTTTCTGTGTTTACCGAAGTACTTGAAACAAACAGCCAGGGTAAAAATGTAAACAAATAAATGCAAAAAATACAAGCATAAAACTGCTATACTACCTCTTCACCCATATTGTGGCCATGATGCTTAACATTCTTTGTAGTACAATGAGGGCTACCTAATATGGACTCATTAGGGACTGACATTATTACATTGAGGGCTACCTAATATGGACTCATTAGGGACTGACATTAGTACAATAAGGGCTATCTAATATGGACTCATTAGGGACTGACATTTATACAATGAGGGCTACCTAATATGGACTCATTAGGGACTGACATTAGTACAATGAGGGCTACCTAATATGGACTCATTAGGGACTGACATTAGTACAATAAGGGCTATCTAATATGGACTCATTAGGGACTGACATTAGTACAATGAAGGCTATCTAATATGGACTCATTAGGGACTGACATTAGTACATTGAGGGCTACCTAATATGGACTCATTAGGGACTGACATTAGTACAATGAGGGCTATCTAATATGGACTCATTAGGGACAGACATTAGTACAATGAGGGCTACCTAATATGGACTCATTAGGGACTGACATTAGTACAATGAGGGCTATCTAATATGGACTCATTAGGGACTGACATTAGTACAATAAGGGCTATCTAATATGGACTCATTAGGGACTGACATTTATACAATGAGGGCTACCCTAATATGGACTCATTAGGGACTGACATTATTACATTGAGGGCTACCTAATATGGACTCATTAGGGACTGACATTAGTACAATGAGGGCTATCTAATATGGACTCATTAGGGACTGACATTAGTACAATAAGGGCTATCTAATATGGACTCATTAGGGACTGACATTTATACAATGAGGGCTACCCTAATATGGACTCATTAGGGACTGACATTATTACATTGAGGGCTACCTAATATGGACTCATTAGGGACTGACATTAGTACAATGAGGGCTATCTAATATGGACTCATTAGGGACTGACATTAGTACAATGAGGGCTATCTAATATGGACTCATTAGGGACAGACATTAGTACAATGAGGGCTACCTAATATGGACTCATTAGGGACTGACATTAGTACAATGAGGGCTATCTAATATGGACTCATTAGGGACTGACATTAGTACAATAAGGGCTATCTAATATGGACTCATTAGGGACTGACATTAGTACAATAAGGGCTATCTAATATGGACTCATTAGGGACTGACATTAGTACAATGAGGGCTATCTAATATGGACTCATTAGGGACAGACATTAGTACAATGAGGGCTACCTAATATGGACTCATTAGGGACTGACATTAGTACAATGAGGGCTATCTAATATGGACTCATTAGGGACAGACATTAGTACAATCAGGGCTACCTAATATGGACTCATTAGGGACTGACATTAGTACAATAAGGGCTATCTAATATGGACTCATTAGGGACTGACATTAGTACAATGAGGGCTATCTAATATGGACTCATTAGGGACTGACATTAGTACAATGAGGGCTACCTAATATGGACTCATTAGGGACTGACATTAGTACAATGAGGGCTATCTAATATGGACTCATTAGGGACTGACATTAGTACAATGAGGGCTATCTAATATGGACTCATTAGGGACTGACATTAGTACAATAAGGGCTATCTAATATGGACTCATTAGGGACTGACATTAGTACAATAAGGGCTACCTAATATGGACTCATTAGGGACTGACATTAGTACAATGAGGGCTACCCTAATATGGACTCATTAGGGACTGACATTAGTACAATGAGGGCTATCTAATATGGACTCATTAGGGACAGACATTAGTACAATGAGGGCTACCTAATATGGACTCATTAGGGACTGACATTAGTACAATGAGGGCTATCTAATATGGACTCATTAGGGACTGACATTAGTACAATGAGGGCTACCTAATATGGACTCATTAGGGACTGACATTAGTACAATGAGGGCTATCTAATATGGACTCATTAGGGACTGACATTAGTACAATGAGGGCTATCTAATATGGACTCATTAGGGACTGACATTAGTACATTGAGGGCTATCTAATATGGACTCATTAGGGACTGACATTAGTACAATGAGGGCTATCTAATATGGACTCATTAGGGACTGACATTAGTACAATGAGGGCTATCTAATATGGACTCATTAGGGACTGACATTAGTACATTGAGGGCTATCTAATATGGACTCATTAGGGACAGACATTAGTACAATGAGGGCTACCTAATATGGACTCATTAGGGACTGACATTAGTACAATGAGGGCTATCTAATATGGACTCATTAGGGACTGACATTAGTACAATGAGGGCTATCTAATATGGACTCATTAGGGACTGACATTTATACAATGAGGGCTACCTAATATGGACTCATTAGGGACTGACATTAGTACAATGAGGGCTATCTAATATGGACTCATTAGGGGCTGACATTTATACAATGAGGGCTACCTAATATGGACTCATTAGGGACTGACATTAGTACAATGAGGGCTACCTAATATGGACTCATTAGGGACTGACATTAGTACAATGAGGGCTACCCTAATATGGACTCATTAGGGACTGACATTAGTACAATGAGGGCTATCTAATATGGACATTAGGGACTGACATTTATGTCTAGAATATATTGATGCACTGTTAAGTATGTTTCTTTATTAAAATCCTGATAATATATTAAAAATGGCAAAATGCATATAAAGTTGCTTCTGGATACAGATAACAAAAACATACATTAATTATTGTACATTTCCTAGGTCTGGTGAGAAATATATTTTGTTCTATCAGATTCCAGGGATGCAGCTAATGATAATTTGATGTGTAAGTAAAACCTACCCTTTAGCGCCTTAGTAAGGGGCCCAAGGTGAATATTCATCCAGACACTACACAAATCTAACAATTTAAGATAGAAAAAAAAGAAACTAAATCCATAAAACACATCCTAAACTAAAAGTGCCCAGTTATCAATCTACAGAATGAAGTGTGAACAGGTTGAAAAAATAAACAGAAATAAACTGCAGTATTATATTTGAGGTAACTAAGGATTTATTCGGAGTAAGATATTCGTTGTTAAAATTGTCAGACTCCAAAGTCCATATCTTTATATAGATAAATTTCCAATGAAAACGAGGCTCATGAATAATGCTCATGAATATTTAGTGGAGGCAAAAGACACTGATGCCTCCATATTAAAGAGATTGGTTTAGAGAGCATAATTCAAATATTTGTTTAAAAATTATACATAGCAGTTGAGCAAAGGAGACTTGTACATGCTGATTCTTGAGACTTTTCAATGCATCCATCTTGTAATCTGCAGCTGGTGTAAATTTCAGTAAATTTAAAAGATCCATTCATAGGAAAATGTATAAATTTTATAAAATGAACTCTTTGTTTACTTTTTCTACACACACTAACATGTGGTTACTGATAATGTTTTGCCTCCAGAGATGCACGTGTATTGATAAGAAGTTAAAGGTCAGCTATTTTTAGCTATTTGGAAAGTTATCTATAGACACTATTACTGTGAATATTATGTCAACTTTCATTTCTCTGCAGTAAGTTAAGTAGATAGTCTGGCAGATAGTAAGTGACAGTAAACTGTCAGGGTGCAGAAGGTCAAAAAGTATAGTCTGTCAGATCATAACTGACCATAAATGTAAAATCAAATAAGCAACAATTACATTGACGATTCCAGGATGGCTTATTTGCAAAGACAGTAACCTGAATGTTGTTTTTATATCTTTAAATTTCGCAGACTGCTCATGGAAACACAGACAGATAGTATGCTGAATGATTCCAGTGACAAAAAAGTGCAAGCAATTGATTTTTGTATATAGGAAGCACAATGGATGATACTGCAGTTTCTTGTCCCCTTTTTACAGTTGTAAATGCTTTCTACTGAATTTACTGCCTTTAAGAACAAACATCAGAATTAGGAAGTACTATCACATATTTTTTCAACCATTAATCACCTCTAACATAAATTTTAAAAATACATGTATTGGTAAAATTCAGAAAGAAAACAGCGTGATTTAAATATAGGAATCTGTTTTACACATTTTGAAAGTTTTTCTTGGTCTAAAATTTTTGACCATAAGTTTCCTCTTGTAAAACAGAGAAATTCACCATTTGCAGCTGCCTACTGATGGTACAATGTACCAAATCCCATTAAAACATGTCAGTTTCACTAGTATATCAGCTTTATTCAGTTTACCTCTTTGTTCCTATCTTGAGATCTTTCTGTAAATCATTTAATGGTAATTCAAACTCATCTGTCATCAGACAAATAATCAGGATATGTAGCAACAGCTTATCTTTAAGTCTACTAGGCATACATCTACATATAAATAAAATATAACAACTATGCAGCAAAACTTGTAATATATATGGGTAACATGCCTTTTGGATCAATTTTCAATGCAAACAATCACCAATTATTTCTCAGATTTTCTCAATTTGTAAATAATTCCCCTCTGGGAAAAGGAAAAACAAAATTCTCAATCTTTTCCTGTTTTTAAGGTCATGTGGGAACCATGTCTAGAATTACAGACAATAACAATTCAAAATTAGAAAAAAATCATCACAATACACACTGTTCTGTTTTTCTCTATTACTTTCATTAATTATCAGTTATGAAATAATAATAAAAAAAAAGACAAAAAATAATATACATACACCATCCTACTGAAAATTCATTACAATGCATCACTGTATGCCACTTTAAGCTATTGTTTTGGGTGTACATATCTCAGCTTCCAATTTTTATTCGCAGAAGCTGCAGGGTACCCAGTGAAAACCAAGACCACCGGAATTAAACTTTATGGCAATGTTGTCAATTAGAGATGAACTCTTGACTTCAGTGTTGACATAGCGTTGACCAACAGTAGATGACCTACTACCTTGATCAATCAGCCACATGTATGTGTTGTAAAAGAACAGCCCTACTTCAGACATGTTTGACTGGTAGCCTGGGACAACTGAAAATGCCTGTCAGTCAAGGGAAATTAACTCTGTAGTTACAATTTTAGTCCAATTGGAAAAGTAAAAGAAAGAAACCCTATGAGGGAATACTATCAAAAAGAATATTTAAAAAAAAAGATGTTCATTTGGTCAATTCCTAAATGTATTAACCCTATTTTGTCTTTCATGATAACATACCAAACCTTATTACTGGTTCCAATCTACCTCAATCAGAACATCTCACGGCCATTCCAGTATAGGATTGGGAAAGTGACTTCAGAGGTAAGTGGTCTCCATTTTTAACTATTTTCAGTCATTATCAATGACTTGTTAAGTCACATGTCCTTTTGTGACATTTCAGTTCATTCATTTGATTGGCTTGTCATTGACAGGTTAGCTTATTGTTTATGATGATGTCAGTATCCTTATCCATTTAAACATTTTCGAGAGAATGAATTTGTTGGCAGTGTTACAAAATTAAAGTTTAAAAAGTACACTCATCTAACCTTTTTTTAGTTCTACTTTTGTAAGATCCTTACAGTTGACAACGGCCTCTTAATTATTTTTGTATAGGGGAAACTATTGACATTTTTTGCTCTCACTTCGGCACCAATTTTCGTTGAGTAATGAGAGACCCCCCAAAACGACCGGAATAATTTCACATATATCACATTAAATTTTCGGGGTGCCATGTCAGATACAATTTTTTGCAAATTTAGAAAATCCGAAGGGTACCCATAAAATAGTCCAGAAATAGGCTTTGAACAATCAGATAAAAAAATACCCAATACATTTAATAAATTATCTGAAAAAATTTATTTATAAATTCTATATGAAACTGCTTTTTAAATACAGCTCCAATATTAAAATTCCATTGAATAATAAATCCACAGTCTATGCTACAGTTTGGCACAGTCAAATATCAAAATAAGAACTATTTTCCTCTCCCTCAGTCAAAGTTCATTTACAGAGCCGTTGTCAGTTAAATAATTAAAGGATAATCTATTTCCTGGTGCTAAAATTATGTTGCTATGTAAACAGGCTAACCGTATCACATTTGGACAGATTTTTGGTCCATATCCATACATTTACTTTCAAGATTAGGTGGAAAAAATCAAGGTGATCCAATTGAATCTATATATGCATAGTGATAATTTTAGACCGGTACAAATCTTATTCATAATCCAGAAAAAGCTTGGATTAGTGGAGCTTGCCAATAATAGTTTTAAACTAATTTAACACATACTATTACAAAAATCAGTGTAATCCAAACATAAACAAAATTGTCTGACAAGTTATGCTTTCATTCACACAAGTAACTTGTCCAAAGGTACAAATTAAAAAGTTATTGTAGAGAAGGCCTCTGTTACCAAAGTTATTATTTAAATTACATTCAGCGAGTGCAGAACATGTATCTACTTAACTTATCATCAATTAAAATAACACTGGAGTCTGCTTATTGGAAATGTACTTTTTTTTAAAAATTCAATTATGTCATTTTTAATGAAAGGGAAGTTTGATTACGATCCTGTTCCGAGCTTCCAGTTGTTAAATAACATAGTAATATTTTACCTTGTCTTCTTTGTTCCAGAATCTACTAACAATGTAAAGCTTTTTAACAACTTTTCTTTAACTTCAACTGGCCATTCCTGTGGCATAAGATCTATAATGCAAAAAATAAACACTTGGTATTTGGAAAAGCATTCTGAAAACATTGAATTTTTGGGTTTACCAGTGACCTTAATGTGAAATATTTGTTTAAAAATGAATATTTTTTTCAATGTGCCCTTATATAGAGTAAATGAAACTTTCAGAAAAACTGCTGACGGTACACCAGTTTGTAATTGTTTAAAGAATTCATCTTCCATATCCACATTAATAACTTCTCCATTTGTTATGTATAGGTATATTACTATATTTCATTAGTGCATTTAATTCTTAAATGGCTGCACCAGAAAATTTGTAATTTCCTTTCTACTTTAAACTTTTTATGACAAAAATTATATATTCTAACAGGCTGAATATTGAAAACTAGAAAAAGTTTAATTTAATTATAACAATAATCTCAGTTATATGTATCAAAATTTGGAACAAGTGTGGACACAGAAAAACGTCTCGCCTGCATTCCACATCAGTAACGAAAATAAATTTCTTCATAAGCATTACGTAAATAGCATTAAATATCAGCAGCAGCCTGTATACAAAATATTGTCACCATATCCTGCATAGTTACAGGGAAACAGCCGTAACCCAAAAACTTTAACGTAGTCGCTGGACCCTGAAATTGAGGTCAAGGTCAGGTGGAACTTACCAGACAGTCATGTACTATTCATCAGCAACCTATACACCAAATATTGTCATCCTACCATGTGTAGTTACAGAGGAACTGTCGTAACCCAAAAACTTTAACGTAGTCGCTGGACGGTGAAATTGAGGTCAAGGTCAGGTGACACTTACCAGACAGTCATGCACTAGTCATCAGCAACCTATACACCAAATATTGTCATACTACCATGCATAGTTACAGAGGAACTGTCGTAACCCAAAAACTTTAACGTAGTCGCTGGACCGTGAAATTGAGGTCAAGGTCAGGTGACACCTACCAGACAGTCATGTACTAGTCATCAGCAACCTATACACCAAATATTGTCATCCTACCATGCGTAGTTACAGAGGAACTGTCGTAACCCCAAAACTTTAACGTAGTCGCTGGACCCTGAAATTGAGGTCAAGGTCAGGTGACACCTACCAGACAGTCATGTACTAGTCATCAGCAACCTATACACCAAATATTGTCATCCTAACATGCGTAGTTACAGAGGAACTGTCGTAACCCAAAAACTTTAACATAGTTGCTGGACCGTGAAATTGAGGTCAAGGTCAGGTGACACCTACCAGACAGTCATGTACTAGTCATCAGCAACCTATACACCGAATATTGTCATCCTACCATGTGTAGTTACAGAGGAACTGTCGTAACCCAAAAACTTTAACGTAGTCGCTGGACCGTGAAATTGAGGTCAAGGTCAGGTGACACCTACCAGACAGTCATGTACTAGTCATCAGCAACCTATACACCAAATATTGTCATCCTACCATGCATAGTTACAGAGGAACTGTCGTAACCCAAAAACTTTAAATTAGTCACTGGACCATGAAATTGAGGTCAAGGTCAGGTGACACCTACCAGACAGTCATGTACTAGTCATCAGCAACCTATACACCAAATATTGTCATCCTACCATGCGTAGTTACAGAGGAACTGTCATAACCCAAAAACTTTAACATAGTCACTGGACCGTGAAATTGAGGTCAAGGTCAGGTGACACCTACCAGGCAGTCATGTACTAGTCATCAGCAACCTATACACCAAATATTGTCATCCTACCATGAGTAGTTACAGAGGAACTGTCGTAACCCAAAAACTTTAACGTAGTCACTGGACCGTGAAATTGAGGTCAAGGTCAGGTGACAGGTGACTGACTGGCAAGTACTCATCATAAGCTACCTCTGGACCAAATATGATGGACCTAGGGCTTGGGCTTACAAAGATATGAAGCAAGATGTCAAGTGCTTACGCCGCCGCCGCCGGATTCTCATACATATGTCTCGCCTCCAGCGACTTTCGTCGCAGGCGAGACAAAAACAAACCTAACCTTTTTACTTTGAGTTATTTTCCAGAAATGTCTTTTATATGTGACCTTGACCTGGATCAAAAAAGCTTCTTTGCATTAGCCACCTGATATGTAACAATATCTTAAAGTTTTATTGTCTTTTTTATGAAAATATTTAATATGTTCAGAGGCGGATACAGGATTTTCGAAAGGGGGCGTAAAAAGGGGATATCGGAAAAGGAAGGACACGAACAAGGTTTTTATAGTGTTCAGTAACCTTTATTTGGTACAGGATATACAACAGAGATATCATAATAAACAAATTAGTACCATTAATGAATTAATTTATGGCAAGGAGTTTTGCCTTTGGCACTGGTTGTTACCCTCCCTGTTTTCTTTTTTTTTTCTTTCCTTCCCCCTGGATCCGTCACTGGTGTTCTAGCAAAAATGACCTTGTAAGTTTCACAGAATTTTTACACAATTAATAGGCCTCTGATCAATCAGATATTTAACAATATCCAAAAGTTTCCTTGAAATCAAATTTTCTTGAACCGAATTCCTTCAGTATCAATAGGTATCTTTAAACATGATATGTAACAATAGGCCATAGCTTCATTGAAATCAGACTCAAGCTTTTTGAGTTAGTATATGGAAACAAAATTTCCAAAGATGAAGGATGTTACAAACAGACAAACAAATAGACAGAAAGACATGGGGATACTACATACCTCTGACCCTCGTCAGCAAGGTATAACATTTCTTTCTGATAACAGTACCACACATTTAAACCCTTTTTAACACTTGTTAAAATACCATTTATTTTGCAACTAATTCAACATAAAGCAGTAAAGAGAAGAAACTCTTGAATACAATTAATAACCTACAATGTCACAAAGAGAGTTTAAATATCACCAATACATGACAATACGTTACACATAAAAGATTTAAATGATACACAAACTGTACCACTAAACACACACTGTTCAGCTACATCATAACAACACCATTATCTCCAAGAGTTTGGTACCAAACAAATTCATCATCATTCTATGGCTTTGGCACAGTTGGACAACATCATCTAGGCTTGTCATATTCCACTCTAGCTTTTTACAATATGAGAAGTCTTTTCTTTTGTCTTGAAGAAAGGTTTAGCAGAAAATACTTACCCCTAGAGTTCAGTTCTTTTGCATTTTTGGTGTACAGTTGTACCATATAATGTAGGTACATTAACATCTTGCACATCTTCCATCTGCGATCTGAAGCTGATGGTAAAACTGCTAAATGGTTTAGTATATACTTAGGGTATCTGTAAGTAGAAATTTCACTGCTTTGATATTAAGCATATACATGTATCTGTAAACATAATTTCACTATGCCAAAATGCAATTACAAAGAATTCAAAGGGTCCAGTTACTTGCTTATGGTCAAATTTCTGACTGCTTATAAAACCAACATAATGCGTCCAAAAATAGGTCAATAAAGTTCAATAGAAATATCACAATAAAGAAAGATTAAAACAAAACATTATTTTGTGGCTTGACATAAGATTTGTGGGTAGCCTCCCTTCTACCATTAGTCCCATATTATATAAAATAAATACATGTAGCTGTTAAATTTTAATAAATGGCCGAGGTTTGAGATTTCAATGGCTCAGCTCGCTCACCATTACAAAACACATACAACTTTAATTATCAGCTAGACAAAAGATTTATTAGAGTCAGTATAATCTCTAACATATTATGCCATCCATTTTTATTGGCAGGAAGCAGAGTATCTGGTGAAAAACCACACACTATATGTAAAATAGCATTACAACCATGAACACTGGTTTTATCTATCACTAGTATAGTCATATGTTAGGACTAATGACATTTCTTGGGCGAAACTGTACATGCATGCACATACTCGCACACACACATGCAATATTTTTTCTTGTAGGAAGAAGCCATAGTACAATGTAAAGTCTAATAACCAAAAAAAAGCATTTTGTCAATTAAGGTTGAAATTAGCTCACCTAGAATGTTGGGCTTATATTAACAACCTTAGTGTTGAGAGAAAGATGGTCAAAAGTAGCTGGCCAATTACCTAACTACTGCCACTGGGCTATCAAATTAATTATCTACTACCACTGGGGCTATCAAATTAATTACCTAACTACTGCCACTGGGGCCATCAAATTAGTTACCTAACTACTGCTACTTGGGACCATCAAATTAATTACCTAACTACTACCACTGGGGCCATCAAATTAATTACCTAACTACTGCCACTGGGGCCATCAAATTAATTACCTAACTACTGCCACTGGGACCATCAAATTAATTACCTAACTACTGCCACTGGGCTATCAAATTAATTACCTAACTACTACCACTGGGGCTATCAAATTAATTACCTAACTACTACCACTGGGGCCATCAAATTAATTACCTAACTACTGCCACTGGGGCTATCAAATTAATTACCTAACTACTGCCACTGGGGCCATCAAATTAGTTACCTAACTACTGCTACTTGGGACCACCAAATTAATTACCTAACTACTACCATTGGGGCCATCAAATTAATTACCTAACTACTACCATTGGGGCCATCAAATTAATTACCTAACTACTGCCACTGGGGCCATCAAATTAATTACCTAACTACTGCCACTGGGGCCATCAAATTAGTTACCTAACTACTGCTACTTGGGACCACCAAATTAATTACCTAACTACTACCATTGGGGCCATCAAATTAATTACCTAACTACTGCCACTGGGGCCATCAAATTAATTACCTAACTACTGCCACTGGGGCCATCAAATTAGTTACCTAACTACTGCTACTTGGGACCATCAAATTAATTACCTAACTACTACCACTGGGGCCATCAAATTAATTACCTAACTACTGCCACTGGGGCCATCAAATTAATTACCTAACTACTGCCACTGGGGCCATCAAATTAATTACCTAACTACTACAATTGGGGCCATCCAAATTAATTACATAACTACTACCACTGGGGCCATCAAATTAGTTACCTAACTACTACCACTGGGGCCATCAAATTAATTACCTTACTACTACCACTGGGGCCATCAAATTAATTATCTAACTACTACCACTGGGGCCATCAAATTAATTCAGTGCTTGAAATTAGGATTTGCAACTCACTTGCCCGAATCCTGAACTTTTGGATTTTCTCCTATATATTCAATATAAATTTTATCAAAATTTCACTTGCCCGAAAGGATTTTTACTGGCCAGGGGCCAGCGGACTTGTGCTAATTTCGCAGACTGTTAATTACCTAACTACTGCCACTGGGGCCATCAAATTAATTATCTAACTACTACCACTGGGGCCATCAAATTAGTTACCCAACTGCTACTTGGGTCACAAAATATTTTGACTACTACTACCATAGAAAACTGTTGCTATCGTCAGGATAATTAATAGAGAAGGGTGACAATATATTAAAATAATATAAAACTAACTGTTGGCTCTTCTCCCAGGCATTTATTTCGTCTCTTTTACAATCATAGAATTTCTGGGCTGGCACTGACAGAACCTCCATTTCCAAAGGACTTATAACTGAAATGCAAAAATAAAATAAAATTATCAATTATTCAAGAAAATTTAAAGAACCTTAGTGAGCATGCTCACATACCTACATGAGTTCCATAAAACGTTATCAGTAGTTTCTAAGGAGAAATGCTTTACAGTTCAAGTCCAACTATATCGGTCATCACATGACATTGGTCACCTGTGCTATGATCGTAATATGGCAATGTCGATTTATATAGAAATGCACCGGAGTGTCATATATTTCTGCAATTTGTATTAAAGTTAATTGATAACAAAAAAAT
The DNA here is from genome assembly GCA_944474755.1 of Limnoperna fortunei. Taxonomy (NCBI): domain Eukaryota; kingdom Metazoa; phylum Mollusca; class Bivalvia; order Mytilida; family Modiolidae; genus Limnoperna; species Limnoperna fortunei. Next base: position 105,297,023 of record OX104111.1, read on the forward strand.
GTGCTGCTATCTCATAAAAGTATGATCAATTACCAATATTTTGAGTCCATTTTAAATAGATATTGAATAGAGCACAACCCTTCCATACAAAAAATACCTGCTCTTAAATTCCTGCCAATATGCACAGTTACATAAAGAATCCTTCATTCCTAGCAAGTATTGTCAGATTATACAAATCTGAACAGTAGGTACAGAGAAGTTCAAAAGAACAAAACTGATGATTGGACCCATCAAAAAATTATACGGTCTGCAACATCATCGCATGTGTATACATGAAAATAGTAACTTAAAGTTATACCCATCTTAAACCTGGTTCTGTAATAATTCAATAATATTGCAATGTAAGATTGTCAAACACAGGCCAATGTTACCAACATATTGTCAAGGAATGGTGTCCAACACAGGCCAATGTTACCAACATATTGTCAAGTAATGGTGTCCAACAAAGGCTAATGTTACCAACATATTGTCACAAAATGGTGTCCAACAAAGGCTAATGTTACGAACATATTGTCAAGGGATGGTGTCCAACAAAGGCTAATGTTACCAACATATTGTCACGGAATGGTGTCCAACAAAGGCTAATGTTACGAACATATTGTCAAGGGATGGGGTCCAACATAGGCTAATGTTACCAACATATTGTCAAGGAATGGTGTCCAACAAAGGCTAATGTTACCAACATATTGTCAAGGGATTGTGTGCAACACAGGCCAATGTTACCAACATATTGTCAAGGAATGATGTCCAACAAAGGCTAATGTTACGAACATATTGTCAAGGGATTGTGTCCGACACAGGCCAATGTTACCAACATATTGTCAAAGGATGGTGTCCAACACAGGCTAATGTTACCAACATATTATCAAGGGATGGTGTCCAACACAGGCCAATGTTACCAACATATTGTCAAGGAATGGTGTCCAACAAAGGCTAATGTTACCAACATATTGTCATGGAATGATGTCCAACACAGGCCAATGTTACCAACATATTGTCAAAGGATGGTGTCCAACACAGGCTAATGTTACCAACATATTGTCAAGGGATGGTGTCTAACACAGGCCAATGTTACCAACATATTGTCAAGGAATGGTGTCCAACAAAGGCTAATGTTACCAACATATTGTCAAGGGATTGTCTCCAACACAGGCCAATGTTACCAACATATTGTCAAGTAATGGTGTCCAACAAAGGCTAATGTTACCAACATATTGTCACAAAATGGTGTCAAACAAAGGCTAATGTTACGAACATATTGTCAAGGGATGGTGTCCAACAAAGGCTAATGTTACCAACATATTGTCACGGAATGGTGTCCAACAAAGGCTAATGTTACGAACATATTGTCAAGGGATGGGGTCCAACATAGGCTAATGTTACCAACATATTGTCAAGGAATGGTGTCCAACAAAGGCTAATGTTACCAACATATTGTCAAGGGATTGTGTGCAACACAGGCCAATGTTACCAACATATTGTCAAGGAATGATGTCCAACAAAGGCTAATGTTACGAACATATTGTCAAGGGATTGTGTCCGACACAGGCCAATGTTACCAACATATTGTCAAAGGATGGTGTCCAACACAGGCTAATGTTACCAACATATTGTCAAGGGATGGTGTCCAACACAGGCCAATGTTACCAACATATTGTCAAGGAATGGTGTCCAACAAAGGCTAATGTTACCAACATATTGTCATGGAATGATGTCCAACACAGGCCAATGTTACCAACATATTGTCAAAGGATGGTGTCCAACACAGGCTAATGTTACCAACATATTGTCAAGGGATGGTGTCTAACACAGGCCAATGTTACCAACATATTGTCAAAGGATGGTGTCCAACAAAGGCTAATGTTACCAACATATTGTCAAGGGATGGTGTCCAACACAGGCCAATGTTACCAATATATTGTCAAGGAATGGTGTCCAACAAAGGCTAATGTTACCAACATATTGTCAAGGGATTGTGTCCAACACAGGCCAATGTTACCAACATATTGTCAAGGAATGGTGTCCAACACAGGCCAATGTTACCAATATATTGTCAAGGAATGGTGTCCAACATAGGCTAATGTTACCAACATATTGTCAAGGAATGGTGTCCAACACAGGCTAATGTTACCAACATATTGTCAAGGGATTGTGTCCAACACAGGCCAATGTTACCAATATATTGTCAAGGAATGGTGTCCAACATAGGCTAATGTTACCAACATATTGTCAAGGAATGGTGTCCAACACAGGCTAATGTTACCAACATATTGTCAAGGAATGGTGTCCAACACAGGCCAATGTTACCAACATATTGTCAAGGGATGGAGTACAACACAGGCGAATGTTACCAACATATTGTCAAGGGATTGTGTCCAACACAGGCTAATGTTACCAACATATTGTCAAGGGATTGTGTCCAACACAGGCCAATGTTACCAACATATTGTCAAGGGATGGAGTACAACATAGGCTAATGTTACCAACATATTGTCAAAGGATTGTGTCCAACACAGGCTAATGTTACCAACATATTGTCAAGGGATTGTGTCCAACACAGGCCAATGTTACCAATATATTGTCAAGGAATGGTGTCCAACATAGGCTAATGTTACCAACATATTGTCAAGGAATGGTGTCCAACACAGGCCAATGTTACCAACATATTGTCAAGGGATGGTGTAGAACACAGGCTAATGTTACCAACATATTGTCAAGGAATGGTGTCCAACACAGGCTAATGTTACCAACATATTGTCAAGGGATGGAGTACAACACAGGCGAATGTTACCAACATATTGTCAAAGAATGGTGTCCAACACAGGCTAATGTTACCAACATATTGTCAAGGAATGGTGTCCAACACAGGGTAATGTTACCAACATATTGTCAAGGAATGGTGTCCAACACAGGCTAATGTTACCAACATATTATCAAGGGATGGTGTCCAACACAGGCTAACGTTACCAACATCAATTGTCAAGGAATGGTGTCCAACACAGGCCAATGTTACCAACATATTGTCAAGGAATGGTGTCCAACAAAGGCTAATGTTACCAACATATTGTCAAGGAATGGTGTCCAACACAGGCCAATGTTACCAACATATTGTCAAGGAATGGTGATTTACACAGGCCAATGTTACCAACATATTGTCATGGAATGATGTCCAACACAGGCGAATGTTACCAACATATTGTCAAGGAATGGTGTCCAACAAAGGCTAATGTTACCCACTATTGTCTAGAAATGGTGTCCAACAAAGGCTAATGTTACCAACATATTGTCTAGGAATGGTGTCCAACAAAGGCGAATGTTACCAACATATTGTCAAGGAATGGTGTCCAACAAAGGCTAATGTTACCAACATATTGTCAAGGAATGGTGTCCAACAGAGGCTAATGTTACCAACATATTGTCAAGTAATGGTGTCCAACACAGGCCAATGTTACCAACATATTGTCAAGGAATGGTGTCCAACACAGGCCAATGTTACCAACATATTGTCAAGGGATGGTGTCCAACACAGGCTAATGTTACAAACATATTGTCAAGGAATGGTGTCCAACACAGGCCAATGTTACCAACATATTGTCAAGGAATGGTGTCCAACACAGGCTAATGTTACCAACATATTGTCAAGGAATGGTGTCCAACACAGGCTAATGTTACCAACATATTGTCAAGGAATGTTGTCTAACACAGGCTAATGTTACCAACATATTGTCAAGGAATGGTGTCCAACACAGGCCAATGTTACCAACATATTGTCAAGGAATATTGTCCAACACAGGCTAATGTTACCTAACATATTGTCAAGGAATGTTGTCCAACACAGGCTAACTGACAACAGGTAACTGTCTCCATGTGTTTTGTATCAGGCGTTGTAGCTGCTATTGTAGCCCAAGCCTATCCTCTCCCACCTGTCCATTAACAACTCCCCAATAGGTAACTGTCTCCATGTGTTTTGTATCAGGCGTTGTAGCTGCTATAGTAGCCCAAGCCTATCACCTCCCACCTGTCCATTAACAACTTCCCAATAGATAACTGTCTCCATGTGTTTTGTATCAGGCGTTGTAGCTGCTATTGTAGCCCAAGCCTATCCTCTCCCACCTGTCCATTAACAACTCCCCAATAGGTAACTGTCTCCATGTGTTTTGTATCAGGCGTTGTAGCTGCTATTGTAGCCCAAGCCTATCACCTCCCACCTGTCCATTAACAACTCCCCAATAGGTAACTGTCTCCATGTGTTTTGTATCAGGCGTTGTAGCTGCTATTGTAGCCCAAGCCTATCACCTCCCACCTGTCCATTAACAACTCCCCAACAGGTAACTGTCTCCATGTGTTTTGTATCAGGCGTTGTAGCTGCTATTGTAGCCCAAGCCTATCCTCTCCCACCTGTCCATTAACAACTCCCCAACAGGTAACTGTCTCCATGTGTTTTGTATCAGGCGTTGTAGCTGCTATTGTAGCCCAAGCCTATCCTCTCCCACCTGTCCATTAACAACTCCCCAATAGATAACTGTCTCCATGTGTTTTGTATCAGGCGTTGTAGCTGCTATTGTAGCCCAAGCCTATCCTCTCCCACCTGTCCATTAACAACTCCCCAATAGATAACTGTCTCCATGTGTTTTGTATCAGGCGTTGTAGCTGCTATTGTAGCCCAAGCCTATCCTCTCCCACCTGTCCATTAACAACTCCCCAATAGGTAACTGTCTCCATGTGTTTTGTATCAGGCGTTGTAGCTGCTATTGTAGCCCAAGCCTATCACCTCCCACCTGTCCATTAACAACTCCCCAATAGATAACTGTCTCCATGTGTTTTGTATCAGGCGTTGTAGCTGCTATTGTAGCCCAAGCCTATCCTCTCCCACCTGTCCATTAACAACTCCCCAACAGGTAACTGTCTCCATGTGTTTTGTATCAGGCGTTGTAGCTGCTATTGTAGCCCAAGCCTATCCTCTCCCACCTGTCCATTAACAACTCCCCAACAGGTAACTGTCTCCATGTGTTTTGTATCAGGCGTTGTATCTGCTATTGTAGCCCAAGCCTATCACCTCCCACCTGTCCATTAACAACTCCCCAATAGATAACTGTCTCCATGTGTTTTGTATCAGGCGTTGTAGCTGCTATTGTAGCCCAAGCCTATCCTCTCCCACCTGTCCATTAACAACTCCCCAACAGGTAACTGTCTCCATGTGTTTTGTATCAGGCGTTGTATCTGCTATTGTAGCCCAAGCCTATCACCTCCCACCTGTCCATTAACAACTCCCCAATAGGTAACTGTCTCCATGTGTTTTGTATCAGGCGTTGTAGCTGCTATTGTAGCCCAAGCCTATCACCTCCCACCTGTCCATTAACAACTCCCCAACAGGTAACTGTCTCCATGTGTTTTATATCAGGCGTTGTAGCTGCTATTGTAGACCAAGCCTATCACCTCCACCTGTCCATTAACAACTCCCCAATAGGTAACTGTCTCCATGTGTTTTCTATATACATTAAGGAATCATAGCAGAGGTGTAAAGCACATTACAAAATAAATAGATACATTGTAATTTTCTTAGCGTTTATTTGGAAGGTAAAAAAAAATAATTTGATTTGTAAGCTGAAATCTGATTGACCAACATACGTTATACAATAATGATTGCATCAGTCACCTGACCTATTATTATGCAGTAAAGTAGCTCCAAGACATCTTCACTGTTTTTATGAGTAAAACTGTTGAGTATTATCGGACACAATGTTTGCAATGAATTGCATAAAGTTTCAGTTCTCAAATGGATATTACTTTTATTATGCAATCAATATAGAATTAGATCCTAATGGATCTGTTTTTTTAATATGTTGCAAAATAACAGAAAAGTAGAAAGCCATTAAGATCCAATTTTTATAATATTGGCTTAAAATGCAACACAACAGAAATGTGTTCACCAAATTCTAAATAATAATTATTTATAAATGTCAATAAGAGTTTATATGCCATAACATCCTCCCTCAATATCGAAAATTCAATTACAAGACATTTTATATAATGTGACAGTCAATCAAATTTTAGTTTTCTGTATTGAAGATGAAATTAGTAATCTAAACTTAGAAATTATTATTCATATTTTCATTTCTTCAAATGTAATAAATGGAAACTTTAGAGTATTCACATTTTTTGTAATTAATATTTTAGCTAAAAATGGCAAAAGTCTGAAATGGTCATGTTGCAAAGCATGTGCCCAAATAAATGTGGAATGGTGTACAATTTGTTAGAAGAAGGCATTGAGTCTGTGTAAATAAATGTACGAGGAGTTGATTACACTCAATAGGCATCATCTTCAGCAAATCTTCTAAAAAAGACCAAGGTCCCAAGTATGGAAAAAATAGGAAAAAATTCCTTGAACAATTCGATAATTGTAAATGCACAACTTCAATAGATGGGTACCTTTCTGTAAAGTTTCAGAGATATAGGTAGAATACTGTATGAAGAGGTAAAGAACAATTTCAAGAAAAAGTGAAAATCTGACATGTTATTCTTCAAATAAAAAGAAGCACTTTTAACTCTTGATGTTTCATTATATTTTCAAATGTTAAGTTTCAACATTGAATTTACCATGTAAAAAATGCACTTATGGAGGTCCGCCATCTTGCATGAATGTCACTATCTCGTCACTAGATGGCAATACTAGAGATGACACAGCTCAGTACCTAAAAGTCGTCGTATGATAATACATGTAATGCGAAACGGTCAATAACAAAAGGTTGCACTATAAGATGAGGTCCTGGCAAGATTATGTTTCATATTCCTGATATAAGCAAAAAAACCTACTCATGTTACAAGTAGTTCGATCACCAGTTTAAAGACTTCTACTTTAAATAAGACAATGTCCATAACAACAACAATTCATATGCAAAGATCATTGTGCAGAATGTTGCATGGAGGATAGTTGCATGGAGAATAGTTTAACGGTAAGGTTATCTTTCTTAAGGTGACCTCATTTTCCTTTTTCCTCGAATATTAGTTTGAATTTTATCAATAAATATGAATTAAATTGAAAATTATTCATATTATTATTTTCAACTTGTGTGTAAACAGATTATACAAGTTATTGAATGAAACATTTTTTCTAGAAATAATAGCAAAGTTGACTATTTAAGAAATAAGAAATCTGTGGCAGGACAAATAGCAATCCTTGTCAATTAAGATTGGATATGAGTAGCCCTCCAGACATCATTAAATGCAAAGATCAAGCAGTTATACAGAGAATGATTCCATATATAAAAACTTGCCAACATGACCAAATGATATCACACATTTTAATTATAAACTAATAGAATATCTCAATACACACTTACTGTCTGTATAGAATATCTCAATACACACTTACTGTCTGTATAGAATATCTCAATACACACTTACTGTCTGTATAGAATATCTCAATACACACTTACTGTCTGTTTAGAATATCTCAATACACACTTACTGTCTGTATAGAATATCTCAATACACACTTACTGTCTGTATAGAATATCTCAATACACACTTACTGTCTGTATAGAATATCTCAATACACACTTACTGTCTGTATAGAATATCTCAATACACACTTACTGTCTGTTTAGAATATCTCAATACACACTTACTGTCTGTATAGAATATCTCAATACACACTTACTGTCTGTATAGAATATCTCAATACACACTTACTGTCTGTATAGAATATCTCAATACACACTTACTGTCTGTATAGAATATCTCAATACACACTTACTGTCTGTATAGAATATCTCAATACACACTTACTGTCTGTTTAGAATATCTCAATACACACTTACTGTCTGTATAGAATATCTCAATACACACTTACTGTCTGTATAGAATTTCTCAATACACACTTACTGTCTGTATAGAATATCTCAATACACACCAACTGTCTGTATAGAATATCTCAATACACACTTACTGTCTGTTAAGAATATCTCAATACACACTTACTGTCTGTATAGAATATCTCAATACACACTTACTGTCTGTATAGAATATCTCAATACACACTTACTGTCTATATAGAATATCTCAATACACACTTACTGTCTGTATAGAATATCTCAATACACACTTACTGTCTGTATAAAATATCTCAATACACACTTACTGTCAGTTAAGGAATACACATCCACAGGTTTTGCAGCATCTTTGTTATATGGAGGAAGGATGGAAGACTGTTCTTCTTCTGGTTTGATCCTGTCTAAAATGAAAAAATAGCACATATGTATTACAGGCACATCTTACATGACATATGTATTACAGGCCAATCTTACATGACATATGTATTACAGGCACATCTTACATGACATATGTATTACAGGCACATCTTACATGACATATTTATTACAGGCCAATCTTACATGACATGTATTACAGGCCCTTATTACATGCCAGTCTTACATGATATATGTATTACAGGCACATCTTACATGACATATGTATTACAGGCCAATCTTACATGACATATGTATTACAGGCACATCTTACATGACATATGTATTACAGGTACATCTTACATGACATATGTATTACAGGCCCTTATTACATGCCAATCTTACATGACATATGTATTACAGGCACACCTTACATGACATATGTATTACAGGCACATCTTACATGACATATGTATTACAGGCACATCTTACATGACATTTATTACAGGCCCAGCTTACATGACATATGTATTACAGGCACACCTTACATATGTATTACAGGCACATCTTACATGACATATGTATTACAGACCCATCTTACATGACATGTATTACAGGCCCATCTTACATGACATATGTATTACAGGCCCATCTTACATGACATGTATTACAGGCACATCTTACATGACATATTTATTACAGGCACATCTTACATGACATGTATTACAGGCACATCTTACATGACATGTATTACAGGCCCATCTTACATGACATGTATTACAGGCCCATCTTACATGACATATTTATTACAGGCACATCTTTCATGACATGTATTACAGGCACACCTTACATGACATGTATTACAGACCCATCTTACATGACATATGTATTACAGACCCATTTTACATGACATGTATTACAGGCACATCTTACATGACATGTATTACAGGCACATCTTACATGACATATGTATTACAGGCCCTTATTACAGGCCAATCTTACATGACCTATGTGTTACAGGCACATCTTACATGACATATGTATTACAGGCACACCTTACATGACATATGTATTACAGGCACATTTTACATGACATATGAATTACAGGCACATCTTACATGTCATGTATTACAGGCCCATCTTACATGACATGTATTACAGGCACATCTTACATGACATGTATTACAGGCACATCTTACATGACATGTATTACAGGCCCATCTTACATGACATGTATTACAGGCCCATCTTACATGACATATTTATTACAGGCACATCTTACATGACATATGTATTACAGGCACACCTTACATGACATGTATTACAGACCCATCTTACATGACATATGTATTACAGACCCATTTTACATGACATGTATTACAGGCACATCTTACATGACATGTATTACAGGCACATCTTACATGACATATGTATTACAGGCCCTTATTACAGGCCAATCTTACATGACCTATGTGTTACAGGCACATCTTACATGACATATGTATTACAGGCACACCTTACATGACATATGTATTACAGGCACATTTTACATGACATATGAATTACAGGCACATCTTACATGTCATGTATTACAGGCCCATCTTACATGAAACATGTATTACAGGCACATCTTATATGACATATGTATTACAGGCACACCTTACATGACATATGTATTACAGGCCCATCTTACATGACATGTATTACATGCACACCTTACATGACATATGTATTACAGGCACACCTTACATGACATATGTATTACAGGCACATCTTACATGACATATGTATTACAGGCCCATCTTACATGACATGTATTACAGGCACATCTTACATGACACATGTATTACAGGCACACCTTACATGATATATGTATTACAGGCACATTTTACATGACATATGTATTACAGGCACATCTTACATGATATATGTATTACAGGAAAATCTTACATGACAGATGTATTACAGGCACATCTTACATGACATATATTTTATATGTATTACAGGCACACCTTACATGATATATGTATTACAGGCAAATCTTACATGACAGATGTATTACAGGCACATCTTACATGACATATATTTTATATGTATTACAGGCACACCTTACATGATATATGTATTACAGGCAAATCTTACATGACATGTATTACAGGCACACCTTACATGACATATGTATTACAGGCACACCTTACATGATATATGTATTACAGGCACACCTTACATGACATAAGTATTACAGGCCCATCTTACATGACATATGTATTACAGGCACACCTTACATGATATATGTATTACAGGCAAATCTTACATGACATGTATTACAGGCACACCTTACATGACATATGTATTACAGGCACACCTTACATGACATAAGTATTACAGGCCCATCTTACATGATATATGTATTACAGGCCCATCATACATGACATGTATTACATGCACACCTTACATGATATATGTATTAAAGGCACACCTTACATGATATATGTATTACAGGCAAATCTTACATGACATGTATTACAGGCCCATCTTACATGACATATTTATTACAGGCACATCTTTCATGACATGTATTACAGGCACACCTTACATGACATGTATTACAGACCCATCTTACATGACATATGTATTACAGACCCATTTTACATGACATGTATTACAGGCACATCTTACATGACATGTATTACAGGCACATCTTACATGACATATGTATTACAGGCCCTTATTACAGGCCAATCTTACATGACCTATGTGTTACAGGCACATCTTACATGACATATGTATTACAGGCACACCTTACATGACATATGTATTACAGGCACATTTTACATGACATATGAATTACAGGCACATCTTACATGTCATGTATTACAGGCCCATCTTACATGACATGTATTACAGGCACATCTTACATGACATGTATTACAGGCACATCTTACATGACATGTATTACAGGCCCATCTTACATGACATGTATTACAGGCCCATCTTACATGACATATTTATTACAGGCACATCTTACATGACATATGTATTACAGGCACACCTTACATGACATGTATTACAGACCCATCTTACATGACATATGTATTACAGACCCATTTTACATGACATGTATTACAGGCACATCTTACATGACATGTATTACAGGCACATCTTACATGACATATGTATTACAGGCCCTTATTACAGGCCAATCTTACATGACCTATGTGTTACAGGCACATCTTACATGACATATGTATTACAGGCACACCTTACATGACATATGTATTACAGGCACATTTTACATGACATATGAATTACAGGCACATCTTACATGTCATGTATTACAGGCCCATCTTACATGAAACATGTATTACAGGCACATCTTATATGACATATGTATTACAGGCACACCTTACATGACATATGTATTACAGGCCCATCTTACATGACATGTATTACATGCACACCTTACATGACATATGTATTACAGGCACACCTTACATGACATATGTATTACAGGCACATCTTACATGACATATGTATTACAGGCCCATCTTACATGACATGTATTACAGGCACATCTTACATGACACATGTATTACAGGCACACCTTACATGATATATGTATTACAGGCACATTTTACATGACATATGTATTACAGGCACATCTTACATGATATATGTATTACAGGAAAATCTTACATGACAGATGTATTACAGGCACATCTTACATGACATATATTTTATATGTATTACAGGCACACCTTACATGATATATGTATTACAGGCAAATCTTACATGACAGATGTATTACAGGCACATCTTACATGACATATATTTTATATGTATTACAGGCACACCTTACATGATATATGTATTACAGGCAAATCTTACATGACATGTATTACAGGCACACCTTACATGACATATGTATTACAGGCACACCTTACATGACATAAGTATTACAGGCCCATCTTACATGATATATGTATTACAGGCCCATCTTACATGACATGTATTACATGCACACCTTACATGATATATGTATTAAAGGCACACCTTACATGATATATGTATTACAGGCAAATCTTACATGACATGTATTACAGGCACACCTTACATGACATATGTATTACAGGCCCATCTTACATGACATATGTATTACAGGCACACCTTACATGACATATGTTTTACAGGCACACCTTACATGATATATGTATTAAAGGCCCCTCTTACATGACATGTATTACAGGCCCATCTTACATGACATATGTATTACAGGCAAATCTTACATGACATATGTATTACAGGCCCATCTTACATGACCTATGTGTTACAGGCACATCTTACATGACATGTATTACAGGCACACCTTACATGATATATGTATTACAGGCACACCTTACATGACATATGTATTACAGGCACACCTTACATGACATAAGTATTACAGGCAAAATCTTACATGACATATGTATTACAGGCCCATCTTACATGACGTATGTGTTACAGGCACATCTTACATGACATGTATTACAGGCACACCTTACATGACATATGTATTACAGGCACATCTTACATGACATATGTATTACAGGCACATCTTACATGACATATGTATTACAGACCCATTTTACATGACATGTATTACAGGCACATCTTACATGATATATGTATTACAGGCCCATCTTACATGACATATGTATTACAGGCCCTTATTACAGGCCAATCTTACATGACCTATGTGTTACAGGCACATCTTACATGACATATGTATTACAGGCACACCTTACATGACATATGTATTACAGGCACATTTTACATGACATATGTATTACAGGCACATCTTACATGTCATGTATTACAGACACAACTTACATGACATATATTTTATATGTATTACAGGCACACCTTACATGACATAAGTATTACAGGCACACCTTACATGACACATGTATTACAGGCACACCTTACATGACATAAGTATTACAGGCCCATCTTACATGACACATGTATTACAGGCACACCTTACATGACATATGTATTACAGGCACATTTTACATGACATATGTATTACAGGCACATCTTACATGTCATGTATTACAGACACAACTTACATGACATATATTTTATATGTATTACAGGCACACCTTACATGACATATGTATTACAGGCACATCTTACATGACATATGTATTACAGGCCCATCTTACATGACATGTATTACATGCACACCTTACATGACACATGTATTACAGGCACACCTTACATGATATATGTATTACAGGCAAATCTTACATGACATGTATTACAGGCCCATCTTACATGACATATGTATTACAGGCCCATCTTACATGACATATGTATTACAGACCCATCTTACATGACATGTATTACAGGCACATCTTACATGACATGTATTACAGGCACATCTTACATGACATATGTATTACAGGCACACCTTACATGACATATTTATTACAGGCACATCTTACATGACATATGTATTACAGGCCCATCTTACATGACATGCATTACAGGCCCATCTTACATGACATATGTATTACAGGCCCATCTTACATGACATATGTATTACAGGCCCGTCTTACATGACCTATGTGTTACAGGCACATCTTACATGACATATGTGTTACAGGCACATCTTACATGACATGTGTATTACAGGCCCATCTTACATGACATTACAAGCACATTGGACAACATCGGGTGAAATCTAATAGACTGTCATGGAAAGATCAGTGTCAGGTGAAATCTACTAGACTGTCAAAGAAAGGTCAGTGTCAGGTGAAATCTACTAGACTGTCATGGAAAGGTCAATGTCAAGTGAAATCTAATAGACTGTCATGGAAAGGTCAGTGTCAGGTGAAATCTAATAGACTGTCATGGAAAGGTCAGTGTGAGATGAAACTACTAGACTGTCATGGAAAGGTCAATGTCAGGTGAAATCTAATAGACTGTCATGGAAAGGTCAGTGTCAGGTGAAATCTAATAGACTGTCATGGAAAGGTCAGTGCCAGGGGAAATCAAGTAGACTGTCATGGAAAGGTCAGTGTCAGGTGAAATCTAATAGACTGTCATGGAAAGGTCAACATCATATGAAATCTACTAGACTGTCATAGAAAGGTCAGTGTCAGGTGAAATCTACTAGACTGACATGGAAAGGTCTATGTCATATGAAATCTACTAGACTGTCATGGAAAGGTCAGTGTCAGGTGAAATCTACTAGAATGTCATGGAAAGGTCAATGTCATATGAAATCTACTAGACTGTCATGGAAAGGTCAGTGTCAGGTGAAATCAACTAGACTGTCATGGAAAGGTCAATGTCAGGTTAAATCAACTAGACTGTCATGGAAAGGTCAGTGTCAGGTGAAATCTACTAGACTGTCATGGAAAGGTCAGTGTCAGGTGAAATCTAATAGACTGTCATAGAAAGGTCAGTGTCAGGTGAAATCTAACAGACTGTCATGGAAAGGTCAATGTCAGGTGAAAGCTACTGGACTGTCATGGAAATGTCAATGTCAGGTGAAATCAACTAGACTGTCATGGAAAGGACAATGTCAGGTGAAATCAACTAGACTGTCATGGAAAGGTCAATGTCAGGTGAAATCAACTAGACTGTCATGGAAAGGTCAATGTCAGGTGAAATCTATAGACTGTCATGGACAGGTCAGTGTCAGGTGAAATCTACTAGAATGTCATGGAAAGGTCAATGTCATATGAAATCTACTAGACTGTCATGGAAAGGTCAGTGTCAGGGGAAATCAACTAGACTGTCATGGAAAGGTCAGTGTCAGGTGAAATCTAATAGACTGTCATGGAAAGGTCAGTGTCAGGGGAAATCAACAAGACTGTCATGGAAAGGTCAATGTCATATGAAATCTACTAGACTGTCATGGAAAGGTCAGTGTCAGGTGAAATCTAATAGACTGTCATAGAAAGGTCAGTGTCAGGTGAAATCTAACAGACTGTCATGGAAAGGTCAATGTCAGGTGAAAGCTACTAGACTGTCATGGAAAGGTCAATGTCAGGTCAAATCAACTAGACTGTCATGGAAAGGTCAGTGTCAGGTGAAATCTACTATACTGTCTTGGAAAGGTCAGTGTCAGGTGAAATCAACTAGACTGTCATTTACTGTTCATTAAAAACAAAAATATTGTAATCCTATCATGTATGTTACTGAGGAACTGACCTTATTATTAAAAACCCTTTAACTAACCACAGGACTGTTCCTGTTTTCTTAAGTATTTTTACAGCAGGGATTCTTTTTACTTTTACAGACACACCGAGATTACTGCAATTTTTCTGAACAAGTGAAACAAATTAGTTCTATCTGTTTAACAGTCCTTAATGAAAGACACAGCGAGTAATTAGGAATTTACTATGGCTTATTGGTAAATACAGTAGTAAATCAATTATTGTAAGCAGCCATCTTGTGACTAGAAACCTGTCTTACAAATATGGCTTATTCTGGACAACTCAAGTTAATTTGCAATCAATAATAAAACAAAATAATATGGATCATAAATTGACACTATTCTCCAATGGCAGATACATGTAGCCTCTTATATGAAAAAGACATAAGTGATCCTGATCATTGGGAACAATGTCAGGCTACTATTGAAAACTTGTCCTACATGAATTTAACTGGAGTTTTCCCTTTCATGTGCATTAGAGTACCATATGTACATGTACAGTGCCTAGCCTGTATGGTTTGGTGATTAATGCATGTAATTAATTATAGCTGACTGCATGCAATTAATTATAGCTGACAATTTTCATCTATAATATATAATTTTAAAAACTTATTCTTCTACACAAATTTTATTTCATAGTTTTTGCTCTATTTTTGGAAAATATCAGCGTCTCTAATTTTTAAATAAATAAGTTTTTGTTTTTAGAATATATAGTTTTCTATTTCTTTTTGTCACAAAGGTTTTTCTCTTAAGGCCGGTATTATTTATTTTGTTGGTTTACGGATCCGCCGACCCGAAATTTTAAGATTGTGAAAAAAAATAAACGCGTTTTTTCATCTGTAAATTATTTCCGCCGACCGCTTTTCTTATGATTCTCCCCAGAAAAAAATAAACGGTAAATTCATTGTTTACATTTATCTGCTGGTTGCCCATAAACAAATATTTGACCGTAAACCAGTAACCGGAAATCACACTGAATACCGATCGGAAGGTAACCTTTTTGTAGGAACACCTAGTGTAGGACTATCGGGAACCAGATACTTAAAATAGCATGGAAAATAGGGGAATCCATCTTTTTACAGTTGGAAGTAACTGTAACAAAGAATACTTTTATGTCGGATAAAAAATTTATTAAATGTTATCCAAATGACACTCAGGGCTCACCACACTGGGCCAAGTGGGCGACAAAGTCACCCTAATGGGATCTGAAGTCGCCCTAAGGAACCTCAAAAGCGAAGTCGAAGTCGCCCTGTTATTTCCCTTAAGTCGCCCGATTGTTCACATAAGTTACTTGTAAATCTGGTCCAAATAATTTACCCTGACTACAAATTTATCAGTAAATGTGTAATTCCGATAAAAACGGCAAACAATTTGCGTATTTTACATATTTTTAAACGATTTACGTCTTTCAACTGGATTACGCGCCATTTGTTTATTTACCGGATGTGGCTAATTACCGGAAGTGAACAATGAAGAAAAGTAAAGTACAACGGCCCAAAATGAAAAATCGTAATTTTGTTTATAAACAAACACTTTTAATTGGTTTCAAACTTCAGTTCTTTTAAAGTGTATTGTATTTTAACAATTTTCTTTGATAAATATATTTGCTGCACTTGAAAGAATAAAAAATGTATTAATTATTGCCATCATGATTAAGTTCTGTAGATGGGTGTCCCATGAAGCAATTCGGATCAGCACAACTTTTTCCTAGTGGAAGTGTGCTGAACTGAAGAAATTTTTCTGGGTTTAATGCTATGTTATTCTATCTATCTTCTTTAGAAATTTTGTTCAGATAAACATGACATGTTCATAACAAACTATTAGGAATATTATGATATACAAGAACTCGTGAATCAGGGACAGTCTATACTAACTATATATAGTATAGATAGTCTTTGCACGAATGAAGTTTAGGTCTACACATATACAAATATTTTTGTTGATCTATTTTTATTTGTGTATGCCTTGTATGGCTACAAGTACGGAATTGATAGAAAAATAGTCGTTATATCTGGTGCTTTTTTCATTGATTAATGATAAAGGTTATTTACTGTTTGATATTGCATACCATGAATAATAATGAAAAAGAAAGAAAAAAAAACTGAAAATAAGTGTGTTAAGGTTTAAAAACACAAGAGAAAAAATCCTGGAAATTGCTGTAAATAATGAAAAATGTATGTAACTACTACGAAATTAATTATTTGTACAGTCCCATGTCTTCTCCCAAGTGTCTCCCTATCAGAGAGAAGTCACACCTCCCTACTTTTTTAGCTCACCTGACCCAAAGGGTCATGTGAGCTATTGTTATCACTTTGCGTCCGTCGGCGTTGTCGTCGTCGTCGTTGTCGTCGGCGTCTGTAAACTTTTTACATTTTAATCTTCTTCTCTGAAACCACTTGGCCAATTGAAACCAAACTTGGCTATAATGTTCATTGGATGGGCCTTTACAAAGTTTGTGTTTTTTATTTTGATTGGTAAACCAATATGGGCGCCACCTCAAGACTTAGTTTAACATAGGACCCTATGGGAAAAAATTTAAAAAGGGCTTCTTCTCTGAAACTGTTTAACCAATCAAAACAAAACTTACTGGCAATATTGTTTGGATGGTCCTCTATAAAGTTTGTGTTTTAGATGGGAATTTGGAAATTCAAAATGGCTGCCACCGCAGGACTTAGTTTAACATAGAACCCTATGGGAAAAAGTTTTAAAAGGCTTCTTCTCTGAAACCGGTTAATCAATGGAAACAAAAACTTACTAGCAATATTGTTTGGATGGTCCTTTATAAAGTTAATGTTTTTTATGGCAATTGGAAATTCAAAATGGCCACCTCCGCCGCAGGACTTAGTTTAACATAGGACCCTATGGGCAAATAAAAAAAATCTTCTCTATACAACTGGTTAACCAATGAAACAAAGCTTTCTAGTAATATTGTTTGGATGGTCCTATTTAAAGTTTATTGAAAATTACAGGACTTACTTTAACATCAGGGAAATGCCATCTTCATTGCCTATAAAATCAGGTGAGCGATACAGGCTCTTAAGAGCCTCTGGTTAGAGTGTGTGTGGTGACCCCTGACACTGTAGAAGAGGTCATAAACACCCATTTAGAAAACTTTAAAGTGGAGATTGATGAAATAAGAACATGAGCTACAAATGTAACCAATGGGACTGTCACACCTGACACCACCCCAATCCACGTTCTGGGAAGCTTTGGTACCAAATTTATAATGGTTACATGTCATGAGCTCAAAACTGATGAACAGCATGGCGATACTAGTGGATAAATGCTTGTCTGTGAGGACCAAATATGGAATAAGCAAGTTTTTTTTAAATTTTGCCTCCTACCCAATTTAATTTAAATTTGAAAAAAAAATCTGAAAAGTTGGAATTTAAATTTATTTTTTTTCCCTCCTCCTACCCTAATTTTTTGGGGCTGATGTCCGTAAACCAACAAATTAAATAAAAACGGCCTAATGAAATATATAGATCTTTTTTTTTAAACAAGGCTTATTCTATTTTCAGCATTTTTTTATCAGCTTAAGCATGGCATGACATTTTTATTTGAGTAAGATTCTTGTGAACCATTTTTTATGACCAAATGAATACTACCTGCTCCTTCTATATATATAGTACTAGACTTCAGGAATAACTAATTTGGAATTGGGATATGCAAAGTTATTCACATTTAAATTTAGAAAACAAGGATGGGGTCTAAGGTAAATTTGTATTCCAAGGGGTTCAAATTATCATATGGCAAAGGAGTACAAATGACCTATTTATTTCAATCTTTTTTATGTGCATTTACAATTAAGATAATAATAAAAAACTGTTAATTACCAAACAAATATCAAGGCATTCAATTTAAATTAGAAATGAAAAATATTTGTCATTTAATGATCAGTATAGGATCTGGTAAAGGTACAAAAATACCCCACCCCCAAAATTCAAAGGGTATTTCAACTATAACCTGTGTGGGTGATAGGGTCAAATTTTGTATGGTAGATACGTAATATATTACTTAAATATGTACTGATTTTTTTATGTGGGTGACAATTGGGTTAAAAAAATGCCTCCATTAATTTATTTGCCTGGGCAACTGACCGAATTTAGAAAAGAAAAAGTTAAAGTTTATCTTGACATCCAAATTGATGAATCTGTTGTGTTAAGGATATTGATCTCATGTTAGTCGACAATGATACGATACTTTTAACAAGAAATTGTGTCAATTAAGACTTTGTAATTGATTTATCGGAAGCAATAAAATGTGAATTAATCTTTTCTTTTCTGGGAAGCTAAATTGATGCAGATTTGTTAAGTCGAAAATAATATGAAAAAAAACAAGGACGAGTCTTACACAAAGACACTGTTATACCAGATCTTTATGTTTAAAAAATGGGATTATAATTTCTTTCTGACAAAGAAAGATTAATGACAGTTAGACTGTCAACACAAGGACAGCTTTCTTAAAAGATACCTTTGAAGTGCAAATAATATCTTCATGAATGAAGTACAGTTCTGAAGTATAATGTCATTAAAATATTTAACGATGACAGCTGAAATGACAATAAATGATTAAGTGTCAGTATGAAATTAATCGAATGTCAAAGTGTACCTTGGGTTTTATACTGAGTGACAGCATCATCAACTGCAGAACTGAGAGCTTTTTCTAAGGCTTCGCCTCTTATTTCATTCCGTAATCGAGATCCCATTGCTTGTTTCTTTTTCTTACTTCCAAATGAAGCTGTCAAGTCGTCAATCTAATTTAGATTAAACAAAGAAAACTATTAAATTACAGATATCTAGAAATTAAAGACACCCAATCACATTGTAATACAATAAGATATGATTCCTCACAAAATATTAAAAATTCTTTTGACGTATTATTTCAATGACAGCACTTAAAATCTTATTTAAAAACTAAATATTTACATCAATTGACTGACTGATTGAATTATGCTATATTGCAACTATATTCAGAAGAACAAATAAATAAGGTGAAGCCCTGCAAAGCCTTCCTGTGTGGTACTAGTAATTACACAAATACACTACAGCTCTGGTGGATTT
The DNA here is from genome assembly GCA_944474755.1 of Limnoperna fortunei. Lineage (NCBI taxonomy): Eukaryota > Metazoa > Mollusca > Bivalvia > Mytilida > Modiolidae > Limnoperna > Limnoperna fortunei. The sequence continues at coordinate 105,317,482 of OX104111.1, forward strand.
CACTTTTTCCACCTGCCCACAGTTGAAGTGAACACAGGGTGGACAAAACCTCTACCTTGTCTACACTGCCCACAGTTGTAGTGGACCCAGACTGGACATAATATCTACCCTGTCACCTGTCCACAGTGGGTGTGGACACAGGGTGGACATAACCTCTACCTTGTCTACCCTGTCCACAGTGGGAGTGGACACAGGGTGGACATAACCTCCACCTTGTCTACACTGCCCACAGTTGGAGTGGACCCAGACTGGACATAATATCTACCCTGTCACCTGTCCACAGTGGGTGTGGACACAGGATGGACATAACCTCTACCTTGTCTACCCTGCCCACAGTTGTAGTGGACACAGGGTGGACATAACCTCCACCTTGTCTACACTGCCCACAGTTGTAGTGGACACAAGGTGGACATAACCTATACCTTTAATACACTGCCCGCAGTTGGAGTGGACACAGGGTGGACATAAACTCTACCTTGTCTACCCTGTCCACAGTTGGAGTGGACACAAGGTGGACATAACCTATACCTTTAATACACTGCCCAGAGTTGGAGTGGACACAAGGTGGACATAACCTATACCTTTAATACACTGCCCACAGTTGGAGTGGACACAGGGTGGACATAAACTCTACCTTGTCTACCCTGCCCACAGTTGGAGTGGACACAAGGTGGACATAAACTCTACCTTGTCTACCCTGTCCACAGTTGGAGTCGACACAGGATGGACATAACCTATACCTTTAATACACTGCCCACAGTTGGAGTGGACACAGGGTGGACATAATCTCTACCTTGTCTACCCTGCCCACAGTTGTAGTGGACACAAGGTGGACATAAACTCTACCTTGTCTACCCTGTCCACAGTTGGAGTGGACACAGGATGGACATATCCTATACCTTTAATACACTGTCCACAGTTGGAGTGGACACAAGGTGGACATAACCTATACCTTTAATACACTGCCCACAGTTGGAGTGGACACAGGGTGGATATAATCTCTACCTTGTCTACCCTGTCCACAGTGGGAGTGGACACAGGGTGGACATAATCTCTACCTTGTCTACCCTGCCCACGGTTGGAGTGGACACAGGGTGGACATAATCTCTACCCTGTCTACCCTGCCACCTGTCCACATTGGGCACAGGGTAGTCAAAACATCTACTTTGTCTACTCTGTCATAAAATGGAACATGACATAATCTTTTTTGAAAGAAAGATTTTGTGCACACAATAACAGTCTGCTAAAAATTTAATTATTTCCAAATGCATGTGCAATGTTAACATGTCAAGAGACTACATGTATGTTGAACTAATAGATCTAAAAATTAAATGTCAAAGATAGAGTTACCTTTTGTTTGTAAGTTTTATCCATATTTATTGATAAGTCCAATTTCTCTTTTTCTTCATCTTCTTGATAATCTACAAGAAAAAATGATGGTCTAAAAGATGCTTCAGTTAATGGTAAAAAAGACAGTACTAGTTTCAAGTTAATTTTTTTTTTACAATTTAATAAAAATTCAAGTTCAACAGGTTCATCAAATTTATTTCATTTATTTCAGTAAAATTCACTTGAACACTTTTATTCAAATTTATTTCAATAATAATTAAAATCTTCTGTCTAAATCTGGCACCAACATGTAGTTCAACATCAATCAATCAAACCAGTCATTTTCATAGTGACATATAGTAACATAATTTCTTGTACTTTGGTTACAAAAATCAATGAAAGAGAAAATGGCTTAAATACAAAGATTACTTGTCAGTAAAACCTTGAGGTTTTCTATATTAACTGTTATATTTTTTCAACTTTGTTTCCATCCCTCCATTACCTTCCATCCCATACATTTATTAAATAACCCTATATTTCCATTTGTCATAGATTTCACTTGTGGAGTTACCTATGTACGGTTATTTTCAATTTTGCAACATCAATAATAGTCAGTTTATGTAACGTTCATCATGACAATTTGTGAAACTTTTATTGTTTTAAATTGATATATGTTAAAATAATCCATAATTCACAACATCTGAATTAAAAAAAATACAATTAATGGAAATCTTAATCAATATTACCCTGGTCCATTGTACATAGTGCCAGTTTTAAGAGCAGAAAGGTTGTATATTTAAATGTCCATGAAAATAATATGAAATATGAAACATAAAGTACAAATGTAATGATACAGCCACATATAAAGATGATTACAATAAGCTGTTCCTAACTTTACGGTTGTCATATTGCTGCCAGGAAGCTTTTACCAATTATTTTAAACCTGAATAATGCACTAATGAACATCTCAATGAACTTTATGTCAGTTAAGTCGAACAAGTGAAAAGTACAAAGAAGCCATAACTAAGGTCTATCAGTACCCTTCTAAAGGCTAGGGTGCAGGCAAAAAATATCCATATTTAGATTTGTTTCTATGGTATATAAAATTATTATTGCACAGATTTTTTATATTTATAAAACTCTTCATGGTTAACTCAAAAAAAGGAAGTACAGGGCTGTCACACTGAAGTTTGTAAGGAATTATTGGATTGTCAATGTTTTGTGTTATGTGCCGGGCTGTCACACTGAAGTTTGTAAGGAATTATTGGATTGTCAATGTTTTGTGTTATGTACAGGGCTGTCACACTGAAGTTTGTAAGGAATTATTGGATTGTCAATGTTTTGTGTTATGTACAGGGCTGTCACACTGAAGTTTGTAAGGAATTATTGGATTGTCAATGTTTTGTGTTATGTACAGGGCTGTCACACTGAAGTTTGTAAGGAATTATCGGATTGTCAATGTTTTGTGTTATGTACAGGGCTGTCACACTGAAGTTTGTAAGGAATTATTGGATTGTCAATGTTTTGTGTTATGTACAGGGCTGTCACACTGAAGTTTGTAAGGAATTATTGGATTGTCAATGTTTTGTGTTATGTACAGGGCTGACACTGAAGTTTGTAAGGAATTATTGGATTGTCAATGTTTTGTGTTATGTACAGGGCTGTCACACTGAAGTTTGTAAGGAATTATTGGATTGTCAATGTTTTGTGTTATGTACAGGGCTGTCACACTGAAGTTTGTAAGGAATTATTGGATTGTCAATGTTTTGTGTTATGTACAGGGCTGTCACACTGAAGTTTGTAAGGAATTATTGGATTGTCAATGTTTTGTGTTATGTACAGGGCTGTCACACTGAAGTTTGTAAGGAATTATTGGATTGTCAATGTTTTGTGTTATGTACAGGGCTGTCACACTGAAGTTTGTAAGGAATTATTGGATTGTCAATGTTTTGTGTTATGTACAGGGTTGTCACACTGAAGTTTGTAAGGAATTATTGGATTGTCAATGTTTTGTGTTATGTACAGGGCTGTCACACTGAAGTTTGTAAGGAATTATTGGATTGTCAATGTTTTGTGTTATGTACAGGGCTGTCACACTGAAGTTTGTAAGGAATTATTGGATTGTCAATGTTTTGTGTTATGTACAGGGCTGTCACACTGAAGTTAATAAGGAATTATCGGATTGTCAATGTTTTGTGTTAAGTACAGGGCTGTCACACTGAAGTTTGTAAGGAATTATCGGATTGTTAATGTTTTGTGTTATGTACAGGGCTGTCACACTGAAGTTTGTAAGGAATTATTGGATTGTCAATGTTTTGTGTTATGTACAGGGCTGTCACACTGAAGTTTGTAAGGAATTATTGGATTGTCAATGTTTTGTGTTATGTACAGGGCTGTCACACTGAAGTTTGTAAGGAATTATTGGATTGTCAATGTTTTGTGTTATGTACAGGGCTGTCACACTGAAGTTTGTAAGGAATTATTGGATTGTCAATGTTTTGTGTTATGTGCAGGGCTGTCACACTGAAGTTTGTAAGGAATTATTGGATTTTCAATGTTTTGTGTTATGTACAGGGCTGTCACACTGAAGTTTGTAAGGAATTATTGGATTGTCAATGTTTTGTGTTATGTACAGGGCTGTCACACTGAAGTTAATAAGGAATTATTGGATTGTCAATGTTTTGTGTTATGTACAGGGCTGTCACACTGAAGTTTGTAAGGAATTATTGGATTGCCAATGTTTTGTGTTATGTACAGGGCTGTCACATTGAAGTTGGTAAGGAATTATTGGACTGTCAATGTTTTGTGTTATGTACAGGGCTGTCACACTGAAGTTTGTAAGGAATTATAGGATTGTCAATGTTTTGTGTTATGTACAGGGCTGTCAGCCTGTCACATTGAAGTTGGTAAGGAATTATTGGATTGTCAATGTTTTATGTTATGTACAGGGCTGTCACATTGAAGTTGGTAAGGAATTATTGGATTGTCAATGTTTTGTGTTATGTACAGGGCTGTCACACTGAAGTTTGTAAGGAATTATTGGATTGTCAATGTTTTGTGTTATGTACAGGGCTGTCACACTGAAGTTTGTAAGGAATTATTGGATTGTCAATGTTTTGTGTTATGTACAGGGCTGTCACACTGAAGTTTGTAAGGAATTATTGGATTGTCAATGTTTTGTGTTATGTACAGGGCTGTCACACTGAAGTTTGTAAGGAATTATTGGATTGTCAATGTTTTGTGTTATGTACAGGGCTGTCACACTGAAGTTTGTAAGGAATTATTGGATTGTCAATGTTTTGTGTTATGTACAGGGCTGTCACACTGAAGTTTGTAAGGAATTATTGGATTGTCAATGTTTTGTGTTTTGTACAGGGCTGTCACACTGAAGTTTGTAAGGAATTATTGGATTGTCAATGTTTTGTGTTATGTGCCGGGCTGTCACACTGAAGTTTGTAAGGAATTATTGGATTGTCAATGTTTTGTGTTATGTACAGGGCTGTCACACTGAAGTTTGTAAGGAATTATTGGATTGTCAATGTTTTGTGTTATGTGGAGGGCTGTCACACTGAAGTTTGTAAGGAATTATTGGATTGTCAATGTTTTATGTTATGTACAGGGCTGTCAGCCTGTCACATTGAAGTTGGTAAGGAATTATTGGATTGTCAAGTTTTGTGTTATGTACAGGGCTGTCACACTGAAGTTTGTAAGGAATTATTGGATTGTCAATGTTTTGTGTTATGTGGAGGGCTGTCACACTGAAGTTTGTAAGGAATTATTGGATTGTCAATGTTTTGTGTTATGTACAGGGCTGTCACACTGAAGTTTGTAAGGAATTATTGGATTGTCAATGTTTTGTGTTATGTGGAGGGCTGTCACACTGAAGTTTGTAAGGAATTATTGGATTGTCAATGTTTTGTGTTATGTGGAGGGCTGTCACACTGAAGTTTGTAAGGAATTATTGGATTGTCAATGTTTTGTGTTATGTACAGGGCTGTCACACTGAAGTTTGTAAAGAATTATTGGATTGTCAATGTTTTGTGTTATGTGCCGGGCTGTCACACTGAAGTTTGTAAGGAATTATTGGATTGTCAATGTTTTGTGTTATGTACAGGGCTGTCACACTGAAGTTTGTAAGGAATTATTGGATTGTCAATGTTTTGTGTTATGTACAGGGCTGTCACACTGAAGTTTGTAAGGAATTATTGGATTGTCAATGTTTTGTGTTATGTACAGGGCTGTCACACTGAAGTTTGTAAGGAATTATCGGATTGTCAATGTTTTGTGTTATGTACAGGGCTGTCACACTGAAGTTTGTAAGGAATTATTGGATTGTCAATGTTTTGTGTTATGTACAGGGCTGTCACACTGAAGTTTGTAAGGAATTATTGGATTGTCAATGTTTTGTGTTATGTACAGGGCTGACACTGAAGTTTGTAAGGAATTATTGGATTGTCAATGTTTTGTGTTATGTACAGGGCTGTCACACTGAAGTTTGTAAGGAATTATTGGATTGTCAATGTTTTGTGTTATGTACAGGGCTGTCACACTGAAGTTTGTAAGGAATTATTGGATTGTCAATGTTTTGTGTTATGTACAGGGCTGTCACACTGAAGTTTGTAAGGAATTATTGGATTGTCAATGTTTTGTGTTATGTACAGGGCTGTCACACTGAAGTTTGTAAGGAATTATTGGATTGTCAATGTTTTGTGTTATGTACAGGGCTGTCACACTGAAGTTTGTAAGGAATTATTGGATTGTCAATGTTTTGTGTTATGTACAGGGTTGTCACACTGAAGTTTGTAAGGAATTATTGGATTGTCAATGTTTTGTGTTATGTACAGGGCTGTCACACTGAAGTTTGTAAGGAATTATTGGATTGTCAATGTTTTGTGTTATGTACAGGGCTGTCACACTGAAGTTTGAAAGGAATTATTGGATTGTCAATGTTTTGTGTTATGTACAAGGCTGTCACACTGAAGTTTGTAAGGAATTATTGGATTGTCAATGTTTTGTGTTATGTACAGGGCTGTCACACTGAAGTTTGAAAGGAATTATTGGATTGTCAATGTTTTGTGTTATGTACAGGGCTGTCACACTGAAGTTTGTAAGGAATTATTGGATTGTCAATGTTTTGTGTTATGTACAGGGCTGTCACACTGAAGTTTGTAAGGAATTATTGGATTGTCAATGTTTTGTGTTATGTACAGGGCTGTCACACTGAAGTTTGTAAGGAATTATTGGATTGTCAATGTTTTGTGTTATGTGCAGGGCTGTCACACTGAAGTTTGTAAGGAATTATTGGATTGTCAATGTTTTGTGTTATGTACAGGGCTGTCACACTGAAGTTTGTAAGGAATTATTGGATTGTCAATGTTTTGTGTTATGTACAGGGCTGTCACACTGAAGTTTGTAAGGAATTATTGGATTGTCAATGTTTTGTGTTATGTACAGGGCTGTCACACTGAAGTTTGTAAGGAATTATTGGATTGTCAATGTTTTGTGTTATGTACAGGGCTGTCACACTGAAGTTTGTAAGGAATTATTGGATTGTCAATGTTTTGTGTTATGTGCAGGGCTGTCACACTGAAGTTTGTAAGGAATTATTGGATTGTCAATGTTTTGTGTTATGTACAGGGCTGTCACACTGAAGTTTGTAAGGAATTATTGGATTGTCAATGTTTTGTGTTATGTACAGGGCTGTCACACTGAAGTTTGTAAGGAATTATTGGATTGTCAATGTTTTGTGTTATGTACAGGGCTGTCACACTGAAGTTTGTAAGGAATTATTGGATTGTCAATGTTTTGTGTTATGTACAGGGCTGTCACACTGAAGTTTGTAAGGAATTATTGGATTGTCAATGTTTTGTGTTATGTACAGGGCTGTCACACTGAAGTTTGTAAGGAATTATTGGATTGTCAATGTTTTGTGTTATGTACAGGGCTGTCACACTGAAGTTAATAAGGAATTATCGGATTGTCAATGTTTTGTGTTAAGTACAGGGCTGTCACACTGAAGTTTGTAAGGAATTATCGGATTGTCAATGTTTTGTGTTATGTACAGGGCTGTCACACTGAAGTTTGTAAGGAATTATTGGATTGTCAATGTTTTGTGTTATGTACAGGGCTGTCACACTGAAGTTTGTAAGGAATTATTGGATTGTCAATGTTTTGTGTTATGTACAGGGCTGTCACACTGAAGTTTGTAAGGAATTATTGGATTGTCAATGTTTTGTGTTATGTACAGGGCTGTCACACTGAAGTTTGTAAGGAATTATTGGATTGTCAATGTTTTGTGTTATGTGCAGGGCTGTCACACTGAAGTTTGTAAGGAATTATTGGATTTTCAATGTTTTGTGTTATGTACAGGGCTGTCACACTGAAGTTTGTAAGGAATTATTGGATTGTCAATGTTTTGTGTTATGTACAGGGCTGTCACACTGAAGTTAATAAGGAATTATTGGATTGTCAATGTTTTGTGTTATGTACAGGGCTGTCACACTGAAGTTTGTAAGGAATTATTGGATTGCCAATGTTTTGTGTTATGTACAGGGCTGTCACATTGAAGTTGGTAAGGAATTATTGGACTGTCAATGTTTTGTGTTATGTACAGGGCTGTCACACTGAAGTTTGTAAGGAATTATAGGATTGTCAATGTTTTGTGTTATGTACAGGGCTGTCAGCCTGTCACATTGAAGTTGGTAAGGAATTATTGGATTGTCAATGTTTTGTGTTATGTACAGGGCTGTCACATTGAAGTTGGTAAGGAATTATTGGATTGTCAATGTTTTGTGTTATGTACAGGGCTGACACACTGAAGTTTGTAAGGAATTATTGGATTGTCAATGTTTTGTGTTATGTACAGGGCTGTCACACTGAAGTTTGTAAGGAATTATTGGATTGTCAATGTTTTGTGTTATGTACAGGGCTGTCACACTGAAGTTTGTAAGGAATTATTGGATTGTCAATGTTTTGTGTTATGTACAGGGCTGTCACACTGAAGTTTGTAAGGAATTATTGGATTGTCAATGTTTTGTGTTATGTACAGGGCTGTCACACTGAAGTTTGTAAGGAATTATTGGATTGTCAATGTTTTGTGTTATGTACAGGGCTGTCACACTGAAGTTTGTAAGGAATTATTGGATTGTCAATGTTTTGTGTTTTGTACAGGGCTGTCACACTGAAGTTTGTAAGGAATTATTGGATTGTCAATGTTTTGTGTTATGTACAGGGCTGTCACACTGAAGTTTGTAAGGAATTATTGGATTGTCAATGTTTTGTGTTATGTACAGGGCTGTCACACTGAAGTTTGTAAGGAATTATTGGATTGTCAATGTTTTGTGTTATGTGGAGGGCTGTCACACTGAAGTTTGTATGGAATTATTGGATTGTCAATGTTTTATGTTATGTACAGGGCTGTCAGCCTGTCACATTGAAGTTGGTAAGGAATTATTGGATTGTCAAGTTTTGTGTTATGTACAGGGCTATCACACTGAAGTTTGTAAGGAATTATTGGATTGTCAATGTTTTGTGTTATGTGGAGGGCTGTCACACTGAAGTTTGTAAGGAATTATTGGATTGTCAATGTTTTGTGTTATGTACAGGGCTGTCACACTGAAGTTTGTAAGGAATTATTGGATTGTCAATGTTTTGTGTTATGTGGAGGGCTGTCACACTGAAGTTTGTAAGGAATTATTGGATTGTCAATGTTTTGTGTTATGTGGAGGGCTGTCACACTGAAGTTTGTAAGGAATTATTGGATTGTCAATGTTTTGTGTTATGTACAGGGCTGTCACACTGAAGTTTGTAAAGAATTATTGGATTGTCAATGTTTTGTGTTATGTACAGGGCTGTCACACTGAAGTTTGTGAGGAATTATTGGATTGTCAATGTTTTATGTTATGTGGAGGGCTGTCACATTGAAGTTTGTAAGGAATTATTGGATTGTCAATGTTTTGTGTTATGTACAGGGCTGTCACACTGAAGTTTGTAAGGAATTATTGGATTGTCAATGTTTTGTGTTATGTACAGGGCTGTCACACTGAAGTTTGTAAGGAATTATTGGATTGTCAATGTTTTGTGTTATGTGCAGGGCTGTCACACTGAAGTTTGTAAGGAATTATTGGATTGTCAATGTTTTGTGTTATGTACAGGGCTGTCACACTGAAGTTTGTAAGGAATTATTGGATTGTCAATGTTTTGTGTTATGTACAGGGCTGTCACACTGAAGTTTGTAAGGAATTATTGGATTGTCAATGTTTTGTGTTATGTACAGGGCTGTCACACTGAAGTTTGTAAAAAATTATTGGATTGTCAATGTTTTGTGTTATGTACAGGGCTGTCACACTGAAGTTTGTAAGGAATTATTGGATTGTCAATGTTTTGTGTTATGTACAGGGCTGTCACACTGAAGTTTGTAAAGAATTATTGGATTGTCAATGTTTTGTGTTATGTACAGGGCTGTCACACTGAAGTTTGAAAGGAATTATTGGATTGTCAATGTTTGTGTTATGTACAGGGCTGTCACACTGAAGTTTGTAAGGAATTATTGGATTGTCAATGTTTTGTGTTATGTACAGGGCTGTCACACTGAAGTTTGTAAGGAATTTTTGGATTGTCAATGTTTGTGTTATGTACAGGGCTGTCACACTGAAGTTTGTAAGGAATTATTGGATTGTCAATGTTTTGTGTTATGTACAAGGCTGTCACACTGAAGTTTGTAAGGAATTATTGGATTGTCAATGTTTTGTGTTATGTACAGGGCTGTCACACTGAAGTTTGTAAGGAATTATTGGATTGTCAATGTTTTGTGTTATGTACAGGGCTGTCACACTGAAGTTTGTAAGGAATTATTGGATTGTCAATGTTTTGTGTTATGTACAGGGCTGTCACACTGAAGTTTGTAAGGAATTATTGGATTGTCAATGTTTTGTGTTATGTACAGGGCTGTCACACTGAAGTTTGTAAGGAATTATTGGATTGTCAATGTTTTGTGTTATGTACAGGGCTGTCACATTGAAGTTTGTAAGGAATAATTGGATTGTCAATGTTTTGTGTTATGTGCAGGGCTGTCACACTGAAGTTTGTAAGGAATTATTGGATTGTCAATGTTTTGTGTTATGTGCAGGGCTGTCACACTGAAGTTTGTAAGGAATTATTGGATTGTCAATGTTTTGTGTTATGTGCAGGGCTGTCACACTGAAGTTTGTAAGGAATTATTGGATTGTCAATGTTTTATGTTATGTACAGGGCTGTCACACTGAAGTTTGTAAGGAATTATTGGATTGTCAATGTTTTATGTTATGTACAGGGCTGTCACATTGAAGTTGGTAAGGAATTATTGGATTGTCAATGTTTTGTGTTATGTACAGGGCTGTCACACTGAAGTTTGTAAGGAATTATTGGATTGTCAATGTTTTGTGTTATGTGCAGGGCTGTCACACTGAAGTTTGTAAGGAATTATTGGATTGTCAATGTTTTGTGTTATGTACAGGGCTGTCACACTGAAGTTTGTAAGGAATTATTGGATTGTCAATGTTTTATGTTATGTACAGGGCTGTCACACTGAAGTTTGTAAGGAATTATTGGATTGTCAATGTTTTGTATGTACAGGGCAGTCACACTGAAGTTTGTAAGGAATTATTGGATTGTCAATGTTTTGTGTTATGTGGAGGGCTGTCACACTGAAGTTTGTAAGGAATTATTGGATTGTCAATGTTTTGTGTTATGTGGAGGGCTGTCACACTGAAGTTTGTAAGGAATTATTGGATTGTCAATGTTTTGTGTTATGTACAGGGCTGTCACACTGAAGTTTGTAAGGAATTATTGGATTGTCAATGTTTTGTGTTATGTATAAGCAAAACAATGGGACCATAATATATTTTATTGTATGTCATTGACTTTATTTACCTAGAACGCTCACCTGACTCTCCAAAAAAACTTTTAGGAGACATGAATTTTACTGCAAATTCTTATTTTAAATGATTAAGTTAAAAAAAAGTAGTTTGTATGTTTGTAAGATCCTATATTAAGCTATGTTTTAGGGTGTCTAGACTAAAAATCTAATAAGTTGAGGAGCATATGATGGAATTTCTACCATATAGCAATTAAATTTGCCATGTTGAATGTCCACATTGGCATGCAAAACTGAGAATTTAAAAAAAACCTAACCTATCTTCATTTTAGCATGATATGGTTTTCATGTGTGTGACAAATTCTGAGACAAAAGCTGGATTTTGAATTGTCACAAAAATATCAACTTTCATAGAGTACTAACTTAGGTACAGTTCCACATATCACAAATCAATCTGCCAAATGGTTTGTCAGGAGAATGTTTTTTTATTATTATTTGAACCAATAAGAACACATGAATGGCCTTGTCAGCCATAATGAGTATCTGATGAGCACTAAAAACTCAAATTTTGCTAAGGACCACTAAATGAACATTCCTGCCAAGTTTGGTTCTAATTTGTGAAGCAGTTTTGAAGAAAAAGGTTGAGATTTAAAAAGATTAGAATCAACAACAACGACTGATGCCATGTGATTAGTATAGCTAACATGACCCTTTTTGATAGGAGAGCTTAACATGACAAGTCAAGTGTGTTTGGTCATCTTTTATGTTTTCTTTTGGAAGAGACAACACACTCTCTTATTTCAGAATAATCAGCATACTTGTAATCTTTGACTGTATGTACTTATCTTTTAAAATGGTTATAAATGATTTTGTTTCAGTTTGATCCCACATTTTATTTGAAATATTAATGTTTTTTCTTCATTTAAGTTTCTTTTTTATACGATTATTGAGCCCTCGAGCTTCTGATTCAACATCATCCTTTAACCTTTATAATTGTAAATGGTTTTTTTGACAATAAATGTCTCATCACTTCTGAAATTTACAATATGTAATCGCATCATGATTACAGAAATGTAATGCATGAATATTAGTTTTATTGGGTTTTTTTTTAAATTGAAGAAAAGAATCAAAAAGACTATAAAATAAAAAAGATTAACTTGGAGGCAAAGTAAACATTAAAACATAAATACCATTCTCAAGAACTTATAACTCCTGTCTCATCTTAATCGGTCAAACAGAATGATCTAAATAATAATTGGAACAGCTTTTAATGGTTGCTGTCACTTTAAAACGAGATTCTATTTTAAGCCAAAATGGAAACAACTGCAGAAAATGACATAGTAGTTGAACTTTAAATATTGTCATTATAGCATTACACTGTCAGAAATGAGAGGGTTTGTTTGGTGAATTTATCTCACAACATAACATTAGCTATTCCACAAGTGGGCGATCTAGACACCCACCTAAACATCAACTTGCGTTGGGGAATGGGTTGTTTTTATTAATTTTCCCTCGCATAGTATACTATAAAACAAATATGTGTAATCGTAATATTTTTTATTGTATAGTTTTTATCAGTCATTCAGAAAATAATACAACTTTAAAGCTGAGGTCAAAGTTCAAGGTCAAATGACAAACCATGCTACATAACATGTTGCCATGAAATGATCAATCATATTCTAAATACCAAAAGCCTACCTCAAAGGATAAAAAGTGACAACCTTGATACTATTTTTTCATTTAGAAAGCAATAATGCAACCTTGAGGTCAAAGTTAATCAAACATGATATGCAACACATTGCCTTGAAATGATCTACCAACATGCTAAATATCAAAAAGCCTACCTCAAAATTAGAGAAAAAAGTAACAGCCTAGACACGAATTTGTCATTCAGAAAGCAAAAATGCAACCTCAAGGTCAGAATTCAAGATCAAAGGTCACCAAACATGTTACATTGCGTTACGTTGCCTTTCACTTACAAAAAAGAGCAAAAAGTTACAGTCCAGACACAAATTTCTCATTCAGAAAGAAATAATGTGCCCTTGTGGTCAAAGGTCATCAACCATGGTATGCTACACATCACCTTAAATTATCTTCGTACATACCACATATCAAAAGCCTAACTCAAAAGTTATAGGCCTGACATGATTTCAAACGGACAGACGCAAAGACTGATTACTGTAGGGCGTCTAACACAAAGTGGTGTGGCCCTACCTAGATAAAGTTTATCTAGCAATCCTTGCTAGAGTTTTTAATAACTGTTTTTGGTAAAAATTTGTAATGCTTTTTGTCGACTTGTGACCTTGACCTTTGATGGAATTCCTCCAATATCGACCTGATATGCAACAATAATACAGTTTCATTGAAATCAAATTTGTATGGACAAACCAATGGACAGATGGACACTATATACCCAGGACTCTCATTGAGAGGGGGTATAAAATGGCACTAAACTCCATTCAAACAATACAATCAGGCAAGGGTGGTTAATGTTAAATAAAAAAGGTACAGTTTTCAATAATTTTTGTGTTAAAATTTAAGTCATGCAGAAAATTCAAGTCTATTTTTGTAATCAACTAATGTCATTAGAGGTATTAAATTCACAAATGCACTACAAATACTTAAAGTGGAAAAAGAGCTAAAAGAAGGTAATAAAACAAAAGTCAAAATTCAAAGTAGAAAAATCTATCAAAGACAGAAATGGCCGAATTTCATTAAATAGAAGTAGGTGAGGTATTTTTTATTGTATAGTTTTTATCAGTCATTCAGAAAATAATACAACTTTAAAGCTGAGGTCAAAGTTCAAGGTCAAAGGACAAACCATGCTACATAACATGTTGCCATGAAATGATCAATCATATTCTAAATACCAAAAGCCTACCTCAAAGGATAAAAAGTGACAACCTTGATACTATTTTTTCATTTAGAAAGCAATAATGCAACCTTGAGGTCAAAGTTAATCAAACATGATATGCAACACATTGCCTTGAAATGATCTACCAACATGCTAAATATCAAAAAGCCTACCTCAAAATTAGAGAAAAAAGTAACAGCCTAGACACGAATTTGTCATTCAGAAAGCAAAAATGCAACCTCAAGGTCAGAATTCAAGATCAAAGGTCACCAAACATGTTACATTGCGTTACGTTGCCTTTCACTTACAAAAAAGAGCAAAAAGTTACAGTCCAGACACAAATTTCTCATTCAGAAAGAAATAATGTGCCCTTGTGGTCAAAGGTCATCAACCATGGTATGCTACACATCACCTTAAATTATCTTCGTACATACCACATATCAAAAGCCTAACTCAAAAGTTATAGGCCTGACATGATTTCAAACGGACAGACGCAAAGACTGATTACTGTAGGGCGTCTAACACAAAGTGGTGTGGCCCTACCTAGATAAAGTTTATCTAGCAATCCTTGCTAGAGTTTTTAATAACTGTTTTTGGTAAAAATTTGTAATGCTTTTTGTCGACTTGTGACCTTGACCTTTGATGGAATTCCTCCAATATCGACCTGATATGCAACAATAATACAGTTTCATTGAAATCAAATTTGTATGGACAAACCAATGGACAGATGGACACTATATACCCAGGACTCTCATTGAGAGGGGGTATAAAATGGCACTAAACTCCATTCAAACAATACAATCAGGCAAGGGTGGTTAATGTTAAATAAAAAAGGTACAGTTTTCAATAATTTTTGTGTTAAAATTTAAGTCATGCAGAAAATTCAAGTCTATTTTTGTAATCAACTAATGTCATTAGAGGTATTAAATTCACAAATGCACTACAAATACTTAAAGTGGAAAAAGAGCTAAAAGAAGGTAATAAAACAAAAGTCAAAATTCAAAGTAGAAAAATCTATCAAAGACAGAAATGGCCGAATTTCATTAAATAGAAGTAGGTGAGGTATTTTTTATTGTATAGTTTTTATCAGTCATTCAGAAAATAATACAACTTTAAAGCTGAGGTCAAAGTTCAAGGTCAAAGGACAAACCATGCTACATAACATGTTGCCATGAAATGATCAATCATATTCTAAATACCAAAAGCCTACCTCAAAGGATAAAAAGTGACAACCTTGATACTATTTTTTCATTTAGAAAGCAATAATGCAACCTTGAGGTCAAAGTTAATCAAACATGATATGCAACACATTGCCTTGAAATGATCTACCAACATGCTAAATATCAAAAAGCCTACCTCAAAATTAGAGAAAAAAGTAACAGCCTAGACACGAATTTGTCATTCAGAAAGCAAAAATGCAACCTCAAGGTCAGAATTCAAGATCAAAGGTCACCAAACATGTTACATTGCGTTACGTTGCCTTTCACTTACAAAAAAGAGCAAAAAGTTACAGTCCAGACACAAATTTCTCATTCAGAAAGAAATAATGTGCCCTTGTGGTCAAAGGTCATCAACCATGGTATGCTACACATCACCTTAAATTATCTTCGTACATACCACATATCAAAAGCCTAACTCAAAAGTTATAGGCCTGACATGATTTCAAACGGACAGACGCAAAGACTGATTACTGTAGGGCGTCTAACACAAAGTGGTGTGGCCCTACCTAGATAAAGTTTATCTAGCAATCCTTGCTAGAGTTTTTAATAACTGTTTTTGGTAAAAATTTGTAATGCTTTTTGTCGACTTGTGACCTTGACCTTTGATGGAATTCCTCCAATATCGACCTGATATGCAACAATAATACAGTTTCATTGAAATCAAATTTGTATGGACAAACCAATGGACAGATGGACACTATATACCCAGGACTCTCATTGAGAGGGGGTATAAAATGGCACTAAACTCCATTCAAACAATACAATCAGGCAAGGGTGGTTAATGTTAAATAAAAAAGGTACAGTTTTCAATAATTTTTGTGTTAAAATTTAAGTCATGCAGAAAATTCAAGTCTATTTTTGTAATCAACTAATGTCATTAGAGGTATTAAATTCACAAATGCACTACAAATACTTAAAGTGGAAAAAGAGCTAAAAGAAGGTAATAAAACAAAAGTCAAAATTCAAAGTAGAAAAATCTATCAAAGACAGAAATGGCCGAATTTCATTAAATAGAAGTAGGTGAGCGACAGACCTGAAATCGAATCCTACCCTATGGGAGACTATGCTGATGCTGCATACCAAATTTCAAGACAATGTGATTAGTAGTAATTTTTTCCCTGCCCACATGCCACTCGCCATTCACCATTTTAATACCTGGATTTTCACTCTGTGAAATCCGGCCAGAAATTGGAAGAAATTTTTGAAGAAGTAAATATGTTTTTTTGGACACTGATGTCCCATTTGGCACTACTTGTTCTATGGGAAACCCCAAATATCATTCCGATCAAAATGTTAAATATCTCCTGCATAATGGCACTATGTGACAAGGATTCTGTGTAAGTTTCATGAAATTCCATTCAGTGGTGTAGGAGGAGTTGCACATTAAGAGATGGGTAACCCCTTAGGTCAATGACAAAGTCCATGTTTTTCTATGGGAAACCCCAAATATCATGTCAATCAAAATGATAAATATCTCCTGCACAATGGCACTATGTGACAAGGATTCTGTGTAAGTTTCATCAAATTCCATTCAGTGGTGTAGGAGGAGTTGCAAATAAGAGAAAGTGTAACGGACGGACGCACGGACACCCCCATCACTATATACCCCCTGCCTTTCAAGCGGGGGGTATAATAATAATTTGATAATTTGCTGACTCAAAAAACAACCATTACCATGTTCAAGTTTTATTAAAATGTTAAGCCAACTTCATAAAGAAAAAAGCTTCAATGCAAGATAAGCCTGATAGGGTGCACTGACTTTACCCAACAGACCTAAATTCTGTATTTCCCCCACTACCATCTTCTCAGAGTTGTATGATAACTGAGGAATTGTAATTAACATCCAATGTCACATATGCCAGACTATGTATCGATATACACAATTTACTTCTGTCAATAAAGTCATTTTTTTTAAAGGTAGACAAACTTAAGGACCTTGTGCTGCTCATTCACCTTATCTCTGTAATAATGTAAACATTTAATTTAATTTTAAATTTCATAAAATTTAACAGGAAATGTAGGCATGAGACTGCTTAAGGAAAATTTCCCATAAAACTGGCATTTTGAAAGGGGCATAACTCCTACAATAAAGATAGATGACTTGTCGATATAAATGTAAATATTTGCTTTTCTAAAAAAGTCCAAATGTAGGCCAAACAGCTCTAATAAGATAGCTGGATGGATACGACGAGCGGGGGCCTAGCATTAAGGCTGGGGACAAAATGTGCATTTCTACACTTTTACAGAAAAATAACGAAACTTACAGGGTTATATGGTTCTGTGATGGAGCTTTTGAATATCTATAAAATTTTATAAATTTTTAAATTTTTCAAATAAGTACAAGCATTTAATTTAGTGAGCTGTCAATATGTTTTCGAAATAAAATAAAAAATTTGACATCTAAATTAAATGTTTACAGAAACATTCTTAAGAGTACAATGAACCTTTCAGTTCTTGATCTGAAACAAGGATTTCTCGTATGTCTGTGGGTGATAAAAGCAACATGTAGATTGAAATGTCATTTGGAATCCAATGGCTCATCTATCAAAAAGTGCATCATAAAATAAAAAAAATTAATGAATTCAAAGAAACAATTTTCTCTTTAATCATGAAATTAAATACATTTGTCTTCTTATTCAATTTGTTTCTTGCTTTTAATTAAGACTTAGATGAGAATGACATATTTAAAAAAAAATTTAATATCATATATGACAAAATCAAAATGTAAAAATGTAATTACATTTTTTTGTAAAGCAAAAGACAAAAATCCAAATTTATCTGTAGACATTAACAACTGTATTATACAAAATGCCTGAAAGCTTTTGTGAAATCATATTAGATTGGATTGACACTGGATTCCAAAAATCTTTCTGTGACTAGTGTTATTGACAAAAGAAGCTGAAAACACTGAAGCAGATGATCAACATTATCACTAGAGCCCAAACTCACTACTCGAGTCCAAACAGGCTGCAAACTCACACCTCAGTTGAAATACAGTGAACTACAGTTGTAGCAACTTAAGTATGACCATCCTCTTCACCCATTAAGTACCTGGGCCTGGACACTGTCACCATAGCTGGTTCCCCAGAGCTGCCCAGCATATGATAAGGGAATGGGCCTGGACACTGTCACCATAGCTGGTTCCCCAGAGCTGCCCAGCATATGATAAGGGAATGGGCCTGGACACTGTCACCATAGCTGGTTCCCCAGAGCTGCCCAGCATATGATAAGGGAATGGGCCTGGACACTGTCACCATAGCTGGTTCCCCAGAGCTGCCCAGCATATGATAAGGGAATGGGCCTGGACACTGTCACCATAGCTGGTTCCCCAGAGCTGCCCAGCATATGATAAGGGAATGGGCCTGGACAGTCACCATAGCTGGTTCCCCAGAGCTGCCCAGCATATGATAAGGGAATGGGCCTGGACACTGTCACCATAGCTGGTTCCCCAGAGCTGCCCAGCATATGATAAGGGAATGGGCCTGGACACTGTCACCATAGCTGGTTCCCCAGAGCTGCCCAGCATATGATAAGGGAATGGGCCTGGACACTGTCACCATAGCTGGTTCCCCAGAGCTGCCCAGCATATGATAAGGGAATGGGCCTGGACACTGTCACCATAGCTGGTTCCCCAGAGCTGCCCAGCATATGATAAAGGAATGGGCCTGGACACTGTCACCATAGCTGGTTCCCCAGAGCTGCCCAGCATATGATAAGGGAATGGGCCTGGACACTGTCACCATAGCTGGTTCCCCAGAGCTGCCCAGCATATGATAACGGAATGGGCCTGGACACTGTCACCATAGCTGGTTCCCCAGAGCTGCCCAGCATATGATAAGGGAATTGGCCTGGACACTGTCACCATAGCTGGTTCCCCAGAGCTGCCCAGCATATGATAAGGGAATGGGCCTGGACACTGTCACCATAGCTGGTTTCCCAGAGCTGCCCAGCATATGATAAGGGAATGGGCCTGGACACTGTCACCAAAGCTGGTTCCCCAGAGCTGCCCAGCATATGATAAGGGAATGGGCCTGGACACTGTCACCATAGCTGGTTCCCCAGAGCTGCCCAGCATATGATTAGGGAATGGGCCTGGACACTGTCACCATAGCTGGTTCCCCAGAGCTGCCCAGCATATGATAAGGGAATGGGCCTGGACACTGTCACCATAGCTGGTTCCCCAGAGCTGCCCAGCATATGATAAGGGAATGGGCCTGGACACTGTCACCATAGCTGGTTCCCCAGAGCTGCCCAGCATATGATAAGGGAATGGGCCTGGACACTGTCACCATAGCTGGTTCCCTAGAGCTGCCCAGCATATGATAAGGGAATATGGCAATGTTGGAGGGTGAT
Organism: Limnoperna fortunei; assembly: GCA_944474755.1. Lineage (NCBI taxonomy): Eukaryota > Metazoa > Mollusca > Bivalvia > Mytilida > Modiolidae > Limnoperna > Limnoperna fortunei. The sequence continues at coordinate 105,337,091 of OX104111.1, forward strand.
TTTTTGCTGTTTATAATATTTTAAGTGTGGACACAGAAAAATGTCTCGCCTGAATTCTGCATTCGTAACGAAAAAAAATTACATTAAATAGGAATAAATTGTTATCATTTAAAATATACAATGCATGGTTACAGAGAAACGGACCTAATCCAAAAACTTTAACTTAGTCACTGGACCATAAAATGAGGTCATGGTCAGTGAAACCTACAAGACACTCATGTACTAATCATTAGCAATCTATATACAAAATATTGTCATCCTTCCATGCGTGGTTACAGAGAAACTGCCATAACCCAAAAACTTTAACGTAGTCACTGCACCGTGAAATTGAGGTAATATGTCAGGTGACCCTGCCAGACAGTCATGTACTATTCATCAGCAACCTATATACCAAAATATTGTCATCCTACCATGCGTGGTTACAGAGGAACTTCAGTAACCCAAAATTTTAACATTAGCCGCTGACCGTGAAATTGAGTACAAGGTTAGGTGACACCTACCAGACAGTCATGTACTACTCATCAGCAACCTATACCTATATAACAAATATTGTTGTTCTACCATGAGTGATTACAGAGGAACAGCGATAACCCAAAAACTTTAACTTAGTCACTGGACCATAAAATGAGGTCATGGTCAGTTGAAACCATCAAGACACTCATGTACTAATAATTAGCAATCTATATCCAAATATTGTCATCCTTCCATGCGTGGTTACAGAGGAACAGCCATAACCCAAAAACATAGTTGCTGGACAGTGAAATTGAGGTCAAGGTCAGGTGACAGGTGACTGACTGGCAAGTACTCATCATTAGTTACCACTGGACCAAATTTGATGGACCTAGGGCTTGGGCTTACAAAGATATGAAGCAAGATGTCCAAGGGTTTATGCCACCGCCGCTGCCGGATTCTAATACATATGTCTTTCCCAATGACTATCGTCGCAGGGGAGACAAAAACCTACATGTAGCATCTACAGAAGGCTAAAATCTCTCTTCTCAAAGACACCTTTCAATCAATAAATTAATAAATCGATTGATGTTAAAATCTGCTGTTACAATTGCTTCAGGCTTTTTGCCATGATTGAATTAAATTTTGTTTCATATTTTCAGAAACTTCATAAGTATGTCAAGTATGGAAATAATTATTTTCGCCTGTTGCATTGTTACATAATAACCTATTGCAAATTACTAATTAAACAAAATACCATAGTGGTACAGTACACCTAATTTTGAAGCACAGATATAACAAGAATAATCAGGTAAAAGTGGTCATAGGTCATGGATGATATAAACAATCTGTTTCTGGTCATTGCTGATATAAACAAATCCAATTACTTACCAACCTAATAACACTTATCAATCCTACTCGGAAAACTACACATCAGATTAAATTACAAACAAAAATTACACGTGACTAGCTACCATGTAGATCTAATTGCTGAGCTTATGGCAGTACAAGGATTCCTTCTCCAAACCTTGAACCCAATGATTACCACTAACTTTTACATCAATATCCATGTCAACAAATAATACAAATCTCTGTTAACATATGAAGCAATAGATTGAAAGATGTTTTCATCTCATTTTAGACCGAAAATTAAAATCTTATTAATTCCCTTTTAACATCCGAATTGCACAGACACTAATTATATTGAACCATTTTAATTGAAGCACTTACAAACTGCTTACTTAGATAATATCTGATAAGGAAATATGTCTAGTAACATAAAAATATAACATCCATTGCAAAATAGAAAATAAATAATTGGTTAATATCATCTTGCAGTACATATTTGTCTGTGGTATATTTTGAGTGTATTCTGTTAGCCATGGCTTGGTAAGATTGTACTTGCACTTTGTTCTTCTGCAGCCATATTCTCAAAAAATCGTAAATTTACACTTACGTGTAAAGATAAGATAGTCGTAACTCTACGTTTACGTCTACGATTGATTGTATTCTCGAAAGTAATAGCAGTTTTGCACGTAAAATAGCAATTCTTAAATCTTACGTTTTGCACGTAGCGTTATCACGCATGCTCAGTTACTTCTTTCACTTTGGAAATAAACGTATTGAAAGGGAAATAATTACCTCAAAGTACTTAAATTATTACAGTTTTTTAATAACATAGTCTCACAAAACAGTTGACTGGTGGAAGGAAATACGGATTTATAATTGGGTAAAGTGATATTAAAAACAATAATAAATAAATAAAAATAAATAAATAAATAAATAAATAAATAAATAAATAAATAAATAAATAAACAAACAAACAAACAAACAAACAAACAAACAAACAAACAAACAAACAAACAAATAAATAAATAAATAAATAAATAAATAAATAAATAAATGATATTAGTTGGTGTGTTGCATAATTTTGAATATATGTTTTAAAAAGTAATCTGTCAATTTACCAAAACGTGGAACAAGACTTTTTTAAAGTTGCGTTTCTTCAGTGTAGAAATTAACGAGTAGTTTCGTGTTATAATAAAGCAAGAAATAACCTAATCCCATTTTAACATAATTAAAACAGCATGATGTAAAATCGCAAATCATATAGGAAACATTTAATTTCCGGAACGTTTTTTCATAAATTCGGTTGTTGTTTCTTTCTTTTAAAATTTATAAATTTTTGTAAGAGTTATTCCCCATGAGTAACACATTTTTCAAAATATTTTCCAATTTTGAATGTTTTTTTCGTCGTTCTATGTCACGTGCAACAAAATCAATTATGCTAAGTAGTGAATGGCTTGAAAAATGATTTCTCTTTGCAAAATTATGAGGGACGCTAGGACTTACGAGCGCTCAGGAGCAGACGTAAGTTTACGATCAATTTTACACGTAACTTACAACTACGAATCTTTGAGAATATTAAAACACACGAAAACTTACACTACGTTTAAAATTACGTTTAGGATTTTTTGAGAATATGGCTGCTGCAGTGCTTTTCACAAAAAAGTCTTACGTGTAAAATATATCGTAAATGCTTATGTCACAATGAATATCCCTTTAATCTTAAGGACATTTTGTGAAATCCCCTGCAGATTATGATTTAGGATCTTCTGATTCACCTTATTCCTGTCCTAGTCCCAATAACACATACATGTAGCCACATATACTGGTGGCCATTTCCCAAGCAGACAAATTTACTAAATATTAAATTTGCAATCAGAGGTTTCACTTGCTTTTTATTCAGGAGGTACTATTGAAAATTTCGGAGGTACCAAAACAACTACGAGGAGTCTGGGGGTTGCTAAAGAATCCCAGTTGGTCCAGCATAAAGCCCTGGTGGGGGACCAGCCCTCATGGATTTTAGGATTTTTTAGTGTACAATTCTAACTTAAACATTACAGATAATATTGGTTTACCATATTGATTTATGAAAGCTTGGCAAGACAAAATTTTAAATTGTTAAGTCTTGGAGCTTTAAATATGGAGTTTCTTCTCCTCTTTTATTTTATTTATTTATTTTTTTTAACTTTGTACATTACATAAACCAGAATGTCTTTGTCCATAGTAGTAATATATATTGTAAAATGGCAATAGGTTCAATAAATAAATACATTCTTGTTATATGTCCTAAAAGACATATGTATAATAATTACATTACTGTTCTATTTAAATTTACATGGGGGGACTCCACTTCTACCACTACCACTATAATAAATTTTAATTTGTTTTATGAAAAATTTAACCCCCCCACCCCACCCCCCCCCACCACAAATAGTTCTTGCAAAGGGTCTATAAACTCCTGATCGATTAAAGCACTTGGAAGACTTTGAGCAATTTGGTGCTCTGTGGATAACTGAGGAATCTACAAGAGGTAACCAATGACGCTGACCTTGCCGAAAACACTCATGTAAACATCAATTACAATAAGCAAAATGCAAGAGTTAGACATTGACATAGACTCACATGTCTTACAAAACATAGTATGGCAATTTTTGTGAATTTAATTTTTAGGATTGTCACATTTTCAACTGGTACCAAACATAATTGCAGCCAGGTAAAAGTACCAGGTACTGGCCTCTAATGAAACCACTGTTCACAATTTGAAATTTTTGACAGGAATTGTTAGTTATTTCCCATTAAATGACACATTCTATCAAAAATTTGAGGACACACCATTCCATGCACCAAAGCAAACTTTAAGAAAACAAAATGGAGGCTGCTTGCCAGCTCAGTATCAAATCAATTCACTCTAGTCAAAACTCAGTTAACCATTTTGTTAGAATTTTCATGATTCACATTCAAAAGTTGGTCAACATGCTTTCCTGAAACTAACTGACAGGACTCAAAGTCATTCTACAAATCTGTAGTTGTAGGAATTTCTTATATGTGTGGCTCATTAAACAAGGTAATATAAAAGTCCGCATCATGTGTCAGCCTGCTGGCAACTTGTACTTTTGAAATTAATAACTTTGAAAGTCAAATTAATTTTAATTATTTAGAACATTTTTTCTGTATATTTTGTGGAAGCAGAATCAGGAAACAAATAATTCTCCATATTTCCTGACAAGCAGTTAATACCCATTCAGCTTAAAACCCTGGCCTTTGTTTCACCAAATGTTGTATGACTTATAACCGTTGTTAATCGTTGACTAATTGTAAGTCAAACAAGTTTTATGTAACTGGTGCCTGGTACCCAGGAAAGTACATCATGTGTACATTAGAAAAAAGTCTGATTCCCCATAGTATTTATTGTAACTTCTCTGCATTAAGATACATCAAGCACCATCATGACAGTGACTTTTTTGTTCTTCCCCATGGTGACAAGTATGTTTAAATGAAACATTTTTGATAAAATATCTTTTTTCTTGGTTCGAGTACAATAGTTTTATATTATAGGTATTGCCATTTTTGCTCTTCAACAATCTTCATTATACAAATATACTTCATTTCAATTATCTTCATTTTGGTTCATATTTATCTTCATTTTAAAATACATGTACATGTAAATTGAATATTTTAAAATCATTTGTAATTTTAAGTTTGAAATTTCTTGCACATTTCATTTTAAAATACATGTACATGTAAATTGGATATTTTTTAATCGTTTCTAATTAAGTTTTAAATTACTTGCACATGTAGGTCATTATCGTTCAGTTTTTATCATATAAAATCTTGTATAAAGACTCCTCCAACTTATAAGTCTGTCACTAAATTTGTACACTTATTTTATAAAATTTAAATAAATTCAATATCAGTGTTTTATCAAAGTTAAATTCATTTAAAAAAAAAATAGAGCACATGCTTAATTTGTCAAATTTATTGAATTTTATGCCAAACAGGTACAATGGCACGTCAATGGAATTTACATAAATTTATTTAATTTTATATAACTTTAATATATCTATGAAAGCATCAGATTATTACAGCCTTCTACACTGACTTCACAGATAAGGAAATACCCAGAGCAGGAAGTCAAATTAAACAAAATGAAAACATTGAAATCTTATCAATCTTTTGTTCATAAAGATCACAAAGAAGTGTAGAAATGATGACATCTGTTTAATGCAGTTTTTGGCACCAGATTCTCTGATTTCTTAGATTAAAGAAAATTCAAAAGATAGATCAACAAAGAAATTCATATTTCCTACTTTCCACAATACAGCTGTAAATGAACACGATCACGTTAAATATTGTTACAAAATGATTTGTCCTTCCTACACACAAACTTCTGGTATTCTCGTCAAGAACATATTCCTTTAATAACAAAAGATGTATTTTTGTAACTCAATACAGGTTTTTGGGCTAAAGTCTTAAGTAATGCATTACTCACCATGTAACTTGAGAACCATGTGTACTATTTCTGCATCATACCCTCATTACTCACCTGGTAACTTGGGAACCATCTGTACTATTTCTCCATCATACAATCATTACTCACCTGGTAACTTGGGAACCACCTGTACTATTTCTGCAACATACCCTCATTACTCACCTGGTAACTTGGGAACCATCTGTACTATTTCTCCATCATACAATCATTACTCACCTGGTAACTTGGGAACCACCTGTACTATTTCTGCAACATACCCTCATTACTCACCAGGTAACTTGGGAACCATTTGTACTATTTCTGCAACATACCCTCATTACTCACCAGGTAACTTGGGAACCATTTGTACTATTTCTGCAACATACCCTCATTACTCACCAGGTAACTTGGGAACCATTTGTACTATTTCTGCAACATACCCTCATTACTCACCAGGTAACTTGGGAACCATCTATACTATTTCTGCATCATACACTCATTGCTCACCTGGTAACTTGGGAACCATCTGTACTATTTCTGCATCATACCCTCATTACTCACCTGGTAACTTAGGAACCATTTGTACTATTTCTGCATCATACACTCATTACTCACCTGGTAACTTAGGAACCATTTGTACTATTTCTGCATCATACACTCATTACTTACCTGGTAACTTAGGAACCATTTGTACTATTTCTGCATCATACACTCATTACTCACCTGGTAACTTAGGAACCATATGTACTATTTCTACATCATACACTCATTACTCACCTGGTAACTTAGGAACCATCTGTACTATTTCTGCATCATACCCTCATTACTCACCTGGTAACTTAGGAACCATCTGTACTATTTCTGCATCATACACTCATTGCTCACCTGGTAACTTGGGAACCATGTGTACTATTTCTGTATCATACACTCATTACTCACCTGGTAACTTAGGAATCATCTGTACTATTTCTGCATCATACCCTCATTGCTCACCTGGTAACTTGGGAACCATCTGTACTATTTCTGCATCATACACTCATTGCTCACCTGGTAACTTACGAACCATCTGTACTATTTCTGCATCATACACTCATTGCTCACCTGGTAACTTGGGAACCATCTGTACTATTTCTGTATCATACACTCATTACTCACATGGTAACTTGGGAACCATTTGTACTATTTCTGCATCATACACTCATTGCTCACCTGGTAACTTGGGAACCATCTGTACTATTTCTGCATCATACACTCATTACTCACCTGGTAACTTAGGAACCATCTGTACTATTTCTGCATCATACACTCATTACTCACCTGGTAACTTAGGAACCATCTGTACTATTTCTGCATCATACCCTCATTGCTCACCTGGTAACTTGGGAACCATCTGTACTATTTCTGCATCATACACTTATTGCTCACCTGGTAACTTTGTAACTGCACCTGTACTATTTCTGCATCTTACACTCATTACTCACCTGGTAACTTAGGAACCACCTGAACTATTTCTGCATCATACACTCATTACTCACCAGGTAACTTGGGAACCATCGGTACTATTTCTGTATCATACACTTATTGCTCACCTGGTAACTTAGGAACCATCTGTACTATTTCTGCATCATACACTCATTGCTCACCTGGTAACTTGGGAACCACCTGTACTATTTCTGCATCATACACTTATTGCTCACCTGGTAACTTGGGAACCATCGGTACTATTTCTGCATCATACACTCATTGCTCACCTGGTAACTTGGGAACCATCTGTACTATTTCTGCATCATACACTTATTGCTCGCCTGGTAACTTGGGAACCATCGGTACTATTTCTGCATCATACACTTATTGCTCACCTGGTAACTTAGGAACCACCTGTACTATTTCTGCATCATACACTCATAACTCACCAGGAAACTTGGGAACCATCGGTACTATTTCTGTATCATACACTTATTGCTCACCTGGTAACTTAGGAACCATCTGTACTATTTCTGCATCATACACTCATTGCTCACCTGGTAACTTGGGAACCATCTGTACTATTTCTGCATCATACACTTATTGCTCACCTGGTAACTTGGGAACCACCTGTACTATTTCTGCATCATACAATCATTACTCACCTGGTAACTTGGGAATCATCGGTACTATTTCTGTATCATACACTTATTGCTCACCTGGTAACTTAGGAACCATCTGTACTATTTCTGCATCATACACTCATTACTCACCTGGTAACTTAGGAACCATCTGTACTATTTCTGTATCATACACTCATTACTCACCTGGTAACTTAGGAACCATATGTACTATTTCTGCATCATACACTCATTACTCACCTGGTAACTTAGGAACCATCTGTACTATTTCTGCATCATACACTCATTACTCACCTGGTAACTTAGGAACCATCTGTACTATTTCTGCATCATACACTCATTACTCACCTGGTAACTTAGGAACCATCTGTACTATTTCTGCATCATACACTCATTACTCACCTGGTAACTTGGGAACCATCTGTACTATTTCTGCATCATACACTCATTGCTCACCTGGTAACTTAGGAACCATCTGTACTATTTCTGCATCGTACACTCATTACTCACCTGGTAACTTAGGAACCATCTGTACTATTTCTGCATCATACACTCATTACTCACCTGGTAACTTGGGAACCATCTGTACTATTTCTGCATCATACACTCATTACTCACCTGGTAACTTGGGAACCATCTGTACTATTTCTGTATCATACACTCAATACTTACCTGGTAACTTAGGAACCATCTGTACTATTTCTGCATCATACACTCATTACTCACCTGGTAACTTGGGAACCATATGTACTATTTCTGCATCATACACTCATTACTTACCTGGTAACTTTGGAACCATCTGTACTATTTCTGCGTCATACACTCATTACTCACCTGGTAACTTAGGAACCATCTGTACTATTTCTGCGTCATACACTCATTGCTCACCTGGTAACGTAGGAACCATCTGTACTATTTCTGCATCATACACTCATTACTTACCTGGTAACTTGGGAACCATCTGTACTATTTCTGTATCATACACTTATTGCTCACCTGGTAACTTGGGAACCATCTGTACTATTTCTGCATCATACACTCATTACTCACCTGGTAACTTGGGAACCATCGGTACTATTTCTGTATCATACACTCAATACTTACCTGGTAACTTAGGAACCATCTGTACTATTTCTGCATCATACACTCATTACTCACCTGGTAACTTGGGAACCATATGTACTATTTCTGCATCATACACTCATTACTTACCTGGTAACTTAGGAACCATCTGTACTATTTCTGCGTCATACACACATTACTCACCTGGTAACTTAGGAACCATCTGTACTATTTCTGCATCATACACTCATTACTCACCTGGTAACTTGGGAACCACCTGTACTATTTCTGTATCATACACTCAATACTTACCTGGTAACTTAGGAACCATCTGTACTATTTCTGCATCATACCCTCATTACTCACCTGGTAACTTAGGAACCATCTGTACTATTTCTGTATCATACACTTATTGCTCACCTGGTAACGAACCACCTGTACTATTTCTGCATCATACACTCATTACTCACCTGGTAACTTGGGAACCATCTGTACTATTTCTGCATCATACACTCATTACTCACCTGGTAACTTGGGAACCACCTGTACTATTTCTGCATCATACACTCATTACTCACCTGGTAACTTACGAACCATCTGTACTATTTCTGCATCATACACTCATTACTCACCTGGTAATTTGGGAACCACCTGTACTATTTCTGTACCATACACTTAATGCTCACCTGGTAACTTGGGAACCATCGGTACTATTTCTGTATCATACACTTATTGCTCACCTGGTAACTTGGGAACCATCGGTACTATTTCTGTATCATACACTTATTGCTCACCTGGTAACTTGGGAACCATCGGTACTATTTCTGTATCATACACTTATTGCTCACCTGGTAACTTGGGAACCACCTGTGCTATTTCTGTATCATACACTTATTGCTCACCTGGTAACTTGGGAACCATGTGTACTATTTCTGCATCATACACTCATTACTCACCTGGTAACTTATGAACCATCTGTACTATTTCTGCATCATACACTCATTGCTCACCTGGTAACTTAGGAACCATATGTACTATTTCTGCATCATACACTCATTACTTACCTGGTAACTTGGGAACCATCTGTACTATTTCTGTGTCATACACTCATTACTCACCTGGTAACTTAGGAACCATCTGTACTATTTCTGTGTCATACACTCATTACTCACCTGGTAACTTAGGAACCATCTGTACTATTTCTGCATCATACACTCATTACTCACCTGGTAACTTGGGAACCACCTGTACTATTTCTGCATCTTACACTCATTACTCACCTGGTAACTTAGGAACCACCTGTACTATTTCTGCATCATACAGTCATTGCTCACCTGGTAACTTAGGAACCATATGTACTTTTTCTGCATCATACACTCATTACTCACCTGGTAACTTAGGAACCATCTGTACTATTTCTGCATCATACACTCATTGCTCACCTGGTACCTTGGGAACCATCGGTACTATTTCTGTATCATACACTTATTGCTCACCTGGTAACTTGGGAACCATCGGTACTATTTCTGTATCATACACTTATTGCTCACGTGGTAACTTGGGAACCATCGGTACTATTTCTGTATCATACACTTATTGCTCACCTGGTAACTTGGGAACCACCTGTACTATTTCTGTATCATACACTTATTGCTCACCTGGTAACTTGGGAACCATGTGTACTATTTCTGCATCATACACTCATTACTCACCTGGTAACTTAGGAACCATCTGTACTATTTCTGCATCATGCACTCATTACTTACCTGGTAACTTAGGAACCATCGGTACTATTTCTGCATCATACACTCATTACTCACCTGGTAACTTAGGAACCATCTGTACAATTTCTGTATCATACACTCATTACTCAACTGGTAACTTGGGAACCATTTGTACTATTTCTGTGTCATACACTCATTACTCACCTGGTAACTTGGGAACCACCTGTACTATTTCTGCATCATACACTCATCACTCACCTGGTAACTTAGGAACCATCTGTACTATTTCTGCATCATACACTCATTACTCACCTGGTAATTTGGGAACCACCTGTACTATTTCTGCATCATACACTCATTACTCACCTGGTAACTTAGGAACCATCTGTACTATTTCTGTATCATACACTCAAAACTCACCTGGTAACTTAGGAACCACATGTACTATTTCTGCATCATACACTCATTGCTCACCTGGTAACTTAGGAACCATATGTACTTTTTCTGCATCATACACTCATTACTCACCTGGTAACTTAGGAACCATCTGTACTATTTCTGCATCATACACTCATTGCTCACCTGGTAACTTAGGAACCATAGGTACTATTTCTGCATCATACACTCATTACTCACCTGGTAACTTAGGAACCATATGTAATATTTCTGCATCATACACTCATTGCTCACCTGGTAACTTAGGAACCATATGTACTATTTCTGCATCATACACTCATTGCTCACCTGGTAACTTAGGAACCATATGTACTATTTCTGCATCATACACTCATTGCTCACCTGGTAACTTGGGAACCATCTGTACTATTTCTGCATCATACACTCTCATTTTGCCATGTTTTTTGTCCACCACACCGAAATAATATCTGTAACAGGAAAGTCTGGCTTCTATAATATGTATGATTTTGTGGCACTCAACTTGATTTTCTCATTAAAGATTGAATTATTTAGAAGATTCAGGATGATAATCTAACAAACAAAATATATTTTATATAAATTGAGGACTGGGATAGGTTTTTTTAATTTCCACATGCACAGGAAAGGCAGATTAAGCATGTTAAGTGCATTATTAAATCAGAAAATAGGGCACAAATCACTTTTAAGAAAATTTAAGCTTAAATATTCACATACATTTTTGTATGTCACAAGATAATAGTACATAATCCCTAACTAGATCAACAGTACATTGAGAAAACACTGCATTACAAAAGGTGTGCAGCCATACCCTTAAATAGATAGAAAAGGAGGTATGAACTTGTAGTACATGTAACTGCTTTTTAAAATGTATGACCTTAACTCTCTAAAAATGAAAATAGTTAACCTGCAATAACTCTGTGCTTTACTGGCATCTGGTCCAAAATTTTTGCCTACATATGACATTTCTTTTGTTTCACCAACCTAGAATAATTTTTTATTATGAATAATAAATCAATAAATTTCAACTTATACAATATATTTCATATTTTAAGATTAAGAAAAAATTATACATTTTTTATGTGCATGAGAGTACAAATTAAGTTCAATACATTACAGTAAACTGAAAACATACACATGACAAAGATCTGAAAACCAGAAAACATACACATGACAAAGATCTGAAAACCAGAATTGTACTTAAGCTTCCAAACAACTACCCTTACTGACCAATATGGCATGCTTCCTTTTTCTGTCATCATTACATTTGACAAATTGTCCGAACGACAAAGCATCACTGTTCTTCTCTTTTATCTTTCCATTTGTGAACTGAGCTGTCAAAAGAAAACCATACAATGAAAATTACATGACAAGATAATTAGTTCCCTGTTAAAATAAATGCAGTAAAAAGGAGGTTCTGATTCATTGTACGAACTTTTGCACTCAAATAAAATCAATAAGATGTTATCTTGTACAGAATTAATTGTTTAGACTGAACCATTGGTGATCACGAGGTTACAACATATGAACTTATATCAAATGAACAGCTACAAAAAACTCTTCATTTTCTCTATGTTTATAAGAATGACTACCAGTTTTATGTCAACATTCTCCACATCCGATGTCAAATGTGTTTTCAGGTAAATAAAGCTATCCATGGACACAAATGTCTAAAAAAAATCCACTGACACATTGTCTGACAATACCAATTCAAAAACATGTCTGACAATAAACATGATAAACCAATCCACAAACACATTGTCTTATGTCTGACAATAAACCAATCCACAAACACATTGTCTGATGTCTGACAATAAAGCTATCCACACATTGTCTGAAAATAAACCAATCCACAAACACATTGTCTGACAATAAACCAATCCACAAACACATTGTCTGATGTCTGACAATAAACCAATCCACAAACACATTGTCTGACAATAAACCAATCCACAAACACATTGTCTGATGTCTGACAATAAAGCTTTCCACAAACACATGTCTGACAATAAACCAATCCACAAACACATTGTCTGATGTCTGACAATAAAGCTATTGCCAAACACATGTCTGACAATAAACCAATCCACACATTGTCTGACAATAAACCAATCCACAAACACATTGTCTGATGTCTGACAATAAAGCTATCCACAAACACATTGTCTGACAATAAAGCAATCCACAAACACATGTCTGACTATAAATCAATCCTGAAACACATGTCTCACAATAAACTAATTTTCAAACAAATGTCTAAAAAAAATCCACAGACACATGTCTGACAATAAATCAATCCTTGAACACATGTCTGACAATAAATCTATCCATGGACACATGTCTTACAAAGAAGTAATCCACAAACTCGTGTCGGACATAAAGACAACCACAAACACATTTTGGACAATAAACCAAGTGGCAAACACATGTCTGACAATAAACCAATCCACAACACATGTCTGACAATAAACCAATCCACAACACATGTCTAAACAAAACCAATTCACAAAAACATCTCTGACAATAAAACTGTTAACTATGGACACATGTCTGACAATAAAATAATCCAACGACACATGTCTCATAAAAAACCAATCCATGGACACATGACTGACAATAAACCAATCCACAAACACGTTTGACAATAAATCAATCAATGGACACATGTCTGACAATAAATCAATCCATGGACACATGACTGACAATAAACCAATCCACAAACACGTTTGACAATAAATCAATCAATGGACACATGTCTGACAATAAACCAATCCACAAAGACATATCTGACAATAAATCAATCCTCAGACACAAGTCTGACAATAAACCAATCCTCAAACACATGTCTGACAATAAAGCAATCCACAAACACATATCTGACAATAAAGCAATCTTCAAACACATGTCTGACAATAAACCAATCCACAAATACACGTCAGACAATAAACCTTTCCATGGACACATGTCTAGCAATAAAGCTTTCCTCAAACACATGTCTGACAATAAACCAATCCACAAACACATATCTGACAATAAAGCTATCCTCAAACACATGTCTGACAATAAAGCAATCCTCAAACACATGTCTGACAATAAACCAATCCACAAATACACGTCAGACAATAAACCTTTCTATGGACACATGTTTAACAATAAAGCAATCCTCAAACACATGTATAACAATAAACCAATATGTGTTTCTGGATTGGTTTATTGTCAGATATGTGTTTCTGGGTTTCTCTTTGAGTATCTTTTTCGTTCATTAGGGGTATGTGCATACGTTGTATAGGGTTCAGCCTCATCATGTGATTCCCATACTATATGTATCATCCAACAAGTCACAGCAAATAGTCCATGGAAGGATAAAATAAATCTATTTTGTTTTCAAACATGCAAAATACATAACATGTGCCACAGAATCACTTGATGTGCAAATATAGATATTAAATTCTAAAAATCATTGTATGTTTTATGATGTCCCTATGTACCAGATCTTAATTATGTTTGGCCTCTTAAGTCAGCTACTAGTATGTGTCTATACTAAAATTGAAAGTAATTTGGAGAGGGTTTTATATACGTAACAAATGAAAACTGATTACCACGATTGGTTTAGCTTATGCTCCTTTTGTAGATCAAGAAGGGTAATTTTTGAAATCAACAATTATTTCCTGGAGATATTCAGCGTTTGGCAGTTTATTACTTTTTTTTGTTCCATTGTAAATTACATACATATATATATATACATATAAGGCCAACATTTTTTAATTGTTTGTTTTACAGGATTTTTTTCAAACAAATTGAGTCGGGGGGTCAAAATAAAAATAAAAATAAAATCCACTTTTTGGTAGAATCGACAAAAAAAAATAAAAATAAAATTGAAAATCAGTCAGCATATTTTTATTTTTCATAAAACTTATTTTTGAGAAAATTTATTGCTATGATCACAAATATTATTGACATAAGTTAGTATAAACATCCATTGTTAAAATATTCATTTTATATCATATATCAAACAATAAATCTAAATGATTTTTTTTATTATGAAGTTCTTGTATACACCATAATATTTCTAACAATTTGTTATGAACATGTCATGTTTATCTGAGCAAAATTTTCAAAGAGAATAGATAAACTAACATAATATTAAACCCAGAAATAATTCTTCTGTTCAGCACACTTCCACTTGGACAAAGTTGTGCTGATCAAAATCGCTTCATGGGACACCCATTTACAGAACTTTTCATAATGTCAATAATTACTTAGTCCTAGAATCCTCTGCCGTCTAGATCATATGCAAGTATCTAATGTGAACCATTGGGAGATTTTAGGGAAATAACAGGGCGACTTTGACTTCGCTTTTGAGGCGCTCTAGACTTCAGGTCCCAGTAGGGGAACTTTGTTGCCCACATCACCCAGTGTGGTGAGCCCTGAAGTATAGTTCTCTGACAGATCCTGGGTAATTTTATTTTGCAAGGGAGGGAATTCATCAAGTCTGCGGAGAGAAGAAAAATAAATGAAACTTTTGCTTCTTTTATTTGTATTTCATTTCGCCAGAAATTAAGATCGGCGCTCCCGTAAAACATAAAATATAAAAATGTTGGCCTAATCATAGTACTTATATTTATATATATAACATATATAATACAGCAATTTAATGTAACAAGACAATGTTTGTTTATTATATTTAAGAAGAAGGAAAGAAGTTATGTTAAAGTTAGAATAGCTGACTTTGTACAAAGATTGAGTAGAACAGGCTTAAAAACAAGTGTGGACACAGAAAAACATCTCGCCTGCATTCCGCATCAGTAATGAAAATAAATTTCATCATAAGCATTACGTAAATAGCATTAAATATCAGCAGCGCCTGTATACAAAATATTGTCACCATACCCTGCATAGTTACAGGGGAACAGCCGTAACCCAAAAACTTTAACATAGTCGCTGGACCGTGAAATTGAGGTCAAGGTCAGGTGGAACCTACCAGACAGTCATGTACTATTCATCAGCAACCTATATACTAAATATTGTCATACTACCATGCGTAGTTACAGAGGAACTGTCGTAACCCAAAAACTTTAATGTAGTCGCTGGACTGAGAAATTGAGGTCAAGGTCAGGTGACACCTACCAGACAGTCGTGTACTAGTCATCAGCAACCTATACACCAAATATTGTCATCCTACCATGTGTAGTTACAGAGGAACTGTCGTAACCCAAAAACTTTAATGTAGTTGCTGGACTGTGAAATTGAGGTCAAGGTCAGGTGACACCTACCAGACAGTCATGTACTAGTCATCAGCAACCTATACACCAAATATTGTCATCCTACCATGCGTAGTTACAGAAGAATTGTCGTAACCCAAAAACTTTAACATAGTCACTGGACCGTGAAATTGAGGTCAAGGTCAGGTGACAGGTGACTGACTGGCAAGTACTCATCATAAGCTACCTCTGGACCAAATTTGATGGACCTAGGGCTCGGGCTTACAAAGATATGAAGCAAGATGTCAGGTGTTTACGCCTCCGCCGCCGGATTCCCATACATATGTCTCGCCTCCAGCGACTTTCGTCGCAGGCGAGACAAAAATCAGAGTAGGAAATAAAGGTGAGTTGGTGTTCTCATTTATGCTTAAATCTGTCCCTGTGAGATATTAACTGGTACCACAAAATGACTATCTTATAATAGTTAGAAGTCAAGGGCTATGGAAGGGGGGGGGGGGGTGGGGTGGGGCAACACTAAGATTTGTGAGATTGATGTAGGCAGGAGTTGTTTTTGTTTTTTGTTTAACAGATGAATCATGAATTAGTAATATTAAACGTCAAACAACTAAATGAGTGAGAAAAGATCTTCAAAATCACTCCATATTTAGTGGAAGTCATCCAAGCGCTATCTTTTCTAACTTGTGTCTTTTAACATGGACGACTTTACAAGGCTTAAAGATAATTTTTTTAAGATATCTTGGTGTATATATACTTTTTATTACTTTATATTGCTAATAAGATAATATTAAATTATGCATTGCCTTTCACCATTTTATCAGTGTTATCAAAAAGCATATGTTTTTTGGAAAAATTTATATTATTAAGCCAAGTACATGTACATGTATTAACTTCTTGGAATAAAGTTTGAACTATTTTACAGTCCCAAAAGATGTAAACTAAAGTCAGGGCTTGCTCTAGATCTGGGTTCTAAAAAGTTGGTGCAAAAAAAATCGCCAACTACAGTTTTCTGTTCCCAATTTCCAAAATCTGGCACCAATAACTTCTATATGTTTATTGTCATTTATGGTCATTAACACACTCTGATGTTTACTTTGCAAAAAAGCTTCATTCTATTAGGCATGACAGTATTAAGATTAGACATGTGCTGCACAAAACGTCTCCTACATATGTCCAACTTTATTGTGGAGGTTATGTTAAAATAATAAATTTCTCATGCTATATTGTTGGGAAGTTGAAAAACAAAAGGATGGAGGACAATAAATTCAATGCTGTATCATATATTTTGCTTTCAATTCTGAACACAAAAAGTTTATTTCAAGTATTTCGAAACCACTAGTTGACAGTTACACTGCATCTCCATTGAGTTATTGAATTCCAGTTAATATATCGCCTGAATATAGCTGAAATATTGCTGCTCGGGCGTTAAACACCATTAATCAATCAATCAATCAATCCAGTTAATATAGCACTATACATGCTAAAGATAAAATACTCAATTTTACTTTCAATTTTTTAATTTAAAACATAATTTACCACAAAATGTTTACAAATATATTGTTTAAAATGTGTATTCATTTAAGTTATTATTTGCAATACAAATTTAGAAAAGTCTGCCAGGTGCTATGTGTAAACCTGTTTATTTTTTTTATGAAAAGCAAGGGAAGTAACTGCATTGTTAATTTATTTTTAGTAACTTTTTACAACATTTTGTCCTCGATCTAATTCTGAACTATAGTTTTGAAAATATAAAAAAAAAGACAAGAAAACTGTTAAGAAACTTTTATCTTGTACTATTTTTAGATTTCTATTCTTTGAAATTTACATTTTCTCAGTGAAGCAAGATCAAAGAAATTACATTGATCAACCATGACACAATACTAGCTTTTGACACCTGCTATATGGTCATAAACTGACTGTAAATTGTGTACAACTTCAATCTTTATGTGTGTCAGTGATCTAGAACAACACCTTTAACTGATTTATGGTCTTATTTCCGGTCATTTCTTTCAGTTTGCAACAAAGATATACTGGAGCAAGAAAAAACGCCAAAGACAATATTTTGTTGCCAATTGAAATAAAAAATCGCAAATGGCGACATTGGCAAAGCCCAGCGCAACCCCTGCAAGTTCCTCTTCTTGCTCACAGAAGCTGCATTTAAAATTATTAGTAATTTTGATTTTGTTAAGAATCTGGTTGGTAAAGCCCCAGTCACATTAGAGCTTACTACCACTTAAGACCAGTTGACGATCACCAGTGACCTCTGGTCGCGAAGAATCTTTAAAAAGTCTTACGACGGTCATCGGTGATCTTCGACAGTCGCAGGTTATCTTATTAAGGTCCCACGACCAATTTCAGTCGCAGAGAGGTTTTTGAGCTTGCACAAAAACCTCCTTGCGATCAAACAGGTCGCTAGTGATCTTATAAGGTCTTAGGCTGTCGCACGATCGTCGTTCGAAAGTCTGTAATAATCTTCAACTGGTCGGCGCCGATGTTCTTGTCCCTCGGTCGCAGGTAGTCTTTCCAAAGTCTTAAGATCATCGTGCGATTAGTAGTGACTTGTCTTACGACCACCCACGATTACAAATGACAATTAGCGACTTCTCTACGATAAATTGCAACCATCGTACGATCGTCAGAGACTAGTTAAAGATTTCCTGTGACAAGACACAGACCACGTGACATTATTAGTCACTGATAGTCTTGAGTAGTATTTAGTAATCGTGCGATGGTCTTACGACAAGTTGTCGTACGATTGTCAATAACTGGTCGTACGATAATCGCGGTAGTAAATTTATCTGCGCAAAGAGGGTTTGGTCGCAGACAATCGCCGATGATCGTCGGTTTTACGCGTCGCCGGTGGTCGCAAGTGGTCGTAAGCTCTAATGTGACTGGGGCTTTACTAATACATTGTGATTTATCCTGTATTGCAGCCACTAAAGTTTACTATTTGTAGTGGCAAATGGCAGTATATATTTTTTCTTCCGATCATCTTTTG
This sequence comes from Limnoperna fortunei, assembly GCA_944474755.1. Taxonomy (NCBI): domain Eukaryota; kingdom Metazoa; phylum Mollusca; class Bivalvia; order Mytilida; family Modiolidae; genus Limnoperna; species Limnoperna fortunei. The sequence continues at coordinate 105,356,395 of OX104111.1, forward strand.
TAAAGGTAAAGATCTTATTGAATTTATTCTGTGCAGTTGTGGCACTCTTGTTTTTATCCAAAACACTGTACATATATCTAGAGCCCTTTGCATTTTTAAGAATGGTCAATAATGTGACTGAGATAAATGGGTTTTCTAAACAATACTTGTGTTTTTTCCAGTATTTTGGTAAATTTTTGACATTTCTTACAAAGAGCTAATAATACTATCATATTCCATAACATTTATCTGGATATTATATTTCTATTTGAAAAGATTTAAAGTGAGATGTGTGCCTTCTTCTAGAGATCAATAATAAACTTTACAATTTTTCAAGAAAAACTGTACGTTACCCCCCCCCCCCCCCTTATTTGTATTTGTGGGTTGTACCATATTGAACTTAAAAGGAAGTCATTCCAACTTTTCTTGTTTGTTTTCATTTTCAATAATAAATTTAAATGAATACAACACATATTTCCAAAACTTATTTGTTATTCTTTCAATTGTTCTTTAACCTTAAAGTTTTCCACTGCTTAATAAGTAGTTTGTTTAAATCAACTGATGTTTTGAAAATATTTTGCCATTTACCATGTTTACTTTTAAAACAAGTCTTCTTAACTATGTTAGTTTTAGTGCCAGTATGAAATTTTTGACATTAATCATTTTAAGCCCCTTTCTTGATCTCCTTTTTGAACCACCTCCTTCTTTACTTAACTTAATTATGTTAATGGTGATTTCCAAATAAATTTAAGTAGCATATTTTCTTTCTTTTTTAATTTTGATAGGGCAATTTTATATACTAAAATTTTGGTACATCGAAAGTGTAAAAAACCCCCGAAAAGTGTAAAAACCAGTGGAATAGTGTAAAAACCCCCATATCTATGGTGAAAACCCCTCAGAAATGGTAGATATTACCATATATTTTGATAATAATCCAATATTTGTGAAAAAATGATTACGCTTTATTCCACAGAATCGTTTTTTGTAACCGCACGATATGTTCTATATTAGGTCAAATAGCTAGTGGAGAGCACTCTAATTCATTGCAATAAAAGTACTTAAAGTAGATATACTGCAGGTAGGAATACTGTATGTAGGAATAAAATATATTAAAAATTGATCCTATAATACACAATTTGTTTCATAAAAAATGATTTTGAATAAGAATAAATGAATTAAATTAATATGTAATGTATTAAATTAATTTATTCCTTTAGAATATGAGTATTATTTGATTTAAAAAATAGTCCATACATATGAATTGCTAATATTGGACTACATTTTAATAGGAGATGCACGATACAATAAGTTTGTTTGTTTATTTTTGTATTATTTAATTTTTTTCCAGAATGGACAACTTAACAAAGTTTCGTAAATTTCATTAAGAAACAGCCTATCATCATGAAAAGACAAAACAGAAGACTGCAGAGACATATTTCTTATTATCAAACAACTTTCATACAATTCAGTCTATGTAGATTGAAAGAGTTGTAATTTTGTGTTTATGAATATATGTAAACAGAGGCCAATAAAATTCAACAACCTGTTGTTTTGTTGGGATCTCTATGTATACTGTGTTATGAATTATAAATGGTCTGGGATGTTCTAAATAAGGAACAATAGAAAAATCTGGAGATAATACATGCAAGAAAAAAACACAAGACACACTTTATACGTATATTCGTCTTGAAAAAAGTAACAAACATAACAAAACGTAAAAAAAATTCAGTCTGTCAGTTACCGCTATGTCCACTTCCCCAGAACTCGTCGCTTACGTTATAATTATGGCATACGTAGCCCGAGCTGTTGTAGAGTGTATCTAAACTGTTGGCACTGGATATATTTTAAGATTTCTGCCACAATTGTTGGTTTTTTGTCTTCCCAAGACTGACTTGTCCGAATTATCTTGCCTATTGCTTTCGCCGTCGTGGCATCCTTTGCTTGTACTATTTCAGCTGAAAGGACTGCTTGCTTGTGGTAGCTATAGAGTGGTATCATCCCAGATTGCCGATTCCATTTAGCTGATTCCCAAAATGCTGACAATCAAAAGTTATATGTTATTAATGGTTTTAGAAAAAAATGTTTAATCAGTGATACTTGTAGGATTTTTTTATGGTGAGTCCTGGACTCATCACTTTTGAAAGTGGAGAGTCCCAAAAAATTTTCATGAGTCCCACATATCGCACATGAGTCCAGCTAAGTGCTTGCATACAATCGTTTTCTTTGATGACCGACCCATTAAATGTCTTTTTATAAAAAGATATAATATGGCTTGCAGAATGTTTATCCAATGCCATTTAATATTAGTAGTAGCTGAGTTTGGAAGTCTTTTGGAATATGATTGAACTGCACTCATTACTTGAAACATGCTGATTTTTGCCCATTAAAGAGAGACCTTTTTTTTACCTTGATACAGATGCTGACATTAATATTTCTTCCAAACAACTCATTACTCATCACCCCCCCCTTTTTCAGATCCTAGTCTATAGCCGATTATCTTATTGATATATACAAAAATTAAAAGTTTATAAGATAACTAATTAATGTTCATATTGAAGATATCTTTGTACCCGTCAAGAATTCTTACTTTAAAAAAAAATTGTAAGGAGTGCAACTGCAAAATTATGCAAGGTCCGACCGTGTGTTAAAATTAGAAACGAGTGTATTATCAACGCTTAATTTTAACCATAAAGAGTGTCCATCAACACTGCATGTTTATTGTTTAATAAACATCTTAATTAAAGCATATTTGCCGCCCTAGTGATTGCTACCTGCTGAGAATCGGACGACAGGTAAATATCGATTGCCATTTGTAAGAATACGTAATCTTGCATCGGAGACGGAATTGACATCACGGAAATTTGTATGCGTCAGACAACTGACATGGACCCGTACTGGGACGCGTTAAAAATGTTGAAAAGGCGCGTCCAGAACTGAAAAGACGCGTACAATACGCATCTAGACGGGTTGCGAGGATCCCTGAGTTTTGTCCGTGAGGTAGTTTGTTAATATATAAATTGCATGAAATTCGTAAGATAATCGTTATTTTGCACATTCCAAGTGCGAATGTGTGTTTACCTTGAAAGTTTTATTGTATTTATGTTGTTTTTGACATTATTTTACGTGTTTAAGACTACATATCAACTCAATGCCAAGGAAACAAGATTATTTGTATTGTTGTCTCTTTGACATGTATGTGGCGCTTACTCCAGACACAGCGACTCCAGAGTGTCGTTTCATAAAACGATCGCTAATTAACGTGCTTGTTATACCATGCAATTTAAATGAAATGGCAACCTGATCTGTATTGTTTCATGTGTACTTTATTTTTTTACTTTGTTCATAACTTTAATAAAATAAACATTTAGATAGAACTATAATTTATTTCATTAATTTAAAATTTTAAGCCCCAGATTTATAACAAAGCAACTATTAAATTTTCACAAAAACACTAAAAATTTTTACAAATCGACTATTTCCTCTGTAGATTCCGTGTCAATTAAAAACTTTTTTCTGATAAGTTGTAAGTAATTCCTAAAAGAAAAAATTTTTAGGATAAATTTGTTTTATTCGGCAATTTGGGAATCGGCTAATTGTGATTCGGCAATCTGGCATGGATTCGGTATAGAGTGATTTAATATTACAAGTGTTCCGCGCTGCGGTAGATCTCACCATTAAAATGTAATTGGCATGGAAAAAAGTTGCTCCTTTTACATATATGATCATGGTTGTCAAAAAATGTATTACTTTATTCTATAAATTGGTAACATATAAAGACGACAAGCAGGAACATTAGAATTTATCAAAATATCTAGTAAAATTTTGTTTTTAACGGCTATTTTATAGATTAAGCCATTTTTTCAAATGTTTCATTTTAATTAGCAAAATACAAGATGAAATAACTTTACTCTGTCATGAATACTTAAATAAATTTTAATAAAGTAACCCTCGCTGCAGCAAAAATTGTAGATATTTAATTGTTAATGTTGATTACACTTATTTGCCTTGTCAATTAACACTTAACTTCTGGCACGTGCCGACAAATCAATCGATAGGGTCGCCCTACTAGTACCTTAAGTCGCCCTAAGGCACCTCAAAAGCGAAGTCGATGTCGCCCTGTCATTTCCCTCAAGTCGCCCGATGGTTCACATAAGATACTTGTTAATCTGGTCCAAATACTTCACCCGGACTACCAATTTATCAGTTAATGTGTAATTCCAATAAAAAAAAATGGCAAACAATATGGGTATTTAACATATTTTCAAACGATTTTCGTCTCTCAAAATGTATTACGCGCCATTTGTTTATTTACCGGATGTGACTAATTACTGGAAGTGAACAACGAAGAAAAGTAATGTACAACGGCCCATAATGAAAAATCGTAATATTTTTGATGAACAAACACTTTTAATTGGTGTCAAACTTTAGTTCTTTCAAAGGGTATTGTACTTTAACAATACCTTTTATGGCTACAAGTACTTAAGTAGATAGAAAAATAGTCCCTATATCTGGTGTTTTTTTCATTGATTAATGATAAAGATTATGTACTGTTTGATAGTGCATACCATGAATAATAATGAAAAAGAAAGAAAACAACTGAATTTATGTTTGTTATGGTTTTAAAACACAAGAGAAATAATCCTGGAAATTGATGTAAATAATGAAAAATATATGTTAACTACCGCGAAATTTATTATTTGTACGGTCCCCCTGACTTCTCCCTTTTGTCTTCTGAAGTCTCCCTATCAGGGCCTGACTTCTCCCTGTTTGGCTGCCAGGGAGAAGTCACTTCTCCCTACTTTTTTAGAGTGTGGTGACCCCTGATATTGAAACAAGAGTATAATTGCATTTTAAGATGCTCAAATTTTAACAATGAATGTAAATTTACTCTGCAAAATTATCTGCCCCTTAATGTTTGAAGTGACTTCCGTCCTGATAAAAATTGTTGTTCGCTTGGATAGAAGAAAACACAAAATTTTAATGAAATACGATGTAACATAGTGAAGTTAAGAGGTAGTTATCAAGAGAATATTAAACGGACATAGCTCATTCCTGACTGGACACTTGGAACAGTATGTTTTTTAAATAAAACGTGGGGATTCCAGTGTTTTCAATAAAAGCCGGCAGCCGGCAAAATCAACCGCTTATTGCCAATTTTTTGCCGGCTATTCATTTCCGATTTCAAAAATCGGAGTTCGCAATTTTCGCGGACGAGGTCGAGGTCGTCAGTCTTTGTTTTGGTATTGAGTTCTCCCGGGAACCAGTTCATATCACTTGTGCGTTTGAAAACTAGGTGAAAACATTGTTTTCATTCAAATGAGACGAAAAGACCCTGACTGTGGTGAACTGAAGTGAAGGTTAACAGTAGCAATCCGCATCGATGAAACGATCAATTAAAGATTATTTTGGAGTCACCGCTAAGCAGAGCAAAGGTCAGAAAGAAACTGTTGTTGAAATAAAATACAAAATTTTACATAGGCCAATGTCCATTCATCATTCACGCCGTTTTTAATTTACATGTAAAAAATAACAAAACTTAAAAAAATTACAAAAACAAAACAACACAAACCATAAGACAGTCAGTTAGTTTGAGAGATATTGAATTCAATGTGCAGGTAAGTGAATCAATACCTGTAGGTTAGCCAGGTACTGATTAGATTTTTTTTAGACTAACCTCTGACATCAAAGGTATGGCCCAGGTCCTTTTGTAGGATGTACTGTACCCTAGTCAGTGACAGAAATTCTTTTCCCAAAGAATAATATCTTTTTTTTTCTTTTAATAAAAGGGACACCCAGCCCATTTGATTCTGAGGTGGGAAGCTTGCAAATGTATATTTTCAAGTGGGGAGGAGGAAGGTTTTTTGATGATTTAGATACAGCTAGAGGGCTTACAACTTGATCCAAAACTGCTAATTTTCGTTTTCGGAGCAGCCCCCAGACCCCTCGCCGTAGTTATTCTTCCCCCTATTCCAATTTTTTTGCCTTCTATTGCAAAAGTTAATGAAAACACTGGATTCCAGTAAATAAAACTTGAGCTATTTTTAGAACTTGGATAAGATTCATGCCTTGTTCTTATATAATAAGAAAAAATTATTTTTTTCTGAGGTCAATATTTCACAGTGAGACATGTCAGACTAGTTACCAAAGGAGTGAATACACACTGTAAACTCATTTATTGGCTTTTTATTCCATAAAAAAAATTATCCTGACCCCAAGTGCCTGTGACGTCATATAGGACATATCACGCGGTTACAAAAACGATTCTGTGCAATAAAGAATAATTATTTTGTCACAAATATTGCATTATTATCACAATATAAAGTAATATCTATTATTTCTGGGGGGGGGGGGGGGGGTGTGTGTTTCACCATAGATATGGGAGTTTTTACACTTTTCAAGGTTTTTACAATTTCGATGTACCCCTAAAATTTGAATAAGAATGGAAGTCGAATCCTTCGGGAGATGTCGTCTGCAGTTTCAGCTGGAAAAGTATCGCGGTTTGTACGAATACCATTGAACATCACGAAAGCTGAGGAACATGTGTAAACAACGGTAGTCAGGGGTGAATACAGGATTTTCGAAGGGGCGCAAAAGGGGGATATCGGAAAAGGAGGGCCACGAAGTCTGTACCTATCTGTCTGATGCTGGCTTGTGTGGTCAGTATTTCGGTGGTTACAGAATGTTTTCCTTCAGATGGAATCATTTTCTGTCCACATGGCATGTCACGACCGGATGAACTAATCGGCTTGTAATATTCCGACAGGCGGACATATCTCACTTTCCGGATCTATCTGCACTCATAATACAATAATGTACGCTTTTCCACCGGAAAAAAAGCTACATGACTATAGCTTCATAAATCAATAAATCGCCCTAAACTTAATTAAACTTATCCTATATAATAATCAAACAGATAATGTTTGTCTACTCAGCTAAATTTAATGCAGGAGAGACGACAAAGGAGACGGTAATGATTCGCCCCACTGTCGATTCGCCCCACTCAATATCGATTCGCCCCACACATATAAATATATAGGATAGATCTATATACTTTGATAGGAATAACAGTTTAAAATAATTTAAATTTAATAATTTATCTTTATTTGAATGTTTGTTTTGAGTAGAAGCTTTTTCCTATTTCTGCTACTGTGCAATATTTTTCCGCATATACATCCTCACAAGTCAGGTCCACATGACTGTGTTTCGTTGGACACATGGGGAAACAGAAACCCTGACTTGTACGGATGCCGCATATATAAAAAATAAGAACAAAGATTGTAATGTTTTAATCAATTCATTATCTATATTTACAGAATATGATGATGATGATGATGATGATGATGATGATGATGATGATGATGATGATGATGATGATGATGATGATGATGATGATGATGATGATGATGATGATGATGATGACGACGACGATGATTATACTGATGACAAAGAAATGCAATTTAGTATATAGACAACAAATAAAACATCAATGTACATATAAAACAACAAAAATGATCAACATCAACAAAACAGTCTACAACTATAAACAACTGATATATTAATCGTCCACAGAGCTGCATTATTACATAGGTCCATATAAGGCCACACAGGCGTCAAGAAGCTGTGATGTCGTCGTCATGTCACGTGGCCCATATTTTTCCAATAAGGCGAATAGGCGTCCCTGTATCTGTTTGTTTGTTTGAATGATGTTTTACGCCACTTTCAGCAATTTTTCAGCTTCATATTCTGTATATCATGGGGCCCAGTTTTTAGGGGGGTGGGGGAGAAGCCGGGCTAGAGAACGCCGATCTTCGGTAGAAAAACTTGCAATCCTTGTCATTTAAGATGGGAGTTGAGTACACCCTGCCCGCAGTGATCATAATGATTCGAACCCGCAACCTCAGTGTTGACAGACCACATGATCAATAGTAGACGAACTGCCTTAACCACTCGCCCACCAAGGCCTGTATTTGTTTTGTAGCGTCCGATTCATGAAATAATCTCAGTCCTGTCTGTTTGACGACAGCTTGGCACGATGTTGTCCTTCCCCTTACACTGCACCGCCAGTGGACTGTCCATGATGCTAGCTTTTGCTTGAAGACATCGGCATAGCCGTCTGAACAAACCAGTTTGGGCTTTCCCGGTTGTGTTCCACTGTCCACTACTGTGTATGTGACGCGGGCTGGTGGTGGAACGTCTCTCACTGTTGTGTTTTGTAGTGAGTTTTCCAACTCCTCCTGATCGAGTGATTTCATATGACAAATGCGTGAAGCAATAATTGAAGTTGGTTTTTATGGCATGCGTAAATGCAAGTGCCAGATTTTCTAGAAAAGTTGTCACATGTTACAGCTTTGAGTTAGTGTATATTCTTCTCAAACAAAATAGAGAGGGTGTAGCAGGCACTTTTTCAATACTCAAATTGTACACTCAGACAATGAGACTTGATTGATAACACACATGAACTACATCTTAATATATACATACTGTAATTACTCAAGTTAATCAACCACAACTAATAAACAAACATACATTCAATTAAAGACAATAAATTACTTAATTATAATATTAACTACATCGGTGAACTTTTCCTTCTATCAAATTGTTAATCACATCAAGGGTGATCACTATTGTAAACAAACCAGCAAACGTCCAATTAAAGATAAATATGTATTATATTAACAACATCGGTCAACCTTTAAGCCTATGTTTTAGTAACAAGTCAATTACATATAAAAAAACAGTTTTATGATAAAAACAAATTAATTTTAGTCTCTGTCTGGATGAGGGGTTGGGGGGGGGGTGCAGCTCTTATCTTTGGAACTTATAAGAATATTTAATATACTATTATAAATTATACAACATATATATACTTTACGAAGACACTTGATTAACACCTGAAAGTAAGGAATCTCTTTTCAAGAATAGTTCTTCTAGCATTTGGAATAATTTTATGATGATTTCTCTATCTTCATTGCTTAACAGCCAAATAAATTTATTTGTAGAAGATAATTTGCTAAAGTTCTTACATTTATTCTCAAAAAAGGATAAAAAGTGTGTTCTTATACAGTTAAGAGCATTACACTCTATGAGAAAATGAATCTCATCTTCAATATTTTTTTTACAAAATCACAAATTCTATTGTTACATTCAACTATAGTGTAACGTCCTGTTTCTATTTTGAGATTATGAGCACTAAGTCTAAATTTACTCATCAATCTCCTCTGGTCTTGATTACCATACTTTAGATATGGTTCAAGTTGGAGATGGGATTTAAATTTTTTGTATGTTCTTAGTTTACCTTCCTCTTTGTTTGTTTATCAGTCCAAAGTTCAATAAATTTTAAGTGTATTTTATATTTTAAAATATTAAACACTGATTTACTTTTGAATTCTACCTTTTTCTTAAATAAATGACTGGCATTTGAAAATTTAAGTAAATGATAAATGCAACTTATCCATGATTCTTTATTATTTTCATGCATAAACCAAGATTCATTTAGAGCTGCCTTGAGAATAAAATTTTTATCCGATTCATCTTCTTGGAGTCTAGTCCAATATTTGTGCATATTTGTTAGTACATAATAAAGAATTGGTAAACATCCGAGTTCTGATCTTACACCGGAATAACTGGTTTTTTCACTAACTCCCAAAATAAATTTACAAAATTTTGTTTGTACTTTTTTCGCCCCACTCAAAAACGATTCGCCCCACACATGTAAAATATATTAATTTATTATATAAATTTATAAATTTAATACTTTATATAAATTATTAACTTTATAGTATAAATTTATAAATTTGCCTATATTTTATTGTTAGGTGTTTTAATTGGCAATGAATCTATTGAGATTAAAGTGAACTCGTGTGCACTTCATTTATTAATTATGTGCTTGAACTAAGTGGTCTGCATAAAGCAGACAATTAATTTTTTCACTATTAAGGACACAGCATCACATTTAGTGTCAAAATATGATGGTAAATCACTGAGGTAAAAATTAAACAGACTAGGGCTTAGGTTATCACCCTGTCTTACACCTATATTTGATGAGAAAAAAATCTGATCTAAAATTATCAATTTTTACACAAAGCTGGATTTTGCTATACATAGATTTAATTATACTATAAAATTTGCATCCTACTCCAATAGACTTCAGTTTGTAGAATAATCCAATATGTGGTACAGAGTCGAATGCACTTTTGAAATCTACAAAACATGCATAAAGTTTTTTGATTCATTTTCACATATTTATTAATTAAATATACAAACCTCATGTAATAAATCCTCTCACGTTGCACGTAATAAGAAACAATCAGATTTTGATTGTAGACATGTGTACAATGAGTTATTTTAATCAGTCAATTTTAAATGCATGTGTTATGATTAAAGAGTCGCAAGCTGGCATTTCAATGTTTTACCATTAAGTATAATCACAGCCGAATTCATCGGATCCAAAAACCTTAAAGTTATTACTTACCTAGACGATGTAATGATCCGCTATGAGCTCGGCCGGTACAATTCAAGATGCAATGAGTTGAAGTCAAGAAATGAGATCTGATCTTTTAAAGTTTGATTTTCTTATTGAAGAAGAAAAATGTAAATGGTCAACTTCACAGAATGAATTTAGCCCAGTTAGGTTATGAATGGAATTTTAAAGAAGGTCGATTAATGGTAACAGAACAAGGAGTAGAAACAAATGTAGACTGTATAAAATAATTCGTTATTAAACTTACGAAAAGATAGATTAGTTGCAGTGAGATACCGGGCTTCGGTCATAGGTCATACTATTTCTACTCAAGCTGTTATGGGTAACATTGTCAGACTGAAGGCCAGGTATGCTTACGATTGTATATTAGTTAAAGCTTCATGAAGAGTTTCGGTGTTATATGGTAGTAAGCAAAGAGGCTGAAAAATAGTTTTTTTTGGTTGGACAATATAATCAAGTTGAACTATGAAGGTTCACATTTTAGTCAGTCAATAGATTGCCAAGATTTTGATCTTCGCATGTATTGTTATGCCTCCGGTACAAGATACGCTAGGTATTTAGTGAGGCGGGGGACCAGAAGAGATATCTGAAAGTTCAACATTGCGTGAACTTGAAACTGTTAATCGAATAGTTAAAAACATACTTAAAGCATTAAAGACACAAATGTCTCCTTGTATACTGATTGTAAAAACGTTGAGACCATTGTAAAAGACTTGCAAAGTATTAACATGCAAATTTTTGACATTTGCAAAACATAACCTTTTTCTTGGTTGTAAATGGATACCCAGGAACAAAAATGTCAAAACAGATAAGATAAGCAGATTAAGCGATTGCGATGACTGGGGAATTCAATCTCGAGTATTTTGCACTCTAGAACCTAAATAGGGAAACACACATGCGATAGATTTGTATCTTATTACAACAGAAAATATGATAATTTTAATTCAAAATTTTGAAGTGAGGGCACTAAAGGTATAGACGCATTCAAACTTGATTAGACAATAATTACCGATACACAACAAGCTTTATGGTCACTTATAGTTCCTGTTTGGAAGTCGGCGCCTGATTTGGTATTGATAAATGACAAATTAAATCCTTTCATTATTGCTAAATTGTATTTTAGAAGAATTAGTATTACTCATACAGGACGTGGTCGAAATGGCATATTTTGGAAACATGAACAAAAGTTTAGTTTTCTCAATGTAAGAATAGCATTCTTATAATTTGTATATATTTTAGGGATTGGTATAAAGTAGACAGTGACCGATTGTGGAGGCTACAGGAATACAATGCAAGACGTTCCTTCGTTCACTTTCCAACAAGATTATTACATATTTGACGTGTTCCAGAAGTGACAATACAATCAAAACTTATTTTAATCATTTCAAGAGATGGTAGAATGTATACCGAAACGCGGCTTTTCACCTTTACCTGCTCAACCTGTACACATTGTATTATTCATTACTCATTTGCTCGATAAGGGTTCTGTATGTACAATGTAATACTGTAAACGCAATTATATACAGATCAAAATGGGTACATCAATTGAACAACGGTATGGCTTATTCCACAAACAATTCACTTACTATTTCTTTGCAAGAGTCAGCTAAGAGAAAAGCTTGTCCCAAAAAAGGTTAAAAAAGATCCGGTCAATTCAGATATGTTAATAGCGCCTTGCACGAAATTACAAAATTGCGAACATTTGTTAGTTATTAGAAATGTTTCAATAATTCTCATCATCTTTGCAGGTCGGTGGTGCTACAGCAGTACCTAATTCCAACATTAATGATAGGTGTTGAAAGAGACACGACAGATGGAAATCTAGTTCGAGAATTTTCTGCTGTCCAACCTTTTTTTGCCTGTGATTTTCCACACAAAACTAAGGATGGTTATGGGGTTGATTCTTTAGATAATCGCTTACAGGTTACAACCAATTTAGGGTTGGGATATTGTACTTCAGTACGGGTCCCCCTACCTTTGTAAGTCTATCTAGCACGGTGAGCTGGTCGGTTATATTGTACTACAGTCCGGGTCCCCTATCTTTGTAAGTCTATCTAGCACGGTGGGCTGATCGGTTATATTGTACTACAGTCCGGGTCCCCTACCTTTGTAAGTCTATCTAGCACGGTGGGCTGATCGGTTATATTGTACTACAGTCCGGGTCCCCTACCTTTGTAAGTCTATCTAGCACGGTGGGCTGGTCGGTTATATTGTACTACAGTTCGGGTCCCCTATCTTTGTAAGTCTATCTAGTACGGGTCCCCTACCTTTGTAAGTCTATCTAGCACGGTGGGCTGATCGGTTATATTGTACTACAGTCCGGGTCCCCTATCTTTGTAAGTCTATCTAGCACGGTGGGCTGGTCGGTGATATTGTACTAGATTCCGGGTCCCCTATCTTTGTAAGTCTATCTAGCACGGGTCCCCTACCTTTGTAAGTCTATCTAGCACGGTGGGCTGATCGGTTATATTGTACTACAGTCCGGGTCCCCTATCTTTTTAAGTCTATCTAGCACGGTGGGCTGATCGGTTATATTGTACTACAGTCCGGGTCCCCTACCTTTGTAAGTCTATCTAGCACGGTGGGCTGGTCGGTTATATTGTACTACAGTCCAGGTCCCCTACCTTTGTAAGTCTATCTAGCACGGTGGGCTGGTCGGTTATATTGTACTACAGTCCGGGTCCCCTATCTTTGTAAGTCTATCTAGTACGGGTCCCCTACCTTTGTAAGTCTATCTAGCACGGTGGCTGGTCGGTCATATTGTAATATAGTCCGGGTCCCCTACCTTTGTAAGTCTATCTAGCACGGGTCCCCTACCTTTGTAAGTCTATCTAGCACGGGTCCCCTACCTTTGTAAGTCTATCTAGCACGGTGGGCTGGTCGGTTATATTGTACTACAGTCCGAGTCCCCTATCTTTGTAAGTCTATCTAGCACGGTGGGCTGGTCGGTTATATTGTACTACAGTTCGGGTCCCCTATCTTTGTAAGTCTATCTAGCACGGGTCCCCTACCTTTGTAAGTCTATCTAGCACGGTGGGCTGGTCGGTTATATTGTACTACAGTCCGAGTCCCCTACCTTTGTAAGTCTATCTAGCACGGGTCCCCTACCTTTGTAAGTCTATCTAGCACGGTGGGCTGGTCGGTTATATTGTACTATAGTCCGGGTCCCCTACCTTTGTAAGTCTATCTAGCACGGGTCCCCTACCTTTGTAAGTCTATCTAGCACGGTGGGCTGGTCGGTTATATTGTACTACAGTCCGGGTCCCCTATCTTTGTAAGTCTATCTAGCACGGTGGGGCTGGTCGGTTATATTGTACTACAGTCCAGGTCCCCTACCTTTGTAAGTCTATCTAGCACGGTGGGCTGGTCGGTTATATTGTACTACAGTCCGAGTCCCCTACCTTTGTAAGTCTATCTAGCACGGTGGGCTGGTCGGTTATATTGTACTACAGTTCGGGTCCCCTATCTTTGTAAGTCTATCTAGCACGGGTCCCCTACCTTTGTAAGTCTATCTAGCACGGTGGGCTGGTCGGTTATATTGTACTACAGTCCGAGTCCCCTACCTTTGTAAGTCTATCTAGCACGGGTCCCCTACCTTTGTAAGTCTATCTAGCACGGTGGGCTGGTCGGTTATATTGTACTATAGTCCGGGTCCCCTACCTTTGTAAGTCTATCTAGCACGGGTCCCCTACCTTTGTAAGTCTATCTAGCACGGTGGGCTGGTCGGTTATATTGTACTACAGTCCGGGTCCCCTATCTTTGTAAGTCTATCTAGCACGGTGGGGCTGGTCGGTTATATTGTACTACAGTCCAGGTCCCCTACCTTTGTAAGTCTATCTAGCACGGTGGGCTGGTCGGTTATATTGTACTACAGTCCGAGTCCCCTACCTTTGTAAGTCTATCTAGCACGGGTCCCCTACCTTAGTAAGTCTATCTAGCACGGTGGGCTGGTCGGTTATATTGTACTACAGTCCGGGTCCCCTATCTTTGTAAGTCTATCTAGCACGGTGGGCATGGTCGGTGATATTGTACTAGATTCCGGGTCCCCTATCTTTGTAAGTCTATCTAGCACGGGTCCCCTACCTTTGTAAGTCTATCTAGCACGGTGGGCTGATCGGTTATATTGTACTACAGTCCGGGTCCCCTATCTTTGTAAGTCTATCTAGCACGGTGGGCTGATCGGTTATATTGTACTACAGTCCGGGTCCCCTACCTTTGTAAGTCTATCTAGCACGGTGGGCTGGTCGGTTATATTGTACTACAGTCCAGGTCCCCTACCTTTGTAAGTCTATCTAGCACGGTGGGCTGGTCGGTTATATTGTACTACAGTCCGGGTCCCCTATCTTTGTAAGTCTATCTAGTACGGGTCCCCTACCTTTGTAAGTCTATCTAGCACGGTGGGCTGGTCGGTCATATTGTAATATAGTCCGGGTCCCCTACCTTTGTAAGTCTATCTAGCACGGGTCCCCTACCTTTGTAAGTCTATCTAGCACGGGTCCCCTACCTTTGTAAGTCTATCTAGCACGGTGGGCTGGTCGGTTATATTGTACTACAGTCCGAGTCCCCTATCTTTGTAAGTCTATCTAGCACGGTGGGCTGGTCGGTTATATTGTACTACAGTTCGGGTCCCCTATCTTTGTAAGTCTATCTAGCACGGGTCCCCTACCTTTGTAAGTCTATCTAGCACGGTGGGCTGGTCGGTTATATTGTACTACAGTCCGAGTCCCCTACCTTTGTAAGTCTATCTAGCACGGGTCCCCTACCTTTGTAAGTCTATCTAGCACGGTGGGCTGGTCGGTTATATTGTACTACAGTCCGGGTCCCCTACCTTTGTAAGTCTATCTAGCACGGGTCCCCTACCTTTGTAAGTCTATCTAGCACGGTGGGCTGGTCGGTTATATTGTACTACAGTCCGGGTCCCCTATCTTTGTAAGTCTATCTAGCACGGTGGGGCTGGTCGGTTATATTGTACTACAGTCCAGGTCCCCTACCTTTGTAAGTCTATCTAGCACGGTGGGCTGGTCGGTTATATTGTACTACAGTCCGAGTCCCCTACCTTTGTAAGTCTATCTAGCACGGTGGGCTGGTCGGTTATATTGTACTACAGTTCGGGTCCCCTATCTTTGTAAGTCTATCTAGCACGGGTCCCCTACCTTTGTAAGTCTATCTAGCACGGTGGGCTGGTCGGTTATATTGTACTACAGTCCGAGTCCCCTACCTTTGTAAGTCTATCTAGCACGGGTCCCCTACCTTTGTAAGTCTATCTAGCACGGTGGGCTGGTCGGTTATATTGTACTATAGTCCGGGTCCCCTACCTTTGTAAGTCTATCTAGCACGGGTCCCCTACCTTTGTAAGTCTATCTAGCACGGTGGGCTGGTCGGTTATATTGTACTACAGTCCGGGTCCCCTATCTTTGTAAGTCTATCTAGCACGGTGGGGCTGGTCGTTTATATTGTACTACAGTCCAGGTCCCCTACCTTTGTAAGTCTATCTAGCAAGGTGGGCTGGTCGGTTATATTGTACTACAGTCCGAGTCCCCTACCTTTGTAAGTCTATCTAGCACGGGTCCCCTACCTTTGTAAGTCTATCTAGCACGGTGGGCTGGTCGGTTATATTGTACTACAGTCCGGGTCCCCTATCTTTGTAAGTCTATCTAGCACGGTGGGGCTGGTCGGTTATATTGTACTACAGTCCAGGTCCCCTACCTTTGTAAGTCTATCTAGCACGGTGGGCTGGTCGGTTATATTGTACTACAGTCCGGGTCCCCTATCTTTGTAAGTCTATCTAGCACGGTGGGGCTGGTCGGTTATATTGTACTACAGTCCAGGTCCCCTACCTTTGTAAGTCTATCTAGCACGGTGGGCTGGTCGGTTATATTGTACTACAGTCCAGGTCCCCTACCTTTGTAAGTCTATCTAGCACGGTGGGCTGGTCGGTTATATTGTACTACAGTCCGGGTCCCCTATCTTTGTAAGTCTATCTAGCACGGTGGGGCTGGTCGGTTATATTGTACTACAGTCCGAGTCCCCTACCTTTGTAAGTCTATCTAGCACGGGTCCCCTACCTTTGTAAGTCTATCTAGCACGGTGGGCTGGTCGGTTATATTATACTACAGTCCGGGTCCCCTACCTTTGTAAGTCTATCTAGCACGGTGGGCTGGTCGGTTATATTGTACTACAGTCCGGGTCCCCTACCTTTGTAAGTCTATCTAGCACGGTGGGCTGGTCGGTTATATTGTACTACAGTTCGGGTCCCCTACCTTTGTAAGTCTATCTAGCACGGTGGGCTGGTCGGTTATATTGTACTACAGTCCGGGTCCCCTATCTTTGTAAGTCTATCTAGCACGGTGGGCTGGTCGGTTATATTGTACTACAGTTCGGGTCCCCTACCTTTGTAAGTCTATCTAGCACGGTGGGGCTGGTCGGTTATATTGTACTACAGTCCAGGTCCCCTACCTTTGTAAGTCTATCTAGCACGGTGGGCTGATCGGTTATATTGTAATACAGTCCAGGTCCCCTACCTTTGTAAGTATAGCACGGTGGGCTGGTCGGTTATATTGTACTACAGTCCGAGTCCCATATCTTTGTAAGTCTATCTAGCACGGTAAGCTAGTCGGTTATATTGTACTACAGTCCGGGTCCCCTACATTTGTAAGTCTATCTAGCACGGTGGGCTGATCGGTTATATTGTACTACAGTCCGGGTCCCCTACCTTTGTAAGTCTATCTAGCACGGTGGGCTGGTCGGTTATATTGTACTACAGTTCGGGTCCCCTACCTTTGTAAGTCTATCTAGCACGGGTCCCCTACCTTTGTAAGTCTATCTAGCACGGTGGGCTGGTCGGTTATATTGTACTACAGTCCGGGTCCCTTACCTTTGTAAGTCTATCTAGCACGGGTCCCCTACCTTTGTAAGTCTATCTAGCACGGTTAGCTGGTCGGTTATATTATACTACAGTCCGGGTCCCCTACCTTTGTAAGTCTATCTAGCACGGTGGGCTGGTCGGTTATATTGTACTACAGTCCGGGTCCCCTACCTTTGTAAGTCTATCTAGCACGGTGGGCTGGTCGGTTATATTATACTACAGTCCGGGTCACCTATCTTTGTAAGTCTATCTAGCACGGTGGGCTGGTCGGTTATATTGTACTACAGTCCAGGTCCCCTACCTTTGTAAGTCTATCTAGCACGGGTCCCCTACCTTTGTAAGTCTATCTAGCACGGTGGGCTGGTCGGTTATATTGTACTACAGTCCAGGTCCCCTACCTTTGTAAGTCTATCTAGCACGGTGGGCTGATCGGTTATATTGTACTACAGTCCGGGTCCCCTATCTTTGAAAGTCTATCTAGCACGGTGGGCTGATCGGTTATATTGTACTACAGTCCGGGTCCCCTACCTTTGTAAGTCTATCTAGCACGGTGGGCTGGTCGGTTATATTGTACTACAGTCCGGGTCCCCTACCTTTGTAAGAATAGCACGGTGGGCTGGTCGGTTATATTGTACTACAGTCTGAGTCCCCTATCTTTGTAAGTCTATCTAACACGGTGGGCTTGTCGGTTATATTGTACTACAGTCCGGGTCCCCTACCTTTGTAAGTCTATCTAGCACGGTGGGCGGGTCGGTTATATTGTACTACAGTTCGGGTCCCCTATCTTTGTAAGTCTATCTTGTACGGGTCCCCTACCTTTGTAAGTCTATCTAGCACGGTGGGCTGGTCGGTTATATTGTACTACAGTCCGGGTCCCCTACCTTTGTAAGTCTATCTAGAACGGTGGGCTGGTCGGTTATATTGTACTACAGTCCGGGTCCCCTATCTTTGTAAGTCTATCTAGCACGGTGGGCTGGTCGGTTATATTGTACTACAGTCCGGGTCCCCTATCTTTGTAAGTCTATCTAGCACGGTGGGGCTGGTCGGTTATATTGTACTTCAGTCCGGGTCCCCTATCTTTGTAAGTCTATCTAGCACGGTGGGCTGGTCGGTTATATTGTACTACAGTCCGGGTCCCCTATCTTTGAAAGTCTATCTAGCACGGTGGGGCTGGTCGGTTATATTGTACTACAGTCCAGGTCCCCTACCTTTGTAAGTCTATCTAGCACGGTGGGCTGGTCGGTTATATTGTACTACAGTCCGGGTCCCCTATCTTTGTAAGTCTATCTAGCACGGGTCCCCTACCTTTGTAAGTCTATCTAGCACGGTAAGCTAGTCGGTTATATTGTACTACAGTCCGGGTCCCCTACCTTTGTAAGTATAGCACGGTGGGCTGGTCGGTTATATTGTACTACAGTCCGAGTCCCCTATCTTTGTAAGTCTATCTAGCACGGGTCCCCTTCCTTTGTAAGTCTATCTAGCACGGTGGGCTGGTCGGTTATATTATACTACAGTCCGGGTCCCCTACCTTTGTAAGTCTATCTAGCACGGTGGGCTGGTCGGTTATATTGTACTACAGTCCGGGTCCCCTACCTTTGTAAGTCTATCTAGCACGGTGGGCTGGTCGGTTATATTATACTACAGTCCGGGTCCCCTATCTTTGTAAGACTATCTAGCACGGTGGGCTGGTCGGTTATATTGTACTACAGTCCAGGTCCCCTACCTTTGTAAGTCTATCTAGCACGGGTCCCCTACCTTTGTAAGTCTATCTAGCACGGTGGGCTGGTCGGTTATATTGTACTACAGTCCGGGTCCCTTACCTTTGTAAGTCTATCTAGCACGGGTCCCCTACCTTTGTAAGTCTATCTAGCACGGTTGGCTGGTCGGTTATATTATACTACAGTCCGGGTCCCCTACCTTTGTAAGTCTATCTAGCACGGTGGGCTGGTCGGTTATATTGTACTACAGTCCGGGTCCCCTACCTTTGTAAGTCTATCTAGCACGGTGGGCTGGTCGGTTATATTATACTACAGTCCGGGTCACCTATCTTTGTAAGTCTATCTAGCACGGTGGGCTGGTCGGTTATATTGTACTACAGTCCAGGTCCCCTACCTTTGTAAGTCTATCTAGCACGGGTCCCCTACCTTTGTAAGTCTATCTAGCACGGTGGGCTGGTCGGTTATATTGTACTACAGTCCAGGTCCCCTACCTTTGTAAGTCTATCTAGCACGGTGGGCTGATCGGTTATATTGTACTACAGTCCGGGTCCCCTATCTTTGAAAGTCTATCTAGCACGGTGGGCTGATCGGTTATATTGTACTACAGTCCGGGTCCCCTACCTTTGTAAGTCTATCTAGCACGGTGGGCTGGTCGGTTATATTGTACTACAGTCCGGGTCCCCTACCTTTGTAAGTATAGCACGGATGGCTGGTCGGTTATATTGTACTACAGTCTGAGTCCCCTATCTTTGTAAGTCTATCTAGCACGGTGGGCTTGTCGGTTATATTGTACTACAGTCCGGGTCCCCTACCTTTGTAAGTCTATCTAGCACGGTGGGCGGGTCGGTTATATTGTACTACAGTTCGGGTCCCCTATCTTTGTAAGTCTATCTTGTACGGGTCCCCTACCTTTGTAAGTCTATCTAGCACGGTGGGCTGGTCGGTTATATTGTACTACAGTCCGGGTCCCCTACCTTTGTAAGTCTATCTAGCACGGTGGGCTGGTCGGTTATATTGTACTACAGTCCGGGTCCCCTATCTTTGTAAGTCTATCTAGCACGGTGGGCTGGTCGGTTATATTGTACTACAGTCCGGGTCCCCTATCTTTGTAAGTCTATCTAGCACGGTGTGGCTGGTCGGTTATATTGTACTACAGTCCGGATCCCCTATCTTTGTAAGTCTATCTAGCACGGTGGGCTGGTCGGTTATATTGTACTACAGTCCGGGTCCCCTATCTTTGTAAGTCTATCTAGCACGGTGGGGCTGGTCGGTTATATTGTACTACAGTCCAGGTCCCCTACCTTTGTAAGTCTATCTAGCACGGTGGGCTGGTCGGTTATATTGTACTACAGTCCGGGTCCCCTATCTTTGTAAGTCTATCTAGCACGGGTCCCCTACCTTTGTAAGTCTATCTAGCACGGTAAGCTAGTCGGTTATATTGTACTACAGTCCGGGTCCCCTACCTTTGTAAGTATAGCACGGTGGGCTGGTCGGTTATATTGTACTACAGTCCGAGTCCCCTATCTTTGTAAGTCTATCTAGCACGGTAAGCTAGTCGGTAATATTGTACTACAGTCCGGGTCCCCTACCTTTGTAAGTCTATCTAGCACGGGTCCCCTTCCTTTGTAAGTCTATCTAGCACGGTGGGCTGGTCGGTTATATTATACTACAGTCCGGGTCCCCTACCTTTGTAAGTCTATCTAGCACGGTGGGCTGGTCGGTTATATTGTACTACAGTCCGGGTCCCCTACCTTTGTAAGTCTATCTAGCACGGGTCCCCTTCCTTTGTAAGTCTATCTAGCACGGTGGGCTGGTCGGTTATATTGTACTACAGTCCGGGTCCCCTACCTTTGTAAGTCTATCTAGCACGGTGGGCTGGTCGGTTATATTGTACTACAGTCCGGGTCCCCTACCTTTGTAAGTCTATCTAGCACGGTGGGCTGGTCGGTTATATTGTACTACAGTCCGGGTCCCCTGCCTTTGTAAGTCTATCTAGCACGGGTCCCCTACCTTTGTAAGTCTATCTAGCACGGTGGGCTGGTCGGTTATATTGTACTACAGTCCGGGTCCCCTACCTTTGTAAGTCTATCTAGCACGGTGGGCTGGTCGGTTATATTGTACTACAGTCCGGGTCCCCTATCTTTGTAAGTCTATCTAGCACGGTGGGCTGGTCGGTTATATTGTACTACAGTCCGGGTCCCCTATCTTTGTAAGTCTATCTAGCACGGTGGGGCTGGTCGGTTATATTGTACTACAGTCCGGGTCCCCTATCTTTGTAAGTCTATCTAGCACGGTGGGCTGGTCGGTTATATTGTACTACAGTCCGGGTCCCCTATCTTTGTAAGTCTATCTAGCACGGTGGGGCTGGTCGGTTATATTGTACTACAGTCCAGGTCCCCTACCTTTGTAAGTCTATCTAGCACGGTGGGCTGGTCGGTTATATTGTACTACAGTCCGGGTCCCCTATCTTTGTAAGTCTATCTAGCACGGGTCCCCTACCTTTGTAAGTCTATCTAGCACGGTAAGCTAGTCGGTTATATTGTACTACAGTCCGGGTCCCCTACCTTTGTAAGTATAGCACGGTGGGCTGGTCGGTTATATTGTACTACAGTCCGAGTCCCCTATCTTTGTAAGTCTATCTAGCACGGTAAGCTAGTCGGTAATATTGTACTACAGTCCGGGTCCCCTACCTTTGTAAGTCTATCTAGCACGGGTCCCCTTCCTTTGTAAGTCTATCTAGCACGGTGGGCTGGTCGGTTATATTATACTACAGTCCGGGTCCCCTACCTTTGTAAGTCTATCTAGCACGGTGGGCTGGTCGGTTATATTGTACTACAGTCCGGGTCCCCTACCTTTGTAAGTCTATCTAGCACGGGTCCCCTTCCTTTGTAAGTCTATCTAGCACTGTGGGCTGGTCGGTTATATTATACTACAGTCCGGGTCCCCTACCTTTGTAAGTCTATCTAGCACGGTGGGCTGGTCGGTTATATTGTACTACAGTCCGGGTCCCTTACCTTTGTAAGTCTATCTAGCACGGTGGGCTGGTCGGTTATATTATACTACAGTCCGGGTCCCCTATCTTTGTAAGACTATCTAGCACGGTGGGCTGGTCGGTTATATTGTACTACAGTCCAGGTCCCCTACCTTTGTAAGTCTATCTAGCACGGGTCCCCTACCTTTGTAAGTCTATCTAGCACGGTGGGCTGGTCGGTTATATTGTACTACAGTCCAGGTCCCCTACCTTTGTAAGTCTATCTAGCACGGTGGGCTGATCGGTTATATTGTACTACAGTCCGGGTCCCCTATCTTTGTAAGTCTATCTAGCACGGTGGGCTGATCGGTTATATTGTACTACAGTCCGGGTCCCCTACCTTTGTAAGTCTATCTAGCACGGTGGGCTGGTCGGTTATATTGTACTACAGTCCGGGTCCCCTACCTTTGTAAGTATAGCACGGTGGGCTGGTCGGTTATATTGTACTACAGTCTGAGTCCCCTATCTTTGTAAGTCTATCTAGCACGGTGGGCTTGTCGGTTATATTGTACTACAGTCCGGGTCCCCTACCTTTGTAAGTCTATCTAGCACGGTGGGCGGGTCGGTTATATTGTACTACAGTTCGGGTCCCCTATCTTTGTAAGTCTATCTAGTACGGGTCCCCTACCTTTGTAAGTCTATCTAGCACGGTGGGCTCGTCGGTTATATTGTACTACAGTCCGGGTCCCCTACCTTTGTAAGTCTATCTAGCACGGTGGGCTGGTCGGTTATATTGTACTACAGTCCGGGTCCCCTATCTTTGTAAGTCTATCTAGCACGGTGGGCTGGTCGGTTATATTGTACTACAGTCCGGGTCCCCTATCTTTGTAAGTCTATCTAGCACGGTGGGGCTGGTCGGTTATATTGTACTACAGTCCGGGTCCCCTATCTTTGTAAGTCTATCTAGCACGGTGGGCTGGTCGGTTATATTGTACTACAGTCCGGGTCCCCTATCTTTGTAAGTCTATCTAGCACGGTGGGGCTGGTCGGTTATATTGTACTACAGTCCAGGTCCCCTACCTTTGTAAGTCTATCTAGCACGGTTGGCTGGTCGGTTATATTGTACTACAGTCCGGGTCCCCTATCTTTGTAAGTCTATCTAGCACGGGTCCCCTACCTTTGTAAGTCTATCTAGCACGGTAAGCTAGTCGGTTATATTGTACTACAGTCCGGGTCCCCTACCTTTGTAAGTATAGCACGGTGGGCTGGTCGGTTATATTGTACTACAGTCCGAGTCCCATATCTTTGTAAGTCTATCTAGCACGGTAAGCTAGTCGGTTATATTGTACTACAGTCCGGGTCCCCTACCTTTGTAAGTCTATCTAGCACGGTGGGCTGGTCGATTATATTGTACTACAGTCCGGGTCCCCTATCTTTGTAAGTCTATCTAGCACGGTGGGGCTGGTCGGTTATATTGTACTACAGTCCAGGTCCCCTACCTTTGTAAGTCTATCTAGCACGGTGGGCTGGTCGGTTATATTGTACTACAGTCCGGGTCCCCTATCTTTGTAAGTCTATCTAGCACGGGTCCCCTACCTTTGTAAGTCTATCTAGCACGGTAAGCTAGTCGGTTATATTGTACTACAGTCCGGGTCCCCTACCTTTGTAAGTATAGCACGGTGGGCTGGTCGGTTATATTGTACTACAGTCCGGGTCCCCTATCTTTGTAAGTCTATCTAGCACGGTGGGCTGGTCGGTTAATCAAATGTTTGTTTTACCAAAGCAATAGCAATGGTGGCATTCGTCGTCATGCAATCAATATATGTGCTTAGTATCTGCATTAAGGTACAAGACTGGAATACCGTATCGGTGTCCTATGGTTTTAACCGGTTAATAATCATACGTCAATAGTAGGTAATTTGTAAAAAGAAATTAAGAATACAGGGAAAAACCAATGGGAACATAACAGCCACTGTAAAAACATGAAGCATTATGTATGTTTGGAGAATTTCGCAACAGCTACAATAATCCTACACTTTTTCGAAATCTACAAACGGGTCATTCATCGTGCAAGGAACGTAACACACTTCAAACAGGCTATTCACTGCGGTCAGCCGTCAGGCTTTCCGTATTATGACCTGAAACCTCTTAACGAGAAGGCCTATATTATCCGCAAACCGGGGAGGCGCCGGGCAGCTCTGTGTATTAAGCACTGGAATCCTCCGAACATGGTGTATAAGATTCAATCTAAAATCATTATTTTAGCAATCTGTGTACTGTTCTAAAACAATTTGGGTACACACTTTCAGGAATAATGACTATTTACTTATTCTTTCATAGTTAATTATATATTTTTATTGGACGACCGCAAAACAGAATATCGTACTATGTATTTATTTAATGTTCATTGGTAAGAATTAAACATCTTGTTTGATTCACCCAGTCTTATATGTTGTTGTTGCTCTCCCTCTGCAAGACATAATAAGCATTTAATCTTATAAAACGATACAATTTTAGATATCTTTCACTAAAAGACATAAAAATAAACCACGCAACATGGATTAAATATTAAATTTCGTTTATGATGAAAATGAAATATAAAGACCTCTTTATATATTCTTATTCGAAAGGTCTCAAGGCATAAATGAAATAAAATCAAGATGGATTAAATATTAAATTTTCGTTATGATGAAAATGGAATACAATTGGCTATTTTTATATCTTCCACGTGAGATTGCAAAACATACTCAGTTGTAGAATGAGACTTCTGAAGAGAGATTCAATTTAAATATAACTTTAAGAGTTGCAATCAAATATTAATTAAATGAAGTGATCAAAAGGACAATGTCCTCTACTATCTACTGCCAGGTAACAGTAAGAGATTGGATGCCTGACATTAATGGATTGATTGATTGATTAATGGTGTTTAACGCCCGAGCAGCAGTGTTTCAGCTATATTCAGGCGATGAACATTAAATGGATGATAAAATGAACATG
The DNA here is from genome assembly GCA_944474755.1 of Limnoperna fortunei. NCBI lineage: Eukaryota > Metazoa > Mollusca > Bivalvia > Mytilida > Modiolidae > Limnoperna > Limnoperna fortunei. The sequence goes on from OX104111.1 coordinate 105,381,405, forward strand.
AAATGATGATGAATGAAAATGGGATGGGACACAAGGAAAAATAGGGGTAACGGATTTTAGATTGCCACTGGCAAATGGGAGGATGGATAGGGTCGGGCAATTTAGCCTCCTGTAGCGGGATCGAAATCCCTACTCATAGCAAATACTACAGCAGCGTTCTTTAACGTGCGAAGAACGTAGCATTTTTCCCAACACGGTGTACTAATATTGTTTGCGGTCAGGTTTTCCGTATTATGGCCTGACAACCCCAGCTTGACAGGGGTACCCCATTCAACCACCTGGGGCACACATCCCAGTCGGTCTTTAGGCAAACCGACCTGACACGCCGGTCAGGGTACTGGGCGCTATTTATTCGCCTTTTATGACAAGCTAGCGCGACTGCGGTCTATTCTTTTAGCCACCCGGATCCCGCACGGGGCTACATTAATGGATGAGTTTCTAGAAAATTATGTACATATTACATATAACATCTAGAAAAAAATTTGCGAAGGTCAAAAGAAAACTTCTAGACAAGAAGCAAATGTTCTGTACGGGTATACGGAGATTTACTATATACTGAATTCTAATATGACGTGCTTCAAAGGCTTTGAGACCACAACTGTGGTAAAAAAATGACTTATCTATGAGCAACACGCGCTGAGAAGGGCGTGTTTTAAATGGCTGTTCCAATTACAAAACTGTAACTCCCACCGGAAAGCTATTGCATATGACGTATAAATCTTATAAATAGCGACACGCGCTATAATTATCCGTTGCAATATATTGTGTGTTACATTGACGGAACAGCCAGTTTATGGCGAAAATGATGTTTTCTATAGGTACGAAAATATTATAAATGTACTTTAATTGTCTTATTAGAATAGAAATAATTCACGGAGGCTGTGATTTATCATTGTTTTACCACGGGATGACCATTTATGTCGTTTTTTTTATCCCTCGCTTTCGCTCGGGATAAAATAATACGACATAAATGGTCAACCCGTGGTAAAACAATGATAAACCACAGTCTCCGTGAATTATTTCTTAAATATTAAAGGTAATCTTGTATGCTGTTTATCAGTTTGAATGATGTAATGACTAACCGAATTGTACACTCGAAATAATGGCATATAAATGTAAATTTTGGGTCTAAGCATCTGAAGCGCTCGTGTATATAAGAAATTAATTTTAAATTGAAGATAATCGAATTGTTACTACGAAGTCAGAACAACGTTTCGTTAGCTATAATATTGTACTTACGTTTTCGTGGCGCATTTATCTGCATACTGGTACATATATACCAAAGTAATAAATTGACTTCAACCTTTTACAAATATCCACTTGTCGTAAAACAATATATTCACTCAACACTCTTGATTATGTGTTTAAATTTTGAAAGTTTATAATTTTAATTTAATATAACGTATATTTCGACTTTTGTCCTGGTACAAAAGACGGCTAAGAATGACGCTAGGTTAACTAGAATACAAAAGTATTGGAAAGTGACAAAAGCTGAATTGTCTAGAGGACACAAAACATAAACTGAAAATAATAATCAAAACAAAACGAAAAAAGTGATTAACCCCATGGATTGCACAAGCAAATTCCTCCCAGCTCATTATTACTCGTTGTGCATTCGTAATGTCTTTCCTATCTTTTGTAAAATTTGGTCTAAAAGTAAGTCTATCCCTGGTCTAGATAGATAGTTAATGAAATAAACCCTCCAATTAGTCATTTGTTTTCATTTTCTTTTACCGCCCGATTGTAGTCAACACAATAAATAATTTACATGCAACTGATAATTGTTCAATTAACGCGAGAAAAGGGCCATATTTGTATGGTTCTAGTGCTTGACTCATACATTGAACCAGCACGTCAGCTGCTTGCTGATAAGAGAGCCAATTCGATGGGGTTTATTTTAGGTTTAACACGGTAACAGTGGCCGTAAACCATACTAGAAAACGTGTTCCAAATTCTCAGTCCCTACCCAATACTCTATAAGTTATTGGAAATCAATTATGTTTATTTTGGTCCATCGTCTTTCTCCTTGGTTTATTGTTAGGTAATTTGTTCCATATAACTAAAATATTCCGCCCTGGACGTTAAGCAAATATTTAATAAATCACAAGACTAAGAAGAGTTTATAAGTCAATAAGCTACAAAGAATATAAGAAAAAAATAGTCCTTCAATTAGTCAGGTACTATACAGTCCTTAGGATAATCAAGGAATCGTTAACGTGTAGAGTCATGGAATCTTTAGCGTGCAGGAGCATTGCTATCAACCAATTCAGAATCTTGGATTAAAGAGTACCCATTCAACTTACATTGTATGCAATTTGATTGGTATCATACCACCAACAGTATTTGTTTAACCGAACCAATTTCGGAGAAGGAAAAACATGGCGGACGTGGATGGACAGCCATAACATCGCTGAGGTCAGTTTTTGATATTTTTGTTGGTTGGAGCCTTTGTGAAAATGCCACATTTAACGCATACAGTTCATAGCAACTTTGGCTATGTTATCGTTTATCAGAAAGTGACAAATGGGCAATAAATCAAAGAGAAAAAGGTTGAATAGCTCTCAAAGTGGTTCGTCATTCAATAACATGTCGAGTGCACCGAATCAACAAATGAGTAATTTGACATTTGCAATTCAGAATGCAAACGACACTCTCTACGGTCCACCTCCATATTTACAGAGTGCTTCACCGATAAATCTTAATCATCTTAACCATCAATTATATCAATTAGGACCACATAATCAGTCTACTCCAATACACAATATACAGTCGAACGCACCACAACTAGTACAACCAGTACAACCAGTACAACTGAACTCGAGCCAAGGTCAAGGCTATCCGTCTGTAACAACAAACAATCTTCAAAACAATAACATCGGAGTGATATTAAACGATATACAGAATAGACTTGTAAAACTAGACGTATTAGACAGCATTAATGAAAGAATTCAAAATATAGAACGTCGATTTGAGTCTGTAGAAAATGAAATATTATCGCTTAAACATTCTGTCAATGACCAACTTAAATATAATGAAAACAATGAGCACGAAATGAGGATTTTTCATACTAGAATCAGGGATCTTGAAATTGCAAAGGGTGAACTTGCTGAAATGACCAACAAAATTCATGAATCTTTCTTAGACCAACAGACTAGAGCCATGAAATACAATTTGATTTTTGAAAATGTTCCTGAAGTTAAACCTGGTCCGAATATCAATGAAGACACAGAGACAGTCTTGTGTGAATTCATCAAAAGGGAACTGAAAATTGACGACCCTATACAACTTCACAATGTCCATAGATTGAGGCCGAGAAGAGACAGAGGATCCCCATCTATCGTAGCAAAATTCGTTTATCATAAGGACAAAGAAAAGGTACTGAAGGCCGCAAAGACTGAGATTGTCCGTAAGCCGTACAAGGTATACCAACAATATCCACAGGAGATTAGTAACAGGCGTAGAGAGTTAATACCGGTAATGAAGGAGCTCAGAGATCAAAACCAGAGGGCCTACATAGTACGTGATAAACTTTTTGTAAATGGGCGACCGTATGATCCAGAAGGAGGTCGACGAAGACAGTTCAATAACTTGCAAAGAATGCAACAAGACGATATGAACTCTAACGGTAGTGGTGACACTAGACACGTGCAGTTCGCGTCATAGGACAGGAGGCATGGTGTACAGAAAAGTTTTGATAACTTAGAAAATAATAAAAATTGTTTAAATAAATTTGTTCACATTTCATGTCTAAATGTTTGTGGTTTGATGTCAAAATTAAGAAATCCTGATTTTTGTAACTTGATTACTGATTATGATATATGTTTTTTTCAAGAAACTAAAACTGATATTTTTGATCACTTAGATCTTCCAAAAGGGTATAAACATGTAGCTAAACATAGATCTAAATGCAATAAGAAATCGGGAGGCATTATAATTATTTATAAGGATCATTTAGAGGAGTATCTTGAGTTTCCTAAAACAGAATCCGATTTTGTACAATGGGTTATCATAGATAAAACTATTTCTGACCTTGACAAAAAGATTATTTTAGGATGTGTTTACATACCCCCAGAAAACTCAAGATATTCCTCGTTAGATGCATTTTGTGAAATAGAATCAGAACTATTAAACTTAATCCAAGGTGGTGAATTAATTGGGTGTATAGGTGATTACAATGCAAAAACTGGTATATTACTAGACTATGTGGCTACAGAAAAAGCTTTGCTTGATATTTTTGATTTAGAAAATGAAATTGATCTGATTAACTTTATGTATGATTATGAAAATCTGCCAAAGACTGGGGTATCTTTGGATAGAAAAAGTTGTTGCACTGGCAGACCTAATAATTATGGTCATATGCTTCTAGATTTTTGTAGAAAAAATAACATGTATATTGTAAATGGCAGGGTTGGGAAAGATCTTGATGGAGAATGTACCTGTAATAATGTATCTTTAGTAGATTATTTTGTAGCCTCCTCAAACTTTTTCAAACACATCTCAGATTTTGAGGTTAAACCTTTTTCCCCAATCTTCTCAGATGTACACAGACAGCTTCATATAGAGTTAAACTTTTTAAAACAAACAGAAATTGCTGATAGTGGACAAAAGTCTACAACAGAACCTTTTATAAAAGCCCGTGCTTGGGATAGTAGTAAATTAAACGAATATGTTGACTATCTTTTATCCGATCCCCGCTTAGAAAATCTCAATGATGTACTAGATACGATTGATAATCAAGTACGGCTAGGCGAGACCGTATCACAAAATTCTATTAATTCACTTGTAGATGATATTGGCGCAATCTTTGATGAAACCGCCAAAAAAGTTTTTGGTAAAAAAAATGCGTCTAAATCACGTGCGGGTACCAAATGTAATTTTGAAAAACCTTGGTTTACCGAGGAATGTAAAAAAAAGAGAACTTCTTTTAACAAAGCCAAGAAACTATATAATAATCATAAAAATGATGCAAACCGACATGAAATGAATGATAAAGCGCGTGAATATAAAAGAGAACTTAACAGTGCTTATAACAAGTTTCATAATGATTTATCAAACGATATTAGAAATGCATCAAAACATAACCCTAGAAAATTCTGGGATATTTTGCGTCGCTGTTCACAAAAAAATAAGTCAAGTGTAGATGTTCCACTTGATCAGTTATATGATTATTTTCGGGAGATAAACAAATGTGAAACAAATTTTGCTTTTGTCGAGCCTGAAAATGAAATAAACTTAAATGTAGTTTCAGAGCGTATCTTAAATCCTACAATCACGCCGTCAGAAATCGAAAACGTTGTTAAGAAGCTAGCTAACAACAAGGCCTCTGGCTTAGACGGAATTACAAACGAATATATCAAGAATACTTTGAATGTTATGATGCCTGTATATGTTAAATTATTTAACATTATTTTTACAACCGGTGTCGTGCCTGAATCATGGACAATTGGAGTTATTCACCCTGTCTATAAAAATAAGGGAGATAGAAAGAATCCGAATAATTATAGACCTATTAGCTTAGTAAGCTGTTTCAGTAAAGTGTTTACTAGCATAATTAATAATAGACTTACCGCTTTTTCCGAAGAAATAAATCTTATTAATGGATCTCAAGCAGAGTTTAGAAAACTTCATTCTACTTTAGATAACATTTTCATTTTGGATGCATTCATAAATTTATATTTTTCTAAGAAGAAAAAACTATTTGTTACTTTTGTAGACTTCAGTAAAGCTTTTGATAAGCTGGATAGAAGTAGTCTGTGGACAAAAATGATTAAATCAAATATTCAAGGTAAATGTTTTAAAATCATAAAAAATATGTATGCAAATGTCAAATCATGTGTAACAAAAGATGGTATAATCTCAGATTTTTTTGCATGTCAAATTGGTGTTCGCCAAGGCGAAAATCTTTCCCCCTTCTTATTTGCGTTATTTATTAATGATTTAGAAAAGTTCCTTGAAGAAGCAGATGTGTCTTCCTTAAATTATGTTAATGATGTATGTTTTGATAACTTAAATATGTTTATGAAAATTTACTTATTGTTTTATGCCGATGACACTATTTTATTTTCTGAAACACTGGAAGGTATGCAAAACTTGCTGAATGTGTTTAATGATTATTGTACATTATGGAAACTTGATGTTAATACTGAAAAAACGAAAATTGTCATTTTTGCCAAAAGAAAATTCAAACCAGAAGTTACACTTAAACTAAATGGTAAAGAATTAGAATATACAGATACATACTCGTTTTTAGGTATTCTTTACACTTATACTGGTAATTTCATGACAGCGAAAAAAAGATTAATTGAACAAGCCCAAAAAGCTCTGTATGCTGTCTACTATAAAATTAGAAATCTACAACTCCCTATTGATTTACAATTGAGGATTTTTGATTCCCTTGTGTCCCCTATTCTATTATATGGTAGTGAAATCATTGGCATTGGCAAAAATGACAACATAGAAAAAGTTCATTTACAATTCTTAAAGAGAATACTTGGTGTAAGAATAAATACACCAAGTTGCTTAGTTTATGGGGAACTTGGAAGATATCCATTAGATATAACAATTAAAATAAGGATGTTGTGTTTTTGGAGTAGATTATTGTCGACTGGCAAACTTTCATCTAAAGTTTATAGACTTATTTTAAGTCTGCACATGAGTGGCGACTATGATTTCCCTTATATTAAGACTATTTCAAATATGTTTGATGAAATTGGTATGAGTTTTATTTTTCAAAATCAAATTCCTGTCAATATAACGTGGGTAAAGACATGTGTGAAGCAAGTGCTTATTGACCAGTTTTGTCAAAAGTGGCGACATGATACTGCCAATTCCTCTCGAGGTCAATTTTACACACTTTTCAAGCAAGAGTTTAGTCTAGAAAATTATTTACTAAGGTTGCCGGTAAATTTAAGACAATTTATTACAAAATTAAGACTCTCCAACCTAAAAATTCCCATAGAAACCGGCAGGTGGAATAATATAAGTCGAGAAAATCGTAAATGTACAAAATGTTTAGGAGAGTATATAGGTGATGAATTTCATTATTTTTTTATTTGCACTCATCCAGAAATCCAGGTTCTTAGACTGAAGTATATACCAAAATATTATACTAATTTTAGCAGTATTGAAAAAATGGCAGGAATGTTATCTATATGCAATGTTCGATTACTTAAAAATGTAGCTCTTTTCATTAAAGGTTTATGTAAAATATTAAGTTAAATTAGCTGTCAATCTCCATCTACTGTGTTTTTTTTTTTCATGTATGTGTTTCATGTTTATTTGTTGTTAAACTGTATATATGTTGTATTGTTTGAATGTTTGTATGCTCATGTTGCACACTGTGCCTGAGATATTAAATAAAATCTTGAATCTTGAATCTTGGTAAGTCGCATGCTATCGCTTTGGGGCTGTATTTATTGTTGAAATACTGATACGGGTTCATCGAGTTTGCAATTAGCTACGACGACACATACACTGTAATTAGATAGGAGGAACATACACTGTAATTAGAAAGAAGGACGACTTGTAATAGAAACAAGGAAATGGCATAACGTTAAACAATATTAATTTAATTTTAAAACAATCTATGATTGCGCGAAACATGCATGGACATTGATGTTTCTAGTAATTGTAGATTGTTTTAAAATTAAATTAGTTATCTGAATACATATTCCGCCCTGGACGTTAAGCAAATATTTAATAAATCGCAAGACTAAGACGAGTTTATAAGTCAATAAGCTACAAAGAATATAAGAAAAAAATAGTCCTTCAATTAGTCAGGTACTATACATATTTATAGGAAGAAATATTTTTTAATTTTAGAAATGTATCCCTTTATAAAACATGAAATCAACTGTTTTAACTAAACTTGTTTGTTCTACAGCTAGTGGTCATTAAAGATACCAATGTTACATGCACATGTACAAAATTCACTAAGTCATACATTCGTGTCGTTTAATCACGACTTCTACGTGAGCTGAAACCCAAAATGTTATGAGGACATATATTGTCTTAATTTCAGGTCAATACCATATTAATTTTTTTCTTTTGAACCATGCGGGAAACCGAAACAATCATTATTCCATTGATCTTATTAATATCATTTCAGAATAAAGTCAGACTATTAAACAGTACTTCGAGGTAACTGTTAGTCGGTAGCATAAACAAGTATGATAAATAAATCCCAAATCATCGAGATTTTAGGTTTCTTGTAATATTTAATCGCTTTTTAATAATCGTTGACATTTCTAGATCCTACACAACGTAAGAATCTTTAGTCAACTTGCAAACGTGACTTGTGACATTTATATACGATCTGATTTCTTTGTTATTTCCTACTTTTCACAATGTCAACATTTTATTACGACTTAATACAGGAATATAAATATTAGCACAGTCTATATTTGGAAACGTTTCCGTAAAAAACTGTAACTTAGAAGTATAAAGCCTTAGTAAATCTGCATCATTCAATGTTTTCATTTAACAGTAGAGTTTGGCATCAATGCAAGACTATGTAAACATATCGATTTACTACCATTTATCTAATAAAGCCACACTTTATTATAGGGTTCGTGTAATTACTTATCCGAGTTTCACGTTAATGTGTATTTGTTTATTCTTGATTTCCTTTGTGGTTTTTTTTTATCGTGTCATCTTTTTCCCTTTTCCAGGTCGCTTCACCATTTTGTCATCACGTCTTGGTACATTTTTCTGGAAAGAAAAAGCTGCACTTCATATTTACAATTGATTTATTAATTATAAATGTTTTGATAAAGTGTTGTACTACTTCCATTATCGGATTAAAGGAAACATAATACAAAAGTCACTGTTTTTATACAGTTGCGTGTGATCGCGGTTGCCGTGTTTTGTAGGTAGTTAGCCATGTGCTACTGATTACTGTGAATATACACTAGGGTTGCGATTTCTAGCCCAGCCCAAACTGAGGGCAAGATATGCTCGACTCAAACCTAGACATGATTGCTAGTTTTCGTGCCAAGGGGCAGGTTCTACCAGATACGATGGCTTTCTCCCTTCCACCAGTCACATATGCAGCTGAAAAAATAAACGTAATGTAATAGTGGAAAAACGGATAAAAGCGGTGAAAAGAACATGCAACGATAAAGCATTTGTCCCCATTGCTTTCTAGAGTACTTTATGATATGTCAAATTAAATAAAAATAAGAATCGTCTAGATTAATTAGTATGCAGTGTTCAGATAGATACGAGAACAATCTGACAACTTTTTCAATGGTAATAGTACTGTTTCCGGTTGAATTTCTGTAATATTGATGAAATCTAGTACTAGTTGTCACGCATTTTGTATGTAAAGGCAAGTCATACAATGAAAGATCTACAGCAGTATATTTCAATTAACGTCGTTTTGGTAAAATAGATATATTATCATTTCTACTTCTTTGGTAGTTCCAGAACGCTTTTTAGACTTTGATGGGAGCGTGGGTCCCACGCAGAAAACCGTTGTGCGCAGAGGATTTTCAGACTACGTCTTTTGCATTTTATTTACATACGACAAAAGTAAATGTGTCATCACAGTCAGAAACTGAAGGGGCAAAAATAAATGTTAAAAAAATGTCTTGAGTTTCTCCCCTGATATATATTTTGCGTGGCATAATAGGCGCTGCAGTTTAGTTTTATCCGTTGCTTATTGGTATGTTTAAATTCGGTTTCTGCTAAATAAATAAGGCTTATTTCGGACTAGAATTTACTTAAATACAATATAGTTATTAAAACCAAGGATTATTCATGTTAATATAATTTACATCGAAAACGAATTTAACATTGCATTTTATTGAGAGTTAACCACGAAATAAGAAAACTAATTCTTGAAACTTGATTTAAACATTTTTGCACTTTAATTTCTCTTTGGTTAAGAACTGCTAATGCATATTACCAAAGTTAACATAATCTGACTTATAATGTTTCAATTATATATTTGCATATGATGACTCAATTAATTTATGGTAATCACAGTTGCGTAATTCGTTATGAAATATGAAAAAACCAGACTACAAAGCAACAATTAGGTTTTTCGTTTCAAAATTAAAGACACAAAAAAAGCAGTAAATTAATTTATTCGGAAATATATATTGAGTTTATATATAGGAAATTGTTTGGGCTTAATTTCTAAGGAGAAACGATGTCTTGAGTCCTCTTAGGTACTTTATATAGGTGACTAGAATTAAAGACATTAGTTTCAGATTTTGTAATACTAGTATAAATTTTGCTTTAACATATAAAATGTAAAAATTTTTATATAATAACTGAGATAATAATAAGAAAAAACATACATAATATATTTAACGACAAATGTGATGACTTTCACTTTCCAATTGTTAACTTCCCGTTTATGATAGCAACATTTGAGCAGCGCTGGCGTATGGTGTTAACATTCAAAATCTATACGTTATGCTAGATTGATCGCTCGGTCTTGCGATTTTCTAGAGCTCTCTAGAGCTCCGTTAACGTCTAAGCTACTTAAACAAGGCTTTGCTCTACATAGTTTGATAGTATAACTTATAGAACTTCCATTTTCGTCACTATGATTTAATTCATCGCAAATCCGCACTTAAAATACGGTCGGACATTTGAATTGAGTCAGGTAGTCTTTTCTATTTTGATTTGACTTTTTTTAGAGATGACACTGAGTAACTCGACTGGCAATCCCTTCTCACTCGTCCGGGCACCAGAGCACTTAATTTCTGGTTTAGAGTTTTTGGTTTTGCTTTGTATGTCTTTATCCGGATTTGTAATTGTCTCTTGACTTACGACTCTTGTTGTTCGGTCGGGGTCTTTGCTAATTTTGTTATAACGAGATACTGCGGTAAGATTTTAAATGGGTTAATTACCGTGTTTTAAAGATCTGCCCACATTAAACATAACTTAATAAGAGTTTTAACATCTAAATAGGTTTGCGTATTTCTACATCTAATTCAAATAACATGCGTCTAGCCTTTGATTTGGAAAATTCCGTAGTTAAGATAATAGTAGTTCATGCTATTTGCTTGTGTTTGACATTTCATTTTGTAATGCATTTAAATTGATATTGTGAAATTGATCATGGAAGACATATTTGATGTTTATAAAAAAAACGTTTAAGATTAGTATTAACAATAATCAAAACAATTTGGAAAAGAAAGTAATCAAGGAATCTTAACTTAAGCTTATTTGACAGTCATTTGTAGATTTTGTGGATCAGACACATACAATCTAATGTAAAATAACGAGGAAATTGAATTTATAATATTTTATTTACTTTTTTGCTCGCATAAAAACGTTTTTATACAATATTTATAAGAAACTAGCAAAGAAAACCGACTGAACAACAATAGCCAAAAGCCAAGAGACAGTTACAAATTCGAATATAGACAAGCAGAACAAAAAAAAAACAAATATAAAACACAGAAAGGGAGTAACCCGAAACCAATAAAAATCATGGGTGCACTAAGGTGCTCTGGTCGAGTAAGCAGTGCCTGCATCTAATTAGACACCCGTTGAGTTACTCATTGTGATGTCTAGGGAAGTCAAATCCAGGAATAGGAAACACTTCCTATGACTCAACGAAATGGTCAGATTATTATTGGTTTCTGCGTTGTTAGCAGCGACTAATAACAAACAGGGGGAAGCAAGGGAAAGATTTTATTTAATTAGATTGAACAATACCAAGGTTGTGAATTTTCGATATGAGATAGTAATAAAGATAACAAATTGTAAATTTTGACATTTCATCACGTAATCTGTTGTAATCAAGAATAACACTTATGTTCAAGAGAGTATTTAAGGAATTCAATAAATTTTAATATTTATTATTTAATTTCAATTTTGGAATTTCGGAATTTCTGAATTAAGAAACAACAAGAATATTACAACAAAGAAATAGAGAAAGTTTGTAATATTAGATCGTTAGAGTTTTACATGTATGTATGTACGAACCGTCAAATATTGATCTCGTTTCCATAAAAAAAAACATCCCAAGTTGCAAAGTGTATTGTAATCATTTCATGCATGCAGCATTTTATAAGACAAACCTTTTTAAGAGGGTTAATGCTTCTGGAAAATTCCATGCTAAAATTATTGACAGCTGACCACTTTATAAACAAATAATTCTAAAAACATTTTAAAACTGCTATGAATGCAAACGATATGTGCCGTAACACACCCTACTGTCCATTTGTGTTAACAGCTGCTTACGTTCATTTTTCTAAAATAATCAAAAACTGATTTTAAATTGATTGTTTGTTTGAATGTTTTTTTTTTACAACTTTCAGCAACTTTCAAGGTATATCGCAGTGAAACCTGACTACCCAGAGAAAACTTCCGACATTCCGTAACATTGGCATAAAATGATAAATCATGTACATGTGTATTGGCATATGACACAATTACATTACTATTAATTGCAAACTGTATCATTCAGTATTGGAATTTTAGCAAAAGAGGCTAAAGTTACAACTAACCAATTACGTGTCTAGTATAAAAATTTGTAAGAGACAAAGTAGTAAATTAATTTATGGAAAATAGTTTAGGTTTATTAGAAGAAAAATTTATTATTAGATTTTGAATGAAAAATTATAGGGTTCATTCATAGGTGACGATAAATGTAATAATAAATAATTGGTGGTTACAAAGTTTTTAAAGTTTGTCATAAAAATGTTAATTATATGGCCTTGAAATATGAATTGGAAACAGTAAAAACGAAGATCGACTGTAAATTAAAGGACAAAAATGCTCTTAAGACATCAATAAAGAAATTAAAATGAATCTGCCTTACAAGATGCAAAAAACAAAACAATATATACATTTAAAGGCGATAACGCAACGATCTAAATGAAGATATTTCCATCAAATAGATGGTTTGAACAACTAATGACTTTCTTCATTGTCAAAATAAACAACAAACAATGACAAATCAGTTTTAATATTAGTTATGTGATGACGAGTTTTCACTTGGTGTTGTTTAAATATTCTAATAACATTTTATCAAACATACTTATTGACTAGGGCCTCGGTGGCCGAGTGATCAAGGTAGTTCGTCTACTATTAATCACGTGGTCTGTCAACACTGAGATTGCGGGTTCGATTCTCACTGCAGGCAGGGTGTACTCGACTCCAATCTTAATTGACAAGGATTGCCAGTTTTCCTACCGAAGGTCGAGGGTTTTCTCCGGGTACTCCGGCTTCCTCCCCCAATAAAAACTGGACGACATGATATAGCTGAAAAATTGCTGAAAGTGGCGTTAAACACCATCAAACAAACAAACAAACAAACTTATTGACTAATTCATTACGTAATTTTGATAGCGGCGTAGTCATTTGTATCATTGCAAAATCCTCTATATTTGTATAATATTATTTTTTTATGCTTCATCGTCATGTTTGTAGATCCGTAAGTGTGCTGGTTGGTAGAACCTTCATTCTGTATATAATAAGATAATATGATACGAGGGAAAATTACAATGGTTTACAGATCGCAAAACAGAAAATTGATTTAATAATTATTTAACACATATAGATGGGTTTTCGTATAGTTGAACATAATTCAAATAACCTTGGATTATGAAACTTCAATATTTTAATTAATTAACTGTTTTTGGATCGAAAAATGTAACCAATCTAAAGTAAAATTACGATGAAATAAAATTTGTAATATTTAATTTATTGTTTTTGCATGAAGACTGATTAATAGATTGATCGATTGAATGCATGAATGTTTGCTTAACCTTAAGCGATAAATATTTCAATGTATTCAGAACGAGAAGACGACAACAAACAACGATACAAAATTTTGACTGCTACTGAAAACGTAAAGGGTAATTAGTAGGGCTGGGAAATTTATCATTTTATGTACTATAATTACTCATGGATTTTATTGGGTTCGGGTTACTCTCTTTCTGTTTTTTGTTTATTTGGTTTTTGTGTTGCGTTAGTCCATATCCGTATTTGTAACTGTCCCTTGACTTTTTGCTCTTGTTGTTCGGTCGGTTTTCTTTGCTATTTTTCTTATGACTAAACATTGTCAAATGCATGCCCAGAATTTCAAAGGACATATGGGTATGGGTTACTTATCTGATCTATAGATTACACGATTTAGTAATACTTAAATAACTAAAGTTTATATGGACTGTAGATGAAGATACATGTTTGTAAATCTGGAGTGTTCGCTATGAAATAGAAAGGATACGAGTGGATTATCGGATTTCTCAAATCGATATAATTAAATTAATTATGATATTTTAAGTCCAAGCCATGCCATAACTATCGAGACTAGAGCAATCCAATAATCATTGAGTACTAATGCAATATTATGTTTTTCAAATCTTAAAAGTCTAGCAAGTTTGCGAAATCCAATACAAATTACTTTAGTATCCCAACCTTAATTTTATGGTTACATGATAAATGGTAGTTGTTTAGTTGAAGACGTAATTAATGTGTGTTTTTGGATTATGACGTAATTATATTAATAAACTAACCAACAGACGAGAACCACACATTGCCACACCTGTCGAGTTTGAATACTTCGTAAAAAATTGTTGAAATCAAAAATCACAATAATGTGAAGAACTTTATTAACAAGAAAGTATTTAGGATTATAAAGTATTGATTGTGTTAATACATTCTTAGAGTGAAATATTACTTTTATTGCAAACCGTCATATATTGTTTTCTTCCACTTAATCATCAAAAGGCAAACATACCGTATAAACTAAATATTGTTTTTTGATGATGTAGAATTAAAACCCAAGCAAACTGTACACTGTTTGTTGTGTATTTAATCTAAAAGTCATTGGGAAATTTGCGATCGAAACGTACCAAAACGGGAATAGTTCAATGATATATTAAACAAATGTCATTATGCCCGTTTTTTGTCTTTGTTTAGTCGTAAAAGACATAGAATCAAATACATTTCGCATGCGTATGCAATAAGACTGCGATTAAGGGAAGACATTGGTATGCCAAAAGGTTTGCTGAAACAAAAAACATGACAAATAACATGACAAATAAGTCGAATAAACACTATAGAAACACTATGACATTTTCTCTTAAGAAGTTCTATGATCGTCCCAATGACGTAAATGATCCCTGAGGCATAAGTCGTTTCTGTTTCTGGATTTGACACTTAGGTAAACATGACAGCGAGTAACTCGCGGCTTACTCGTGCACTTATAGTTTTATTGGAATCTTATTACTCACTTTGTGTGTGTGTTTTTGTTTTTGTAATGTGTTGTATATGTATGTCTATATTCGGATTTATAATTGTCCCATGACATTCGGCTTTTGTTGTTTAAATGTATTCAAAAATATCACCCGCACAAGGGACTCACATAGGTGCTGAAATGAAATAACTTTGATTAATTCTTTCTTAAATTAACTGCCTTGAAAACTTGAAAGTGTTTTAGTGCTTGAAAGTCTTTTTATTTCTTAAGTTTTGTTTGAGAGCCGCTAAGGAATTTTTATTAGACGAAATGTGCGGCTTCCCTATTGAATTTTCAACCCTGGTATTTTGATGATTATTATTTTTAATACGGATAAAAGTTAAAAATTAAATATATTTAAATAAAATTTCTCTTTTTACCATTTATTTCTTTTATATGTTTCTTTAACATAGTAAGCCGTTCCAAGATAATGAAATACTAAAATGAAGAAAAGGTTTATAAAATGTAAAAAAAAAATTTGTTACCGCAGACTTATTTTACGTCAAACATTCATTATCAGCAACAAACTAGAAGTAAACTATGTACGTACAGTATATCATTACCGCTGAGGACATATGACCTTGGGTAAAAATATGTTACGTTATAAAATAAATTAAATTAACAGATTGGACGTGTTTGTTACTAATTTGATGCTATATTTAATCAAGATGACACATGGTTGACCCGTGTTTACGCCAAACGTTAGATGTTTTCAGTTTCCAGTAATAGGTTAATATGCGGAAGATACAGAAGAAACAAGACAATATTTCAAGCATTAAAGCCGTTTTTAAGAAATTTACCGACGTATTAACGAGACTAATTCACTTACGGCCAAAATGAAGCCATAATAGCTTATGAGTGAGTTGACGAGTTCATACCCTGAAAAATTTCGTTAAAGCAACTTTTAAAAGAAAAATTGTCGTATTGCAACAAGCATTCATGCATTAGATCCTATCATCCAAAGTGAACAATAACGGTCGTCAATACAAAATTACGCAACAATCATCTTGGAATTGCTATTATGGTTTTCGAAGGTATTTTCAATAGTTTAATTGGGTCAATGAACTTGGTGTCTTGGAAGACAAGGGAATCAACTAATTATTTTAAATACCCATGGTAATGTTATCGTCCAGTTCTAATACCTGTACTTATTATTGTATCATATACAATTAAACAAACAGTGTAAATAGTGTATACAAAATAAGTTGTTTTCAATAACTATGTGATGACGTATTACGCGATATTTTAAGGTTCTATATGGTGAAATACATCATTTAGTTGAACCTGTGAGAAAGATCTGCAGTAAATTGTATTCAAGTAATGTGTGTATTTAAGGGTGGTATATAATACATTTCAACAATTGAGTAGGAGAGCATTATTTATATTTCATACAATTGTGTTGAGTCCACAAAACACGGAAAAAGGCTCAGATGACGAATAATAATAATAATAAGAAACGGTGCAAGAACCTTAGGTCGTTAAAACTTAGTTTTGGACGACTTAATAAACCACTTTACAAAACACCATTATCGGACACACCTTAAGAGAATATATATTAGGTTACCAACGTTTTTTTACAAGAATGCATGTGTCTTTTTATATATGCAGAACATTTGGTTTATATTTCAACATTGGATCTTTAGAAGTAAAGATACATTGCTAAGATAAATTATATGTATAAATGTCTACTAAGTTAACCAAGAAATATCGTTGTAATTTCCACTCTGAAATTCATCTCTTTGCACACATATTTGACTGTTAAGTCGTCCACCCTCTAGGATCAAACTTACGTCTGTTTATGACACCCAGACCTGCTGCGCCTAGCATGTATAGACAGGATGTTACCTCTACATCAGCTAAAAAACGTATTATCACCGGCAGAGTTTGGTTTAACATGTCATTTACATTCATAATGTTTCTGTGCGACCTAAGCGATTTTCAAACAATCTGAATGTATTTGTAAGCAAGTATACAGATGCGTGCATATGGTTTCGTTTTGAATTTCTATTTATAATTGTCTATTTATATATGGCGTAAATGTAATTGTATTTTAACATTGATCTTTAGAAATGCACTAACATTATAGTTAATGTAAATAATATGTATAAGTGTATGATGAATTAATGGAACAATGTCGTTGTAGTTTCCCCCTGAAAACCATCTATAGATACATATTTGATTTTTAAGTCATGCTACCTCTTGGATCAAACTCGTACAGTTTATTACATCTAGGACTGCTACACCTAGCATGTAGAGACAGACGTGAAACCTCTAGGATCGAACTCGTACAGTTTATTACATCTAGGACTGCTGCGCCTGGCATGTAGAGAAAGATGTGAAACCTCTAGTCCTCACTGGTCTGATGTAACTGTCTACATCTATCATCAAAATGGCGGTAAATCTTCAAATACAATACAGATATGTCATAAAACACAGGCAACATTTAACCTGGTATATTTTCATTATAAAACTTTTATTATGTGAAATCATAAATCAACATCAAAATATTAATAATGGCTTCCGGTTGTTTTGACAACTGCAAAACACATGTTGTCGCGCCAGAAGTATAAATAATAATATTTTTTTAAAGGATATCTAAAGAATCTCGTACCATTCAGCTCCAAAAGAGAGTGACATTTCGAGAAATATAAATATCATTGGTAACAATAAATCAACGCTCTAAAATGACAGATTGTTTAAATATTCTGCTTGGACAAAAGTCGTAGATTTTTTTTATAAAGCACATTTCACTAGCAGTCGCAGAAAGGTTTTTATACATGTAAACTTTAATTATAGTTTCAAAATAAACATCTGTTCTTACTACGAACTATAACAAAAGAGAGCTACCAAATACACATTTATGTGCAAACGAATATTCAAAACAATAAAGACGGGATAGCCTCTTAGATAAAAAGTTCATGTTCGCAAGCTTCTCATTTTTCTAATTTTGCAAAATATTTTTTTTTCAATTTAAAGTGGATATAAATTTGAATTTCAGAATTATTAGTCTTTTTAAGTGAGTAAATTTACAACATTAATTATACATGTTTGAAGAGTTGTATACAACTGCATAACAAATCAACTTGCAGTTGTAAATTAAAGTATAAACAACATGTCAGAAACATAATTTAACACAATTATTTTAATGTAACATTTAGTTTATCTGTATTTCGAGTTTTCATAAATGAACACGCTAACTGCTGAAAAAGAAATCTCCTTTAGATATGTTCATATGAAATTAATTAATCATTGCACGAAATGAAACAGATTTTAGACCTACGGTTATAAACGGATGTCTCCATATGATACCATACCATCGCTATAAATGGTGCTCTAAATGGCAAATATAACGCAAACTAACTCTGAGAAAGGTTGATAAAGGTAAGCTGCATCGCACATGCAATTATTTAGGCAATTAGTTTTATCTTAAGTTAAGTATGTTTTACACTAAAGGACCACTCGTTATGCGATCCTCATCTTCGAAAGATCTCTCTAGGCACTTAGCGTAAAAGTTAAGGGCTTGAGTGAGACCTATTTTACATTTTATTAGTTATCCAATTTACAGAGTATAGTTCATTGTAAACTCAAAATTGAAGACATTATTAAATATTATAATTGTTTCGACTGTATTGTTAAAGAAGCCAAAAAAGCATATGACGAGATATATTACTCCAACGGTATACTTGATACAAACAAATGAGTGTTCACATACAAACAGAATTACAGAGTTTGGGATCCGTATTTACCAAAAAAGTATCAAAAAGTTGATTTATAAATTCCTGGATGGGAATATATGTCTGATGTGCCAATCTATTAATACATCTGCGTGTGAACATGAACATTTTGCTTATAACTATCACCCGTCTGTCTGATAGATTGTCTCACGGGGTATCTATTTTAATTTACTTGTACTTTGTATTCCTTTAAGTTAGGAAAATTAGTTTAGTTAAAACACTTTATTACTGAAATGAAACAATTCTAATAGTTGAATGTTATAAACAATTTTAGGAGTCAGTTCTTGATGTTTAAAGAACTAAAAGAATTATATGTGCTAAAATGATTATATTCTGTATTATAATGTTATAATGTATTATTTGTAATATGTTGCAGGAAAACGGACAATGAATTTAGCAATTATTTTGTGTATCGTTGTTGCTTGTTGTGCAGGTAATTTTCACAGTTTCTTAAGGCAAAATTCAACAAGAGCAGAAAAGAAGCCTAGAAAAGAAAACATTGCGAAACCGCGAAAAATGTGTCTGTACAAGACATTTAGACAGTCATTAGAAAGACAAACATCATTTGATAGCGTTAGGCATTTTTTCCATCTAAAGTAGTGACTTGATATTTGTAAACTATAAAACATAAAGAA
Organism: Limnoperna fortunei; assembly: GCA_944474755.1. NCBI lineage: Eukaryota > Metazoa > Mollusca > Bivalvia > Mytilida > Modiolidae > Limnoperna > Limnoperna fortunei. The sequence continues at coordinate 105,400,979 of OX104111.1, forward strand.
TAAACCTGTTTTGTTATGTCGTAAGTAACTTTTCGCAATAGGGTTGTAATCCTTTATACTTCTCTAATTGAAATTTAAATACTCAAACCTTTAATATCTATATAAGACAGTTCTTAACAATGGAATATAAAGTTTAAATCTAACTGAAAATGCCGTAATCTTACACATAACATTAACCTTTTTAAATACCTGAACTATTGAGAGATGCTAGTGTTTTCTGATTATAGTTCTACCAGGAACAGATGCCCAAGCAACATACATGGTTCCGAGCAGCTGCAAGATAAATGTGACAGGGTGTCCATCAAATAGATCTGATAATGAATGCAACAGGTGCTGTCGTAGAGCCGGATGTGACCGAGGTGACTGTAATGCTTACAACTGCAGATGTAAAGGATGTAAGTATATCTAAGTGCTTTTAAATATTGTTATCGTATCAATTCTGGAAACACGAATCAATGTCGTTTAAAAACATATTTAGCAAACTCGTTACTTTTGTTTTAGTGACAATCTATCCATATAACAGTAAGACTTCTTTATTTAGGGAATCAAGAACAATTAACCGCGCTATTTCGGAACATGTATTAATGCGTTCCATTAGCAATAATTGCACAGTCATGCGTTGGTCTTTAAATGTCTTTTCTTTATTATCTTAATTTCAGGTCCTAGAGGTTGAATGGTTTGAGTTGAATGGAAATATACAGTTGCACAGTTAATATCAATAAAATATCTGTAATATTCTGTTTTGAGGTATTTATTCAAGATTACAACAATAGCTATGATCGCTTATGTTTGTTATTAAAGAAACTGGACAATTTTCACTCTAAGAACATTATTCTTTTGGGGCAAAAACATTGTGCTTTTGGATTCGTTTGCTTTTACTGCTTTAAAACAAACTAGAAACATCCTTTTGCATAAGAGAAAAAAAAAACTTTTCATAAAATAAACTCACCTTAATGATAATATTTAGTCGAATTATTTGAGTTAGTGAATTACAAGATGAACGACACATTACATTCATTGATTATTGTTTATATTTTGACAATCGCATCATTTAAACATGTCAATTTCCATCGTTTACGCAAAACATAATAATGTAAAGAAGACATACTTCACGTAATATCAAACATTTAGGGTAATACCCGTTTGCACTTTAAATTTATTTTACGGATTTCACAATAAGTGTAAATCATTTTTCAGTTTTCGTAAATAAACGGAGAGAGCCAGTGGAATCTTAGGTTCTTGTATCTTCATTTTTTATTTAGATTAAACATTTAAGTGTTTAACCTGTTTTGTAGTTGCACCGATTTCCAGGATCTTACTGTGTCTACTTGTACTAATATAGCAAAGTATAATTTTTCCGTGTATCATATCAATATGTATTTACATAGTGAAAAAGGTTGCAAAGTATTGATATTCTAAGGGTTACATAAAAGTGACATACAAAACACAATTCGAATATTCATAGTAAGTCTACATTTTGTACCACATTAACTTATCAGTAACATTTATTGCAACAGAAGCATACATTAATAAGTTGTTTGTAGAAGTCATTAAAGTCTCCTGGTACCCCTTCCGGGCATCGCTGCTAACGATATTAACTCTTCAGTTCTGGTTTACAACATTATTGGATAAAGAATAAAATTCGTACTTTGTCAGAAAATAGTGTGAGTAATTGAACCTGCCGTGGAACAGGTCAGAAATGCTGAGAAGAACATTTCTACCTTTTTATAAGGCTTGAAATTGTTTGTTTTTATAAATAAAAATATTTTCCTCACAATGTATGTATATTTAATTGCACCATTTGCATTTACATTCAATTTAGTTGTAATTTATATTTTACTTATGATCACAACTTACCATAATTACATACAATTTATTAGAATAAGCACAATTTTAACACAAACACATCAGACAAATAATTTTTAGACACCAACAAATGTTTTTTTTTGCCGGGTGGTATATCTTATTATGTTTTAATATCTCGCCCCTTTTTTCTGTGTTTCGCTTTATTCACTTTATACTACAAAATATAACACTCACAGTCAAAATATCAGAAAACAGTTTCTGTAATATTTTTGCGATTTATATTCAGTTCCGTTCACATTTGTAGTTTAGTTTAAACATATTTTATTGTCAAAAACAGAAGTCAATCGGATCAGGCACAAATTATAACAATTTAGAATCGCCTTCTCCGTTATTTACACAATATACATGTATTGACATTTACTAATATCGCATAAATATATTATATTTTAAAATCAACTTTTACAAACAAGGATATAAACATGACATAAGAAATCCATATGAATATTTACTTGGGTGGTACATTTCACATAGTACATAGTACAAAATATTTGGAAGCAAAACAAAAAAAAAAAAAAAAAAAAAAAAACAAAAGGGGCGAAATTTGATGCAACTCCGTTTTACAAAGAAAGCTTAATTACGTGTGAATCGTCCGGTTTCTTTGATATAAAACTGAACGTGCTGAAATAGTAAGCAGTTGTTTTCATAATTGACATAAACTACTCCATTTGACAGTGTATTCAGATCGAAACGAAATTTAAAATTAAGTCTAGGTATATGGAAGTTTTTGCATAATATAGTGTTCTTCAGTGTCAGATGCAGTACCACATGAAAACATTTGTATGTAAACGCCTAACTGAAATTAGCATAATTCGCTTTATATGTCCTGGACTTACTTATTAATATAATTATCGAGATAAAACATGTTGAACTTTAATTAATACAAATGCATTCGCAACAACTACAACGTCAGACACTCAATTCGAAATTAGTTCTTCCGATGGTGAGGACATTTACTAAACATTCCCTTATAATGTGGTGAACATAATTTTAACATTTCTTTGCCAAATCTAGGTCGTTAGTATTTTCATTTTCCAACAATTGACGTTTTCTTCAAAATATTATGATCAGTATGTATTAGGAGAATTCTGTTCTAGCTGTCGTTACGAGATGCTTGATTAATTGTGATCCAACTTAAGGAAAATGAATTTAAAATAGCAAGAAGTAGTCATGAAACGATAAGTCATTAACATTTAACACTAAGGTTAAAAACAAAAAAGGAAAACAACAAAACAAACAGACACACTACAATAAAACCACGAAAAACGTGATTCTGTAGCAAGGTACCATGTATTTCAATAAATTATGTTGATTGGAAAACTTAAAAATTCATAATGTTATCAAGGATGTTTTCAATATGCAAGTATGTCCTGGAGCTGTTAATTATTGTTCTGCATAGAACAGATAACAGACTTTATACCTACGGTCATTTGTCCCAATAAATTTGCATAAAAATGACCATATGGCGTCATTAAAAAACTATAAATACTCCACGTCTAAACCTATTTAAAATTAACTTGATATCGCTACAAGGTAAGTTTTTAATATTTACACTAGTTTTTATAGATTTCTTTAGAATTTCATCAAATACTCGTCTGAGACCATTCTTGGAGAGTTCCCAGTACTTTACCAACAGAGGTGCTCAGGTTGCGGATATCAGAGACCCTTTTGTAAGTGGTTTGTTAGGCCATAATACTAAACGCCCGGTCGCGGACTAATGTGGGATACGTCTTTGCCATAATTCTTGCATAATAAAAACATTAATGTAGATAATGCACTTCCTGCTACTCAATATATTTAAATTTTTATGTGTTTATACTGGTAGTCACACTGATTTTCCGTTGATCTATGCTTTTTCAAGATGATCTATTATTTGTTGTATTGTTTTCGTTCTGGATTTAACTGAAATATATCCTTCTGAACGTTATGAAACATTCAATCACAATCAATCAAATAAATTATCGAGTTTGTTACATGTATCTAATTTATATTATCTGATTTAGAAAAATGTCAGTGTAGTTCGTTCTAGTGTAATATTTTTAATGAATATGTGTTCCATCCAGTAGAAAATAGCATAAGAAACCAACCGAACAAGAGCCGAATCTCTGGAGACAATTAAAAATCTGTATATAGAGAAACATATACAACGCAAAATAAAAAAAGCAGAACGCGAGTAACCGAATGCAATACAAAAAACATGGGAGCACTCAAATGCTCGGAATGGTTCGGTTCACGTAAATATAAGTTCAATTATTTTATACACTATTCGACACCATTATCACCACGGGTCTTGTGTTGTAACTAATAAAAGTCGGCTTGCTGGCGGCTTAAAAAGGTTTCTGTTTGAAATATCTTCAGTATTTTGCAGAAAAGAAAACAATGAAAACAACGATTGTTCTGTGCATCCTTGTGGTCATTTGTGCAGGTAGTTATTAGTATGCTTATTTTACTAATATCATTCCATCAAAAATAGTAGAAGGAATAAAGCGATGGTACGATTGTAATCACATTACGCGTAATTTTGCATAGCATTGTTGATTTAAATCCGTCACTCTGATGTCAAAAAAGCCGTGGCATATATAATCAGTCATGTACAATCTTGATATCATTCTACGGTGTCACTATCTTATGTCGCATTCGTGTTAAAGATCGCTCATTATTGATATGCGAGGATAATTATTGCTGGTTTTTATTATCTGCTGTCCGTGATGTCTTAAATGACATTGATTTCTTTGTTTAGTTACGTTTACTAACTTAAAAACATTAAGAACACCGACTGTTGTGTTGCGTGATTGTGTCGTATATGTAAATTACGTTCCATATATCGTCATTTGTTACCATGGAATGTTTGTTTTAGTTTGCATATTAGCACGATTTTACTACAATTAAGTAGCAACTAGCTATATGTGATGAAATGACCAAGTACCCGTTTTATCATGGCGTTAACAAACAGTATTTTGACAGATTAAAAATAAATAACTTAAACGTACAGAGCGTGTTCCGATATTTGTCATTGTCTTCAGTTGAAATAACTTAATAAATTTATATTATGTTTGAATTTTGTATAGATATATCGAAGTTAGAATTTTTTATTTGCTACAATACAAGGTATGGGACTAAATACTGCCGTTAATCTGAAAGCTCATAAAACTAAGATCGGCCGTAAAATATGGGCTAGAGAAACATTACTTCCTGTATGATAGTCATGTACACAACAATTAAACTAAAAAACGAATATACTAGACATGCATTTAAACATTTTTTCAAAACTCAATTATTACCTGGATATAAGGATACAACATAATGTAATAATTAACATGCTTTATTCTGCCGTAAATACTTACCAAATGTTTTAAGTATGGAGTATGATTTGTAGTTTTACACTTTTGTCCGTTTCTTTTGAACTTAATGGTAACGAGGAAACAATATTCGCACTATTTTTAATATTTTTTGCAAAGTCCTACCTGACAGTAAGGCCCAGGACGCATATATGGTTGCCAGTAGCTGCAAGACTAACGTCAATGGATGTCCGAATGCAAAAGCGGATAAAGACTGCAACACGTGTTGTCGCTCAGCCGGATGTGACCGAGGCGACTGTGATGCCTACAACTGTAAATGTACAGGATGTAAGGATGATTCTTTTTTATCTACTCACATTTAATTCCTTACTCACAAAACATTTAGAAAAAATATCAATGAAACCGACCAAACAACAAGAGCCTCGAGTCAAAGGACGATTAGAAATATGGATTAAGACCAACATATACACCACAAAAACCAAAACCAAGAACACTCTGGAAGAGTAAGCAGTGCCTACATCTAATTAGACACCCGTCAAATTACTAATTGTCATGTTTAGGAAAAAATCAAATTCAGGGATAGGAAAATCAATCTATGACTCAGCGAATATGTCCGATCGTATTTACAAGATGGATTTCCACTAACGATCCATCAAGTTATGGCGACGACCAAAGAACTTCTGAAGTGACAATATTTAATAAGATACAACTAACGTTTTTTTTAGCAGCTTACAAGTCAACAGCATTGACCGGTCTAAAAAATCTAAACATACGCAATATTGTTAATATCTAGAGTTAAAAGAAATAAAAGTTGCATACACTTGTTTATATTTAAATATATTCCGTCACGTCGTTTTGAGATAAAACAATTGACAGATACCAAAGCATGAAAAATCATAAACTAATAATATTTTTGTATAATGCTGTGCAATGTTTTTTCAGGTCCCAAAGGTTAAGTTTACTTGAGCGGAAGATAGTTCTGCAATCAAAGACACTATTTCGTTTTTTCATTAAACGTCACGGTGACTTAATCTTACTTTTGCTAGTTACTTTATGTAAAAAAATTCACTAGTTATATTAATGCTTAATCGAAATGCACCGCAATCCGCGAACATTAAATGCTTCCCTCACAACTATAGTAAGTGTTGACGTAGGTTGTATAGTGTGTTTTGCGTTACAAATGAAAACTGCTTACCGCGTATGGTTCAGCTTATGCTCCTTTTTTGGATCAAGAAGGGACCTTTTTGAAATCAATAATTATTTCCCCGAGATATTCAGCGTTTTGAAATAAAGCGGTTTTTTAGTTTTGAACGGGCGATTTTTCATTCTAAAATTTGACCTTAATTAGAACGGAACTGTACTTTAGGAACAATCGATTGTTGTCTACTCGAAATCCTTCGAGTGATGTCGTCTGCAGTTTAGGCGGGAAAAGTCTCGCGGTTTGTCCGAATACCATTGAACGTCACGAAGGCAGACGAACATTTGTAAACATCGTAAGGTCCCTTAAGAAACAAAAATGGCTGACTTATTATGTGAAATTTCCGTAGCAAAAGTCCAGGACGATTTGTAACAACTTAAATACAGAGGCATACTATAAAACATGGACAGGTTGTTGTATCTACGTTTTTTCTACTGAATTTTCGTAATAACAAGGTAAAATATAAAATAATGAAAAAATGCTAGCAAACAATTTTTTCCAAGGGGGGTTGGCATTTAGTATAGTCTTTGGCTTACGCCGAACCAGAGTACACTCAGATTCATTTTCGTCTTTTAGTTATTCTCTAATGAATATTCTTTACATAGCAATTGATTTGTTTAAGTCGGTATCCATAGAGATTAATGGAAATCGAATACGTCTCAATAAAAAGGTCATTGAAGTAAAGATATTGATAGTTTTTACTACATCGGATTTAACGCCACTTTCAGCAATTTTCATCTTTATTTGTGTGTATTGGGGCAATACGCCGCAGTACCAGGTAAAAATCCTCAACTCGTAATCCTAGTCAATCTTGCAAAAAGTCTTCAACGCACACATTTGTTGGCACAGTAAAATTTTTTTCACAAGATCTACCTTTATGATAAGAATTTAGACATGTTATGACATTTGCCTTTGCCTTTCTTGTGTACAATATAAAGGAGATAATCTAGAGTCATGGCGGAAAATTGCTTCTAATCATCCCGTTACTTTTATCATGTACAATATATAATGTCACAGAAATTGTTAAGAAATGGTTTTAAAATATTCTACAGTGAATACAGTTGCATCTGACTTGTCCATTAACAAATTAGAAGATTTGAGGTATGCGCGAGTGGCGTAGAAATGGGTTAAGTTTATTCTTCTGCAAGAGACAAGTAGTCAAACATAATTATATGTCTTTAACGTTGTGGAACTTCTATTTCTGTACTTATTTATACGAACAAATTGTTCAAAGAGACTTTAATGCCGTCTTTCAGGCGTTAAACGGTTTCAATGTCTTAATGATTGTAGCGGTAATATATCTTTAGCATTAAAAATAGAATAGCATTCAAAGTGTTATCTGACTGTCGATCGCCGTCGCTATCAATAATATTTTCTAGATTAATTGAGAGTAGTTTGACGTCAAGCTAGCAATACTTCAGAAAAATCCAATATGTGAACAGTTGCATTACAAACCGCCCAGTAGTCACACTTAAGTGTTGATAGAAATATAATTCATTTGATTCTTTTTTTGATAGAGTAATTATCTAAATTTAATGCCTTAAAGTTTCGAAAATTATTGTAAGGTTTTTCTATTTTCAAGGTGTGAGCAGCCCTAGCCGGATTCGGTATAACGTTTCGGAATTTTAGCTCTACAAAAATTTTACCATTAGTATTTAAATGTTTTGGTTTGAGCGCAACTGACTGTTGATTAAACAGAACGCGCGTCTGGCGTAGAAAATTATATTTACTTTGGTATCTTCAATGACATTTTATTCATCAACAAACACTTGTCAGATGGGTAGGTTTCCAGAGCTCGAACCACAGAGCTGCCCATCACGTCATCGGATGGCAATAGTGTAGTCCCTTATGTAAAGGCGTTGCAGATTTTAACAGGCTCATCCGTGACAAATGGTGTCAGAAGTGGGATACTAAATTGCTAGGAAAGCACACTGTTATACATGAACAATATATGTAGCTAAATACATTTTGTTTTGTTTTTTTAAATTGACATGTATAAATAAAAAAGTACTTTGTACTTCTCTTCGGATGGAGGAGATGTCACGGACAACGTCTGTTTTATACATTTCTTTTATATTGGTAAATGTATTAATTTATTACCCGTTGCTACCCCGGTATGATATTTAAATGACCTATAGTGAGCCTCATTGAAATCACATGATTAAATTTACCTGGTCTTACCTGTGCACTATTTAAATCACTTTCGAGTCGAGTGCTTCAGAGAAAGCATGCACATTTGTAAATTGTGTACATAGTTCTTACACGTGGCGCTGTTGGGAGCTCACCGGTCTGCTGGGGTCCTATGCAGTAATAGCCAGTAGTATGTAATTGCTGTGGGTGTACAGTACGTGGTATATGTTGTGGTGTGTTGTTACAGTGTAGTGTTCGAGTAACCGTTTGTTGCAGTACATGGAAATGTAATACCAGTAGAAACAACGAAGTGACAGTGTAAATCTTGTACCTACGGAATTCTTCCTGGAAGTATTAGTTAATGAACATTTATTTTGGAACTTTGGACTTTACGATCTTTAAATTAACTATTGTAAAAAAATTCTCACTTTTAGGTTATTATGTTTTACGTTTATATATGTATATGTATATAGTTAATTAAATTGTTATATTTGTTGACATTCTGTGTGACTTATTTGTGTGCTTCTAGTAGCCATCACTCGTCCGTCCGTGACAACTACAAAAATTAATAATTCTTTTCCCCTACCCAAATTTAATATTTTCTTCAGTTTTGGCCTTCTCTTTTCTTCATTGATGTATTTTGTGTTAAATTTGTCTCGTCTTAAAGATATATTTAAAATACTGCTCGCTATATGTTGATCACAATCAATCAATCAACCAATCTTTAACCTGAAAGGATATTTTGATACGATTATATGATATATATCACAATATACAGATTCAATACGGTAACAAAACATAAAAAATAAAATGTTACTACTTTACCGTCTTAATTAATTCCCTTTAGAAATTACAAAATTGTACTGCCAGCGACAGTTTTAAACAATCCAGTTTATTTGTTTACACTATAAAAAACATAAAAGCCTCTTGGCTATTCAATTGTCATTAGTGACATGTCTAATTGAATATGTATGTTGACTGTTGCACGGCACACAATCGGACTGTTGTTCAGTATTTTAAATATAACTACAAGTAAGTATGTGCCAGCAGTCATGAATTTGTCTTCAGCTCCAATTCTTGGTGGAACTATTCAAAACTAGCGAAATCTAAACATACAATTTGAGTACATATTTTGTTTTAAACTAAGCAGGGATAGTCTAAAGAGTCTTAAGAGTAAAAAGTCTAAAGAATGTACCAACAAGTAAGCTTATTAAGTATCGTATCGACAAACATGACGATACAGCATAAACACAAAAATAATATACAAGTCTAGAAGAGTATGCAACGATACAAATGACGGTGTTTCTAGTCAAAAATTCAGACAAAGACTGACAATCGAATGGCCTTATTCATTGAATGTCAATATAAATAAATGACGTAAAGAAGTCATAACATATTCACCTTAAACATTCTCACTCCAACTTAACCCAAAACCAGCTGCTTTCCAGTCCGCCTGCCGCTGATACTTGGCTTTGCTAAAATATTCCAACAAGATGAAATCAAAATTATCAAGGTGACAAATTTATTACGCCAGAGGCGCGTTTCGTATACTTAAGACTCATCAGTGGCGTTTAACTCTAAATGTCTAGGATATTCCTCATTGGGAGATGGGATCATATTTTTTTATGTAATAATATAAGTCCACTGGCATCTTGTAAATACATAATACAGGCAGTTCAAAATATTATATAAAGAGTCTAAAGAAAGCTGCCAAACCAGTACACTCATTTAGTATCGGATAGACAAACATGACGATTCAGCAAAACCAAAAACTAATAATATACAAGTCAAGAAGATTATGCAACGATACAAATGACAGTGTTTCTTGTCCAAAAGTGAGACAGAGACTGACCAACGAATGGCCCTAGTCACCGAGTGTCAATACAAATAAATAACGTAAACAATCATAACATATTGACCCTAAACTTTTTCACTCCATCTGAACCCAAAACTTTTTAATATACGGAAACCAGAATAGGACCTGGATATTATTCAGAGTGACAAACCAGTACTACACAACTGACATTTATATACTCAGTTCATAGCATTAATAAATGATCCATACGTGTGAAATGAACTTCGTGGTTTGGATAAAACTTGTGTTATATTTAACAATAACCTGTGAATGTCCAAGAACTAAATACCAAGTACAACAAGTCCGTTCTGTGTTATTCTGGAATAACATTGAAGTGTTTGTTTGTTTGAATAGTGTTTAACGCCACTCTCAGCAACCTGCAAATAGTCAGACAGTGAAACCCTTAACCTACGTGTTAAAAGATGATGTCATTAATAGTAAATTAACTACTTTAACCACACGGCCACCAAGGACCCCGAAAAACATTTTAATAAAAGCTAATTTAATTAGAATTTTAGGTTCTCCAATGAATTTTTTTCTATACTATTTTATACTTTTCTTGTATTGAAAATAACGTTTATTTGTAGTTAATGTCTTTATAAGTGTCCAGACATAAGTATTTAATAAAACAGTTTTTAATCCAATATCAATAAATAAAGGTCAATACGGTTAGTAAATAATTTCTAGGAATGACTCAATTAGGCAGAAATATATCTACTCACTGTATTATGTTTTCACTGTTCCCGTTTGCAATAAATGATTGCCTTTAGGATCTATAAAATATGGTTGGTTCTATCGCCAATTAGACACAAAACCAAGCTGTATAAATTTAGAATTTAAGACTTTTACACAGTTAGATCAGAACTATTCAAACCAATATCAGAATGTTTTCTTCAGTTAATATTATCACACCAGAGAAGACAAAATTCCACATGTCGATCACTAATGGCCTTGGGTTACATTATTGATGGACGAGAGCGGTGTTATGGAAGTACCAATCAATATAAATATTCGCAAAGCCCAATAAACAAAGGTTATAATTAACGGTTTTTACATGGGTAATAATTACTTTCAATATTTGTTTGTTGTAACTTATTATAGTCAACCTAATTATGGCCACAATCCTGATGACGACAAGGCAAAATGACAGTTCATATAAAGCTTACTTTGAGCTTGATTGGTTGCTTGATTTAATACTTGACGTCAAGCAAAACATACTTCAGCTACTTTTAGGAGGAGAACATAAAATAGGAAATTACAAAGAGAAAGCTATGGAGGATTTGGTAGATAAAGCCGTCTGAAGCATCTACATAATTGCAGAAGGCCTCATGTTCTCAACCATTCCGCTGTGCAACTCTGTTGAGCCTACCATGGAAACCCACAATGATATATTCCAAGTAGGAAGACCTTAAAGTGAAATATCTCTTTCACTCCATTGATAATTCGTTTTTTCTTCCAAATTGACATATAATTAGTATCTCTCAAATATTCTCAAGTACCGTTTGTATTTGTATGTATATATTTAATACAAAGATATCTATAGTTGATACGTTGTAATTGCTTGTTTCTAATCCTTTTGCTTTATTGACCATTAAATATTTTTTTCAAACTAAAAACGAATAAAGTTATGACATGTTGTATGGGTTGATTGTTTTTCAGTTTGTTTATGTACGGTTGAAATGAATTAAAGGTTAATATGCACGCAACCTACTCTTTGCCAGCCGCGATATATCGTCTTTTAAATTTCTGCGCTATGTAATCTTTTTATACTCAGAGTTGTGGATGTTATCATAAAGGTGTATGTTGTATGTGATGTGTTGCATTTATTGTTTTAGTTATTTTTCTGGTTGCCTCTTTAATTAGCATGACGCTAGTGTGTCACTTATTCATTCACGCGCAAGTTAGGTGTTTTGAAAAATAATTCATGTGCAAATATACATGTATTTAGTCTTGTTGAATTGTCACCATCAATTGCATAAATGTTTAAGATTTTTTAATAGTGAAGTATATAATAAAGTGCAAATTAACCTCGATATTAAGGTAAACATGTAAGAACATAATTTAAGACAATTTTCGTTTGATTTTTCATAAAAGAACAAGCAATGCATATTAGAATTCACTGCAGGAAATGACTTTATATCCACGGCTATAAACGGAAGTATCTATATAGAACCAGTCTCTTGCTATCAAATGGCGCTTTTAATAGAAACTCTTATACAAATTTACTTCGGTAAAAGTTCGAAAGGTAACCTGCATGACACAAGCAATTACATGCATGAAAGCAATTATTTTTGAGGTTTGAAAATATTATGACCACTCGTAACGCGCGTCTCTATTAACGCGCGGATAAAAACTCGAGGGCTTTCCATCATGCAATATATCGTTTTATTGTTTATTGTAAACTCAAAATCTTAGAATCTTTGAAATTCTATTATTATTATTGTATTGCTTGTATTCTCTTATTAAGCCAAACCAAGCATGTGATATTATTCAAGAGTATCAATATAAAAATGTTCCCATAATAATTTCGAATTCTTCGTTAGGTTTTGAACTGTGTATTTCTACATGTAACGTTGGTTTTTTAGTCTTCCTGACTGTGAATTGAGGATGACGATTAAACGTCCATATTAGAAACAGAATCGTGGGTACATCAAAATTGTGCTTAAAATTTACTCCTTTGTCCAACAGGATTTTACATGTTTAACAACTATAAGGCCCAGTGCCTAAAACATTTTCTTTGCTGAGAATTTTTTAATTCTCAATTTCATCCAATCAAATTTTTCATTTTTCCTTGTTGTCATGGTAATTTAAAAAAAGTTTACTCAGTTACTGTAAGGTTTAATTGGCCTGGGATTAAGTTTTTGTATCGAAAAGCGTTCACATTTTATTAGTTTTCGTGGGAATAATTTTGTTCTCCTTTAATTTTTATTATTATCTACTGTTTTAAGATAAGAACATTAGTGTAATTAAAGAAACTATTTTCTTAAAATGAAACTAATCGAAAATCTGAAGGCTTAAAAAAGACTAGTATGAACCATAGCAGAACGAATTTTCGATGTTAAAAAAATACAGACGAGTTAAAAATGATTATATTCTGTAATATTATGCTATAATGTTTTTTATTTGAAATATGTTTCAGGAAAACGAACAATGAATTCAGCAATTATTTGGTGTATCGATGTCGCTTATTGTGCTGGTAATTACAGTTTCTTTAGGGGAAATTGATCATGAGCTGACGAGAAGCCCGCAAAATCTTGCTAATTGTAGTCAAAAGACAAGGTTAATAAGGTTGTAATACTTGATACTTCATTTATTACAATTTTAATACGCATAACATAAATAACATTTGTCTTACTAACAGTAAATAACGTTCATGTTCTTGTTATTTTACATAGCATACCCTAATTAACATTTCTAAATACATAAACTATTTAGAGATTCTAGTTTTATCTATGCATATTCTTATTATGAAAAATGTTCATCTTACCAGACTTAGTCATACAAAATAGAAATTTCATTACCGAGTTCCATTTATGTCTTTTTGTAGATTTCTAACGATCTACAAATAAAGCCTAACACTGTTAGAATTCGATTTTAAAACTGTCAAATTTTGCTTACTCTCAGATGAATTCTCACAGCGTTATGACACTGTGGCACCAAATCGTCTGCACTATGTCCAGCGGTCTAGACCCCTCGGACAAATTCGCTTTATATTAAAATATAGCTTCATTAACCGGGGTGAATCATAGACATAGTGCATGTGTACTAGCGTGTGACTATGGAATTGTGGTAACCAATACGTATTAATCTGACAGTAATTTAATTCACAATTTTTATATGTTATATAGGATGACAGTTACTTGTCGTACAGTCACAGTAAGTAAATTATATACAAACGTCCAAGTATTGTGACAACCATATAATATATCTACCCACCGGATTTCGGAAGCATCAGAAATATAGGGTTAATATCAAATATTTATATATACGTCTACAAATCCAGCCCAACACTGTTAGAATTAGATTTTAATACTGTCGAAATTTGCTTATTCTCAGCAGGATTCGAACTCGGCCGCATCCGCTATATATTAAAATATAGCTTCAGTAACCGGAGAGAATCGTAAACATAGACATAGTACATGTGAAATAGTGTGTGACGATGGAATTTTCGTAAATATTCTATATATATCATAAAGTACTTGGACTGGTTCATGTTAAGTTAATCCACAGCTAATTTTGGCAATAGAAGCGGAGCAAAGTCGGCAAATATGACTAGTTTCCCCAAGGGCCCATAAGGGGAAGAAACCAAGCTTTTGTACACAGCTGTAGACGTGTACATAGCCTCTTGTCTACGGCTTGCTAGCAAATCAGAATGCAAGATTTTTATGTGAGCTATAATATAATAATAAAATTGTTCTAGTTCTCTAAACATAGTTTAAAGTATAACAATTGATTTAAATGGAAAAAACTTCCATCGGGTTTTAACGTCGTTATATTTCTCAAATAGTCATAGAACGTGTCATTTAAACCTCACCACGTGCAGAATAAATATAGATTATTATTATTTAAGATTCTTATATAGAACTTTATACTCAAAGTGCTGTACATAAAACAATAAAAATATGCAATAACATTCAATAGTAAAAAAAATAAAAACGTAGCAATATAAGCATAATTTCGAACTCCATAAAAATTTGAATAAAGCTAGATATTCATTTTAAAATTTTAACAATCTAAAAAGTAAAAGCGCACATATATAAGAAAATCAAAAAGATAAAACTGAAACAAGACCAAATAAGACCATGAAAGATAAGGATAACTAATTGCATAAAATAATATCACCAAACTTAAAAACAACTGTACTACAGATGCAAACGTTTATCACAAGTCCATCTCAGTCAGTAGGAACAACTAAAAAGCCTGTTGAAAAAGATGAGTTTTAAGTTCTTTTTGAAATAAATCAACTGACAAAGTAGTGTCCCGCATATCATCTGGTAGGGCATTCCACTGGAGAGCAGCAGCTTTAAGGTGCCATTCTATATATTTGAGTTACAATAAATATCAATTGGCATAGAAGGCATGTTACTGACATAATAAGTTTATAAGAGATCTAATATGTCCTATAAAAAGGGGCTGCCAACCTCAAACTCCATATTGCATGATTTGTGGCATAAACCTTCCTTAAACAAACACAGACAAATTGGACAAATAATGGTTAGGCCCTAACCAATGGTATTTCTAATGAGGGTTTAACATCTTTTCTCCTTTTTTCATGAGTAACTTTATACTACAAGATACTACAATCACAGTCAAAATGTCACGATAAACTGTAAGCGAGATTTAAACGGTTGGTAGTAATTTTCTACAAATCAGAGATGGTGTATACATCTTGTGCCAACTTTAATTACGCTAGTTAAATGACGTTTTCATAAATCAGTGTAACTTTTTGGGGCACTCCCCTCTTTCCATTCATTTCCGTTTATATTTGTATCTATAAGCCCCAATGAAAATAAAATATGACCTAATTTTTAATTCATTATGACAAATAAGATGCAAACACAACTGTGATGAATAAGTTAACCTGCGAGCCAAAGCTCACTAGTTATAGCCCTGCTTACAAAAACGTGTGACGGTACTACGGAACAACGGGCGCACACGGGAAAAAAGTATACACCTCTTCTTTGAAGCGGATGTATAATAACATAAAATGTGCACAAAAAAGTCCACAAACTTGAGGGTTATCCATTCTAACTGAAGCAGGGAGATAATAATTATAAGAGTTAAGCTTCGACTTATTGATGTTCATGTAGTCAGACGTTTTGCCTCGTAATAACAAAGTATCACCACATAATGACATATCATTATATAATGATAAAGTATCATCATAAAATGACAAGGTATCATCACACATGGAAAAACGTCTTCATAACTTAGCTACCGCGTTCCATAATTACACATATTAAAACTTTCCCTTTATAATGTACCGTGTACCGAATATAAATTTGAAGAATATTTGGCTGGTTTTTTAGTCTAGGAATATTAATTTCTAAAGCTAGTCACTGTATACTGCTGTTTTTTTTAACATTAGGAATAAAGAATCGAGGATACCGAGAAGAATTCATGTCAGAAAACTAGTCATGGACAGACAAGCAATGGTAAAACAAACGTGGTAATATAACAAAACAAACACTGTACACAGAAACCAAAAATTGAGTAACACCAACCTCACTTAAACCCGGAAAAGTCTATTATTAGTGTTGACGTAGGGTGTATAGTGTTTTTTGCGTTACAAATGAAAACTGCTTACCGCGTATGGTTCAGCTTATGCTCCTTTTGTAGATCAAGAAGGGAAGTTTTTGAAATCAATAATTATTTCCCCGAGATATTCAGCGTTTTGAAATAAAGCGGTTTTTTAGTTTTGAACGGGCGATTTTCCATACTAAAATTTGACCTTAATTAGAACGGAACTGTACTTTAGGAACAATCGATTGTTGTCTACTCGAAATCCTTCGGGTGATGTCGTCTGCAGTTTAGGCGGGAAAAGTCTCGCGGTTTGTCCGAATACCATTGAATGTCACGAAAGCAGACGAACATTTGTAAACATCGTAAGGTCCCTTTAGAAACAAAATTGGCTGACTTATTATGTGAAATTTCCGTAGCAAAAGTCAAGGACGATTTGTAACAACTTAAAAACAGAGGCATACTATAAAACATGGACAGGTTATTGTATCTACATTTTTTCTACTGAATTTTCGTAATAACAAGGTAAAATATAAAATAATGAAAAAATGCTAGCAAACAATTTTTTCCAAGGGGGGGGGTGGCATTTAGTATAGATGCCCCGGAGGAGTAAGCAACTAATCCTCCTCATTGAGGGGTTACCTGGAAAAGGATAAAATCAAGATAACAGGCAGTGTTCATAGGTCAGAAAGCGACTTCTTCTTGAAAAGTATAACGTTTTAGTAGAGGAGTAAACGTACAGGTCAGAGGTTTTATATATTACTTCTCTTATGATTGTACTTATTTCTCGCGCGACTTAGTAATGGACAACGATGTGATACGAACAAGAGATATGAAAAATACATTGTGACATCAGTCGATGACGAAAAAATACATTGTGACGCAACTTTTAGGGAGAGTATCTGCGTAAGACGTGTAAATTTAACGATGCTACAAAATTAGCCACGCAAATTACACTTTTATTACATGATAATAGAAATAGGTTTCACAAATCGCGAGAATTGTATATTGCTTGATATCATCTCTCGTTTTTTAATTTCAACCAAATAATAAACTTGCCATATAAGCTCGATTATTATTTTAGTGAAATTTAATAACTCGAGATTAGATAAAACGACATACAATACTCACTCATCCTGAAGCCTATAAGTACTCTTCCTTTTTCTTTGACAACTATTGTTTAACGCTCAGCAAATTAGATCTGCCCGAAGTATAGTAAATTTACATATATATTTACAATTAAAGAGAGACCGGTTTTTGTGTAACACAATAGAGAAGTTTCTTACAAATATATCTTAAATTTAATGAGTTTTTTTCAATTTAGAAATCGCTTTGAAAACCGATAGTGGGATTAACACCGTTAGAGGGTAGACATCTTGTGTTTCCAATACTTGTATTGAATCTAACGCGTAAGTTTTGCTTGGAAAATAAATGATTTCTATCAGAATGAGCTTTCAAAAAGTTAATCATTATTAAAATTAAAAATGCCAAATGTTATAAAAGATATAAATATATGGAATATATTATTAGTTAAAAAACTTTCCTGGAGATATTTTCTATTATTAAACAAATAAATCATAGTTCTACATGAAATAAATAACAGATGGAATACCTAGGGTCATTTGTTCTAATAAATATGCATAAAATTAACCATATGGTGTCAACAGAAAAAATATAAATACTTCGCATCCAGAAACTCTATGAAAAATTAACTTGCTATCGCTACAAGGTAAGATATATGTTCTCATGCCCGTTTCATAGATTTTTGCGAATAATATCGTGGGAGAATTTCCAGTGCTCCACCAAGAGATGCTTAAGTACAAATAAGAAAGGTAATCTTATTGGGGGTTGGGAACTATAGAGGGTGGCGTGTTTGGAGAATACAACGATCCGTGCAATTTATAGATTCTTTTATAGATTTCGAAAAAGAGTAAGATAATTCTAGCTGCTATAAAAGTCTTAATTCTTCACCCTGCATTATACTTTACATTTTTTTTTACATTTCTTTACGTGTTCCCGTTAGTGCATTTATTTTCCAAGTTCAATTATTGTTTGTTAATTTGTTCTCGTTCTGAATATAGTTGGTTGAAACAATTTTCGCATTCATTCCATCAATTTAATTCTTGTGTTCGATACATGTAATCAAATTTAACATTTATAGCGATATAATGGGCACAATTTCAGTGTAGTACTGTTTACTAATATTTAGACCATATAATGCAGAAGACAATTTTTTATTATTGTATGTCAGACTTGAAAACCAATAATCTTGGTTTGGTCCTGTAATTTAACTGATAATAATAATCTTGAATGTTTTCTTTTGTAAGGTTTAAAAAACATTATTTACTAGCAATCAAATAATTGCAGATCAAATTTTATTATTAACATTTCGGTCACAATCCATAGAAGTTTACTATGTACATGTATATTATGTTTAGCTAACAAAAAACCCCTTATTATCACACAATTCAATATCTTGCTAAATGTAAAAATGCACAGCACAGACAAAAAGTAAAAAGAGATTCATCATATTGTTACCTAAATACAAATTGCAAGACTGAAAAACACAATTTAATATTCTGATAAAAATAGTAATACATTTTCTACATACATATTTTGTTCACAAATAATGTAACAGACATTATGAATATTACCTTATTTAAGTCCTCAAATGTCTTCAGTATTTTTCAGAAAAGAAAACAATGAAAAGAGAAATTGTTTTGTGGATCCTTGTTGTTTGTTGTGCAGGTAATTAATTATTGTGCTAATTTTAGCAATATAATGGCAACGACGTACAACAATATCTTATGGTAAATTGCTACCTGTAGATAATCATGTACACACCACTAACTAAACTGTTACTTAGACTAAAAAAGAAATAAGAAAGAAATACGTTAAAAAGTGGATTGAAAATACAGTTATTACCTGGATATATTGCTCAACATAATGTGCTTTAACATGCTTTAGATTGTAGTAATACTAAAAAATACTGTTGAAACGGATTTTCTCTAATTTTGACGTAATATTTCAACCGCTTGACCAATGTTGAAAAAATATTTCTCGTCACCAGTGAATTTATTGTTCTCAGCATTTGATTGGTTAAAAATAATAACGTCACAATAAGAACTCATGACGTCATAAACAAAACACATTCAATTTACCGCGTATTCACGTCATGAACGTAAAATTGGGGTTGGGAGAATTTGTACTTCGGTTCGCAAATTTACTACTTTTTAAAATAAGAGAAACAGAATCTTACATAAGTACTCTTGGATTATCGGATTTCTCCAATCTCGATTGTTAAATAATGGTAATTTAAGTCCTCGCCAAGGCCCGGACTTAAAATTCCATAATTTAACTATCTCGATTGGAGAAATCTGATAATCCACTCGTACCAATGTAAGATCCTATATTTAAAATACTACATTAAATGGATACTACATTACCTATATTCATTATTGTTGATTATACTCACCTATCATGGTTGTAATGCATCGTTCTGTTAAAGTATGAATTTGTAAAGATATATTTTGTCTGTCTCTTCTAATCTTGAAAATAATCTTACTATTTTGAACATTTGTTGCATAAAGTCCTACCTGACACAAAGGCCCAGGAGACATACATGGTTGCCAGTAGCTGCAAGATTAACGTTAATGGATGTCCGAATGCAATAGCGGATAAAAACTGTAACAAATGTTGTCGTTCAGCTGGATGTGACCGAGGTGACTGTGATGCTTACAACTGTAAATGCAAAGGATGTAAGGATATGTCTTTCATGTATTCAAATTAAATTTGTAATTCAACAAAACCTGGAACATATACATTTAATTGTTAATATCTTGGGTTACAAGAACAAAGTATCTACCACAAGTGAAATGGCGAGACAAGAAAATATCAAACCCAACTGCAAGACATATTGTGTATCCCGAGGTTCTGCCGAGGGATCGGACAAACAGATATTTTTGCTTGCGGGTTTGCGAAAGTGTTGAATCAATAGTGATTTGATGATTTTTCTCACAAGAGGTGTCATTTTTTTATGTTGCATATACATTTGTGTATAAATAACTGTGTCAAGCGAAATCTCATTATCAGAAAGTCAGTAGATACTTCTATACCTCGGGTGGGTATATAAGTTATTTCAATGTCAAAGTAAACATGTTTATTTAAATGTATCGCACCCCGTCTATTTACCACAAAACCATAGCTTTTACTGGTAAATTCAAATGGCTTAATGTGAACAGAGGTAAGGATCAACTGTATATCCTTGTTATTTATCTGATCATTCGACGGATATAGCCGTGTTATATGTATACAGAAATGTGATATATTACTGATTGTTTGTATAATGTCTTTCAGGTCCCAAAGGTTAAACGAACATGAGCAGAAAATGGTTAGCCTATCATAGAAAATAGAAAATAGTTTTTTCTATTAAAAGGGACTAAATCTTCTTCACATTATCTATGCCAAAACCCAGAAATTTTCGGCCTAACACAAGCAACAAAAGCTCGAAAGAGATTCTCAATCAAAAAGCATTGATGACATCTTAAATTAAACATTTCTCACATTGTTACTACTTGGATTCAGTCGGACCAAATATGCGTCAGATTCATTTTTTTGTTTCGTAGATATATTTGTCTTCATAATTTTTATAGGTATTCATGGGGGTGAATGCAAATTAATCCGAATAAAAGAACTTTAATGAAAAAAACGAATGGTTTAGGGTGAATTGGATTTAATCCAACTTTCATCACATAATTTGTTAAGCTTTTTCATGCTTTTAAATAGACCACAAACAAATATCGACGAACTATTGTTAAAAATGGGGAAAATGACTGGAGGGCGACAAACTCAAGTTTTCCGTAATAACTTCTACCCGATATAAATCACTTCCCATATGTATCTTGTAAATCAAAGTAAAAAACAAATACGCGAAAAGAAAATCATATCATTCAAGTTGAAATTAGACAAACGTGGTATTATTTTTGTAGCACTACTTGCTAGGAAAAGTTTCTTAACAGAACAATATTATTTTCCTCGTGAGAAAAATATTCTACAGTAAAAGCAAATGGTATTTTGGCATACCCAGTGTGACAAACGGAGGCTCTGGTATGAGTGTACACCACATGATTTGTTTTTCTACAAAGCTTCATGCATTTGTGGTTAGGTCGTAGAAATGTCCGATGGTTTTCAATACAAAAAAAAAAAAAATATTTTAAATAACATAGCTAGTATTTTAATGTCACCCATCTAAGGTGTGACCCTAACGAAAGTAACCATCTACATTTCAGAAACATGAAAGAGGTTGAAGATTAATTATTAGTTCAGATCGCAAAACACACAGATTTTTTTGTTTGAATGATGTTTGTCGTCATTTTCAGAATTTGTCAGCTATATCATAGCTTCCATTTGTTATTGGGAAGGAAGACAGAGAACCCACCGAAAAGCCATACCTTCGGTATGAAAGCTTAGAGTCGAGCGCACCCTTCTTGAGTCAAGGACTCAAACCCACAACGAAAGCCACATTAACCACTCGGCCACCGAGGTCCCCAAACAAGGTAGAAATAATCAGTATAAGACAAATATTACTTAGTTTTCTGAACAACTATATTTCTGTCCAATGTGCTTAAAAATATACAAAGAATCGGGTTTTTTTAGTTAATCTATTTTAAGCTCCCATTACAGGTGTTTTGAATATTAAAAAGAATTCCTTAACAAAAATGAAAAAAAATGTGCAAAACAAAGATGACAAAATTGAGAATAATATGACATGTTTAATGCTTTTAGCTTTAGGTCTAATGTAGAATGTTACAATTTGTTGATTGAATTTTGCGGGAAATAGGATATAGCGACAAATTGTACATATGCAGTTGTAATCATCACGGTCGCCTATGCTACAGCCGTCTACACAACTGTATTGGTACAGTCAATAAAAGCATTTGCAATAGACAACATTCTTTTTGCAACTCTCAGGAACCAACAGTTTTCGTAGAGCTCAAATTTTTGGTAATATTCTAAACGAGAAAAACGAGCATTTAAAATTTCAGTACATGTTATGCAATATCAGTTATTTTAAGCAGAATCAAATAAATATCTATTTTATGGTTTATTATTGGCATTATTGTCTATACTATTTAAAACGTGTTTTTTATATCGATCATTATGTGGTTATCTTTAGTATTTAGGGTGTCTAGATATTAGCTGATCCAATATCTACAAATGTAGATTAATACCTTCTACAAAAAATGATTCAAAGTGATTTAACAAGGGCAGAGACACATCTAATAACTTATTACTTGTTTTAATATTGTAGCCGTTTGGAACAAATTATTGCTTTCAAAGACAGAATTTGAAGTCGGTTAAAGAACCCAATAAAGAAGTACTTTACCGTCGAAGCTCTGACGACTTGCAGCAAAAATGTGACCGTGTTCTTACTGACAGAAATGTAAATAAAGGTTTTGATTATTCTTTCAACAACTATATTGGTCATGATCCTTTCACATTTGTTTAAATAGTTTAAAATGTTTTTGTTGGTTCACACAAGGTCTCACTTTACTGTCAGCACCTCTCTAGCTATCGTATTTGCCTAGTTTCAGAAGACTTAAGACTAAGTGCGCATCAAGAACATCCGACGTGAATAGGGTACACCTAAGAGTTTCCCAAACAAGACATTACATGTACCTTAACCTCAGTATTCTTATTCTTCTTGATAAACTATTGTATAAACACTTCGTACTGTCTCATTGTAATTTATTAAGAGTTGTTGATATAGAACTGCAACAGTGGACATTGGCGTACAAAAGATACACTCGCTATTTCTTTTTTATTTTCATTTTATCAATATTTATTTAAAGGGAGAATACATTATGATTTGTATGTTCTTTGGCTAATTTTACGAAACTAATCTACAATTTGCAAGGACTATTTCATTACTTTATGAATGTCTGGTTGCCTTTAAAATGCTTATCTTTAACATCCAGTTAGCAATCTTTTAGCCTTAAAAGACATAAAAGAATCAATAAAACTATAAATCAATTCGTATGAAAAAAGATCCATTGATAACTGGCACTTTTGGTAACACATCACCATTTTATTCATTAATTCCCTATGAAATATTGTTATAGGATAATGAATAATAAAGTTACCATTTTACATACCTAATTTTTGCTCAAGGCTACTTTTGAGTACACATTGATATATTTTATTACTTTACTTTTACTTAACGAGTAATTTCATAAGGATTTGTTTAAAGATTTTGCAAAAACGATCCATTGATGCGGTTGTTGACCAGCATGATTTATTTGAAATGTGTCTAATAAAGTTCTGCTATCCATGTAATGCATACTTTATAATGAAAGATTTTGGTTATAAAGAGATATGGTGTTATCCCAAATTCAATCACAAATTCAATCATAAATAAATTATTTGATATGCAAAAAAAAAAATAAACGAATACACAGGATTAAATTTTATCAAACGAGGAAAGTCACAATCATGATAAAGCTGACAAAATAACAAGAACTACAAGTTCGTAATAACGCTGTTTATTTAAAAGATAATTTTTTTAAGTTTCAGACATACTCCATGAACTACAACATAATATTCAGTGGTATAGAAGACTGTGAAAATGAAAAATACAGAAGCTATGCTGAAACATGCACGTTGGTTACATACTGAACTCGACATTCCAAACATTGCAGGTGTTGAACTCCATTATATTTACCGCTTGCAAAACAGATTCGGTAGCATCATTGATAAATTTGCAATTAACAGGGAAAACAAATGAAAATCCGCTTTTAAACTTAAACTAAAACTGAAGCATTCAATATTGCAACATTAACCTTCTAATATAGCTGAAAGAATGATTAAAAAACATCTGTTTCCGAAACTTCAAAATTCAAACGTACTATATTTTTTATGACAAAATGTTAGTTGATGGCCCACCATAGGAACAAACAACCAGCAACGATACTAAAACGCATCAGACAATAACAATGATTTGTAAATACACTGAACAATACTCATCTGAATGCTTGTCAACTAAATGTTAAGGTTTTGAATCCCGATGTTGACTTACTTAATGATAACTTTTTTGACTGAATGATAACTTTTATTAAAGTTAATACAGACAAAAATGTCCCACGAAATCTGTTGTTTTTTGTTATTTACAATAAGAAATTGGAAAAACGCCTTTTTCAGATATTGTGATTCTGAATTTGTGTTATGACTAAAAATATCACGAGAGCTTACACAGCTTTGTGAAAACGTTTAAAAGTTTTAAACGTTTTTATCTATATGTGTCAACATAATATACTAAATATTCCATGCGTTTAGGGAAATGAATTATTCAATGAACACAAAAGACTAAATTTGTTGTATTTGTTGGTAACATTAATCGTAAACTGCTACATTAAACGAAATTGTGATACCTTATGAAAATATTTTTGGTAATACAAATATCTCAGATGATGTTGTTGAAAAAATAATGAAATAATGAAAACACAATTATGTTTTTGAAACATTTATACACAGTGTTATCCCAAAGGAGACAAACATAAAGTAAATAAATATGATCTAAAAGTAATTCACTTATGTAAAAGGTGTAACTTTTGAATAGCTAATGGTAGACCTCACAATGACAAATTTATTGGTCATATTAAATGAATGGGGGAACGTGTTGTGGATTATTTATTACTTACCCATGTATTTTAAATATGGTTATGAAGTTTAAATAATAAGTTTTAACCCCATGTTTTCCCACGAACACAATTGAATTTATGGTACCTTCCTTTTTCCACAGAAGGCAAAATCATCCACCAGATAACTGTCATGATATGTGCAATACACTTTTAGTGTGGAAGCGTGAAAAAACACATGATAATGTACGCCAGATCTTTTTGCAATGGCGCTCTTACGAATATATATTTGAAGACAAAACAATTACGATAGTCAACAAAATTCTAAAAAGATACGCACATTTTTATCAAACGCTAAAATATGGGTGTGTGCCACTTAAGCAGACCTAAATATTTTAATGGGGTGATGGTTATAACAATAATTTCTTTCTGCAATAAATATTGTCATTATTTCTAAGACCACTAACGTTATTTATTTAAAAAAAACAGTTTTCATTACATTTAGAGCTATTACTGTAAAAACACAAATGTTTTTATATAACATTTTATTATTATTTTTTAAATATAATAATGATTTCGATACAATTTCTTTCATTCATCTGTACAATATTCTTTACATAAAATCTCAGTCTGTAACCATATTTTGATATTTATAGCGACGTTTATTCAAACTGTTAATTAATTCCTTGAAGCAAACTTTCCACAATAGTTAGATATTATATTAATACTCGTGTTAGCTGCATTTGTTAGTAAAGATACCACCCAAAGTATAGTTCACTTAAAAGTAATAAATAATGTTGTATATCAGAAACATGTCTAGCTGAATATAAGTAACAGAGTTCTATGGATATATGTTTTTTCAAATACATTTCACGACAGTATTCCCCTAGATGTCAATGGCCTTTCTTATCTCAGCATTCATTACAAGTTGTATTATGTTTTGTATTTTATTAAGTATTGGCATTATTTTCAGTAAAAAATCCAATCGGAATCATACAGGTGAACATGTTATACCTCTCGTAATTATAAAATAGTAATACTGCTGTGGAGGCTTTTCTTGTAAAACGAATATGTTGTGTAACAAGCTGAAATCTACCCTTTATTAAATTTTATATTTGAGGTTTTTATGTCACCAAATATTTGTGCACCTATATATGACTAACTAAGGCTGAAAGATATCCATAATAGTGGAGGAATGAGGTATAAGATCTTTTTGTTTATGTGTTTTGGCCAATTTTACACTCTTGTTAACTTTTTTTAAAAATAAATAAGTTAAACTTGTTTTAAATATATCAACTGTTAACTCTTTTTAAATCATTCACTCTTATATGTTTTCTTAAAAATTGATATTGTTGTACACTGTTATAATGACGACAAATCAGCTGTTTGCTTTTTCTGATCTTATTTAGACAAAAACACTGATAATTGTTTTGCAGATGTTTTCTCTTTTATCTGTTAACTTAGTTTGTTAACCCAACTTCTTAAATGTTTCAATTGAGTCTTGCGATGGAGAAATATGCGCATAATATGTACATTTATTATGGAAAACAGGGATTCATTTACGCTTCTCCCCCCCCCCCCCCCAGGAAACGCTTGGTTTTCCAAAGCATCCCGTTTTTAGTCTTAGTTTTACAGGAGTCTGAATGTGTTCGATCCTACTGTTAATATCACACTTTCTCTGTTCGTAAAGTTGATTGACCTGCCAACTCACGTATTGTATCGTAACTTAATGACATCCGTAACCGAATGATACAGACCTTCAACCATAAGTTGTTTTCGTGTCGTATTGTATTTAATTAATACGGGTTTTTGCCTTACAAAAACGTATTAAAATTTGAAGCAATTTATAAAGTATGTATCTTTGGGCTATCAATTGTTCAGTAGGAACCTTGTTTGTTTACTAATACGCTTGAAACGTTTTTTTTCTGTTTTGCCGCACAAAGCAAGACATTGAAAACAAGTCAACAACGTCTAATCGCTATCAAGGTTTTCCCAATGTGGATTATAGATTTATTATACAAAAACCAATAGAAGTTAAGACAAATATTTAATTCACACACACATCTTTAGAAATATATCTCACAGTTTGACAGTAGTCGTAATGTACAATACTGTACACTCAAACTGTTTTATGGCAGAGAAGTGAACAATAGTTCAGTTGATTATTACAAATGAATCAAATGACTACGGAATGAATTCTGAGGAAAGTGGGATAATTGATATGGTCAAAACGATTTCAGCTTATAACCAACCACTTACGGACTACCTTCATTCAGCTTAGCTTATTTAAGGCAGGTACTACTTACTGCTCCAGAGCACACCATGGTTTTCATTTGGTTCGTGTTACTTTATTTTGTTGTGTTTTTTGTTTTTGTTTTGCGTTGTATATGTTTGTCTATATCAGGATCTGTAATTGTCCCTTGACTTTCAGCTCTGTTACTTTGTCAGTTTCTTCGCGCTAGTTTTCTTGCATTATAGGATCTGTACATGCAAAACAAGTCTTTCTTTTATAACTTGTGCCAATCAATTTAAGCGTGTGTTTTTACAAGGACATTTTTGCAATCAAAACAAAAATTGATAATTCTCGCACCAAGGCACGAAGCTTTCAATTCAAATTCCTGCATGCAAAGAAGTGCAGAAATGCAAACATAACTAATTAATTGATTTAAATGTCTGCTTAATGTCCCGCGAGCCTAAATGTTAGTTAGTTCGGCTTTTATTTCAGATCAAAATAAAATTAAGTAGTGGCATTAAGTATGGCAGGAAATGTCAAAAATCACACAAATTTGACAATTCTATACGTGTATGTTTATTAAATCTATAATCAAGACAGTAATAAAGAGGTATGCCCATTTGTGTTATAACCTGAAAACAAGGATTTTAGAGGACTTCACAACTACAGTATGAGAAAGCTGTTTTTTATATGACAAGAAAGATTATGCGTCCCATTAAACTGTTAAAATCAATCCAATACCCTTTGTTCTGCATAGTATGAGATGTGTATCTCCCAACGTCATAAAAGCATTTGTGTCAAGGAGTCAACTTAAATATTTTACTAACCGTTTTCTAAGAAATTAGAAATCAAATCAATTCATTCCGTAAAGTTTCATACATTGAATTGTCTAATTTTAACTATTATAAGCATATGTCAGTTTTATTAACAGTTTAGAAACTATGGTCAATGTTTAAAAGACTAATTTCAACTCTTCAGCTCGTTATATTGTTTACAACAATGCAACCTGCTTGTTGCCGTAAATCAATAGTTAGATGTCGTCTGGCGTTATTGACATAAATTTAGACGTCATTTTGAAGGCTTTTGAGTCACTTACCTCAATAAATACAGCGATTTCGCTCTGGCGCGCCAGTCGTGATCTTACACCCTTAGTGAAAGACACTGCCAAAAACCAACGGTAAACTAGTAGACCAGAACGACTCTCTTATCAACAAAAGGTCTACGAAGAGTCACATATCCAAGGATAATAAATACAGAATATATTTAGACCACATAAAGGACTAACTGCACATAAAATGAGTTTTCAAGAATTTATTCACAGTTAATAAAATACTTCATAGTCACATTAACTTTAGCTTAAAAGCTATGCACTGCACATAATTTGTGTCATGGTCCAGCGTTACTCACGACTAGTCGTACATTGAAGTGTTGTAGACGACGCACAGTTCTTATCCAGGCTCTTGAAAAGGCAATTTTCAAGGATAACAAAATACAGTTTGAAGTCATCGCAAACCATTTGACTCACAGTCATGGAAGAACGAATTTTAACTTCTATACTGCATTCTCAATATTTCATAATCCAGTACAGAACGTATGTAAGTTAATATTTATATTGAACATTGTATAAGAAAAGTTATCATTTAACAGCCCCGAGTTGACTACAGTTTGCCTGCTCACTTTGCCTAAATTGAGACTTTTCATGTTACATGATGTTTTCTATATATATCATGAATTACGACTGTTATTATTTAAATCTATTAGATAACTAACTGATAACCAGGGTGACTCATTTAATAGTAATAGTGTCAGTTATTAGTCATCAGTAAGGGTTACATAATGTTAAACATATCAATTCAGCAAGTGGAGAATAGGTACATAAAAATGGCTAGAGTATATTTCTATGTATTACTATAATAGATAGATAGTTAGATAGATAGATAGATAGATAGATAGATAGATAGATAGATAGATAGATAGATAGATAGATAGATTAGATAGATAGATAGATAGATAGATAGATAGATAGATAGATAGATAGATAGATAGATAGATAGGTATATAGATAGATAGATAGATAGATAGATAGATAGATAGATAGATAGATAGATAGATAGATAGATAGATAGATAGATAGATAGACAGACAGACAGACAGACAGACAGACAGACAGATAGATAGATAGATAGATAGATAGATAGATAGATAGATAGATAGATAGATAGATAGATAGATAGATAGATAGATAGATAGATAGATAGATAGATAGATAGATAGATAGATAGATAGATAGGTAGGTAGGATTAGATAGATAGATAGGTAGATAGATAGATAGATAGATAGATAGATAGATAGATAGATAGATTAGATAGATAGATAGATAGATAGATAGATAGATAGATAGATAGATAGATAGATAGATAGATAGATAGATAGATAGATAGATAGATAGATAGATAGATAAATAGATAGATCGATCGATAGATAGATAGATAGATAGATAGATAGATAGATAGATAGATAGATAGATAGATAGATAGATAGATAGATAGATAGATAGATAGATAGATAGATAGATAGATAGATAGATAGATAGATAGATATGTAGGTAGGATTAGATAGATAGATAGATAGATAGATAGATAGATAGATCGATAGATCGATAGATAGATAGATAGATAGATAGATAGATAGATAGATAGATAGATAGATAGATAGATAGATAGATAGATAGATAGATAGATAGATAGATAGATAGATAGATAGATAGATAGATATACACCATTCAAACAAACAAACAATCCATTTATTCGAATTTGTTGACAGTCATTGTAGATGGTCAATCACAGATAAACAGGAACCCCTGGCATGAAATTAAAGCCATACTTTTTCTTTAATTCTTCGACAAAATATTAAGATTGTCAAAAGGCACAATTTAGCTGTGTAAATAATATTATTTTGTGACAGAAATATGTTTGCTTTCTATGCATTATTGAATTACCTAATTTGTTAATAATACACTTATAGAGAGATAAATTATTGTAATTTGACTAATTACTTTACTTTACAGTCCCCGTAACATAAGTAAACGAAACGCACGATGCACAAACGATAAACAGACCACAGAGGAACGTTGTACGCTTAATGCACGAAACGATATACGAGGGAAACTGTAATGAGACGATATAATTTAGCGCTTATCGTTTTTAAAGATCGTGTGTATATCGTATTGTATATCGTATCGTGTAACGTTTCTTTTATCGCATGGTATATAGTTGTCTATACCATCAATGCATGGTTTACTTGTTATGGTTTATTTTTAGTATTCCACGTCAGTAATAAAGGAATCAAGTAATCAATAGCATGTTGCTCTTTGATACAAAAAAAACAGGGTACCATAGAAATAAAATAATGCATTACACTGACCCTATACTGGTTGACATTTCATTGTATTGATGTAACATCAAAATCACAGCGGGCCCCGACTATTCCCTGGATAACACCAGAATGTCTGGCATTGTCCTTTCAAAGACAGTTTGTTAACGAAAATTTAAACCCCTTTACACCTATACAACACTAGTTTACATTACTGAACGGATATTTGTTACAATATTTAAATATTCCACATTTATTCAAACTAAGATCTTGTTGCAACGAGTTGGTACATACTTGCGATTTATGCAAAGACAAAAACAGAAATTATTTTATAACAAAAATAGTTTCCAATACGTCAGAGATCACTGGGATATGCGTTTGGTCACGTACAAACGTTTTTCTTGAATGAAACATTTTTGATACCCGGGGGTATTACAAGCCAATTAGTAAAATAGTAAAATTTTCTTCCTAATACGAAAATGGTTAATTCAGTAACATTGTGTAAATTTATTGCTATAAAATTTAGAAAATTGTTGACATTCCAAGATCTTGCTATAATGAGATTGTACCTAATTGCGAATTATGCTAAGATAAAAACGAAAAATAATTTATTAAAATATTTTTCAGTACAACGTATGAGATAATTGGGATATGCGTTTGGTCACGTACAGACGTTTTCCTTGAATGATACATTTGTTGATACAGGGGTATTACAGGAATATAGTCCTTGGTTCAAATGTATTGCTATAAAATTTTTAATATGTTTGACACTTTAATGTCATTCTTTAATTAGACATACGTACGTCTTATTTTCCTTGATTTGTTAATACAGAATAAGATTATTGTATATTTTGTAAAGACCTTTGCGCATTTAATATCTCGATATTAGAAGCCTTTTTAATATTAATTGATTAACGAAGAGCCACATTTCAGCTATGTTTAGACTGCAATTATATATTTATAAAAACTTAATCGTATTAAAGTGTACATGAAATTTCTACCCAGTTCACGGTTTATCGATGTAGTAATAATTAAAGCTATCGGTCATTAGTTTTTACGTGCATATAAAAGTTCATATGATTAAGTAAATCGTCTCAGTATGGACTCAGCGGTGGAGTGTCTAAAAATTAGCCAGGTATCAACACGGTTAATGAATCTGTTTTTAAAATTTAATTGATTTTCCTACGGTAGGTCGGGGTTCTTACCGGGTACTGGTACTTGATTGTAGAAACATCTTCCAAGAAGCATCTATGAGACAAATATTTTTCTGATGCTGAAAAGAGTAACAATTTATTCAATGACAAGACCCACTTTACTGGACATGTAATGATTCTTTATTATACATTCAAAAATGTATTAAAATTTTCATGAAAATTATTGTCATATTTTTTACATCGTGTTTATTAGTTATTCTGGAAACACGATTCTTTTTGGTTTAAAGTTTTGTATATACACTTAACGTTAAATTTGCTGTATTTATTTAATAAACTGTACTCTTCACTTCAACGAATTAGATTATATATTTTATTATTAGCCAGTAAACAATGCATGTAAAAAATAATTTACATAATAAAGTTATTATTAAGAACTGGTAATTTTATGAAAAAGTTCACAAACAAAAAGCGATACCTGTAGACATAGGAACGATATAATGATGTAATCACGGGATGGTAGATCAATATTTGAAGACAAAAACAAAACCAAAATGTTAAGTTCATTTTTTGCGTTTATTTATCTCTTTGCTTTTATTACTGTCTACTTTGTATCAGAGGTTAATGACTGTTTCTGTCCTTGGTCATGAAATACGTGTCTGCTGTGCAATTGCTTCTCTTACTAATATTATTGACTATTAACCCGACTCATTTGTTTTATACAGGCAATCACCAACGTCATGTTCAGATGACCGTTATTAGATCACCGCCAGGGTAGAGAGCAAGCATTTTTATAAACAATTCAGAAATGTCGTTAAATTAGCATCAGGGACAATATAGACCAGGACTTATTTTATTATTGAAAATAAACAAGAGTTATTTGTTGATACAAGAAATCAAATAACTTACGTCTTAGACAACCATCGCTGAGAAATACCGCTCTTATTTACTCACCCTTATGAGAAATGTTGAATAAGCACTGGCAACGCAGATGATGATAAACTGATTGTTTTCACTCTTTTTGGGTGTGAGTTTTAATGTTAGCATGTGTGTTGAAAGGCTATGATATTTTTTCTGTACATGTAGCTATGATTAATATTTGAATCGCATAATTAAACATTCAGCATTGTAATACCATATCGAGGTTTCATATATTATCGAAAGAAATCAGTTACATTGCTTAAAGAAAGACTCTATATGTCGCTAAAGCAGAAACATTTCTTTTAATAACGAAACTATTTCGTGACACGCTTCAAGGCGTTACTGGGTTGATCTGTATGATCCGTGCCGTGTTTATAAACTGTTAATTAGTTAAAAGGTCATCTTTTTATCGAACAAGCAACATCCAGACATTGTTACAGATATAGTGAAGTCACGAGTAAGTCAGCAAGAGTTTTTATAATTGACGCATTCTGTCACAAACAAAAGTTAGCTCAACAAAGTACTGAACAATATGCTTTTCTGAAAAAGTTGGAATCCACTCTAGTTCGTTGCTGTAATACGTAATGACAAATACCAATTTTGATAGTTTAATTTTCTACATTTTCGATAAAAAAACTCTGTATCATTGAACAAAAACAAAACGGGTCAAAAATGAAAAATTATCAAGATATTCTAAATTAGTTTTTTGCTTTTATCTCAAAACTTGGAAATAAAATTGACCACATGCAACATTGAAAATTTTGCACATTATTTATTAGTTTTGCAATTATTTTAAATTAAAATACTTTAACAACTCTTGTAGCATGGCAACAGTGGGTTTTCTCATAAATCGCCATATGGAACCCATTAAATTATTTAGGTTATGTTTGAACAGACAAAAGAATCATCAAAACGTGTTGGGGCATATATCTGCTCTACTTGTCACATAATTACGTCTACATAATTAAAAAAAATATGTCGACTTGTCATTTAATTATGTCTAATTGTCACATATTTAAGCAAACTTGTCAGATAATAAAATGCTACTATTTTTTTTAGAAAAATAAACCTTTGCTGCCCTTTTCATGCCATTCACAAGTTAATATAATTATCTGACAAGTAGACTTATTTGTCGTACAAGTAGACTTATTAATCTGACAAGTCAACGTATTTATTGGACAAGCTGACGAAATTATCTGACATGTTTATCTAAATATCTGACAAGTTGACGTATTTATCTGAGAAGTTGACTTATTTATCTTTGTTCCAATAGGTAGATAGCTAAAGCAAAATTTGATTTAACTTTTAAAAAAATTGTAAAAACGTAGTTAAGCTCATCAACATTTGACACCATTATCGGGCTCAAAAACCATTTTAAAAACCATTCAAACAAACATACATACATGCACATAAACGATTTGGAATCGATAAAAAGAGGCGTATAACGTGTCCGTTTTCTAATTATTGATGTATCCAGATATGTAAATATGTTATATGAAGAAACTATTTTTTCATAATTTAACTCTTATTTGACAGAATATATCTAAGAAAAATAAGAAATAAAAATCTTTTATTTGTTATAAATATTTCTTTTAGTTTTGATAAATATATCTATATTTTGTTCAAGCGTTAGACCCTCCGAATGAAATCAAAACTCACTCGGTTTGTCCACGTAGATAGCTTCGTGAGTCGACAAGATTTCGTGTTTAATTTAGAACGAAGGTAATTTTATATGCATATGCATATTCGCTAATGACAGCTAGCATGTTAACGAATAACATTGTGTGAACGATTGTCAATTTTCGTGCAGAAGGTTGGTGGCTAGAAGAGACCAGAAAACTGAAAAGTGAGAATTGTTAAGTAACTTTGGGACATACTTTGGCCAAACGAAAATTGACTAGCGGAGGTGAACGGTATTCCTTGACTGTTTCGAGTTATGTTGATTACAAAATCTCTCAAACCGTACGTCAATAATGATGGCCTAAAGGTGAAAGTTCAGAAATGACCTCGACCTTAGGCTTCCTATATTGTTATCCTTAGAACTTAAAACCGGGAGCCGCGGTGTCGAGTGGTTAAGGTATTCCGTCTACAATTGATCACATTGTCCTCCTCATTTAAAAATGGACACCATGATAGCTGGACATTGCTGAAAGTGGCGTTAAAAATAATTCAAACATATTAAAAAAACAAACAACTTGAAAACCGTAAAAGATAGAAACAGAAAATAAATTGAAAAACAAAACTACTGTTCTTGTTCAGGTTATCATTTGTCATTTGAGTACGAAACAGTTTGATGAATAACTTTCTAGTGATTGCCCTTGACGTGAAGCGGCTGATTGACTTTTGGTTATAACTTTAAAACGGTAAGGGATGATAAAGTAAGTATTTATCCTTAGTGATCAGCAGGAAACGAGCTTCAATTTATGTCATAGGTCGTTGGTCAATGTCATAAAATAGCAACAAGGTAATCGTTAGAAATGTCCTTAGCAACCAAATATTTTTAAAACAGGTATGACATGATCTTTTAATTCATATGTCATTTTCCAATTGGAAGCGACATTTGCCTATAGCAACAGCCACAAACGTCCATAACAACCATATATTATCTGACATCGGCGTACTTGCTTTACTCAAATAGCTATCATTATTAGAAGTGACATTGTGTCCTGACGTTGACTTTAGGCACCCGATATTGTTATCATTGCTCGAAATTTGTATAGATACTATACTTTTGATAGACCAAAAGTGTAATTATGAAACGTGCGCATTTTAATTGACATGAAATGAATATCTTGTCTGCAATCATTTATCGAATATTGATAAAAAAAATTTATTTGTTCAATACAAGTGGCCAGTAACGTCACATATTATTTGCAATTAGTGAGAGCAATGACAAAAATATCACGCGCTTCTGGTGCTAGTTATAGTGTTAGCATGTGAATCGACATGTGAATATATACATGTAGTTCTTTTAAATATTGTTTTCGCATAATAGAACCTCTGTGGCCGAAAGGTTAAAATTAAGGTAGTTATTTATCTACTACTGATTACCTCCATGTCGAGACATTATTCTCACTGCGGACAGTGACAAGTATTTCCAGTTTGCCTTCCGACGACCTGGTTTTCTCCTGGTACTAAGACAATCTCTCCCAATTGAAAAATGAACGTCACAATTTAGCTGGAAAACGGAGAAACATTTTAAGTGGTGTAAAACACCATTCAAACAATTAAAAACACAAATTTTCGCATCATAAAGTATTAACAATTTTTAAACAAAAACATTTACATCACACGATTCAAATCTAAACAATTTAATGTTCTTGGCTTTATCTTTATAAACCTTTGCAAATCATTAAACTGTTTGACAAGTTATAAATGCAAGACCACATTTAAATCACCAAACACCAGCCATCTTTGCAGACATTGATTTGAAGTGAAAGAGGAAGTCTGAAGGATTTTTATATTGAAGCCATTCATTCTCAACCTTGTAAATACAGCAGATAATAAACTCGACACATGTACCGAACAAACTAATTTCCTGAAATGTTGTCAATTAAGTTATTCAAGTTCGTTGCTGTAATAAATAAAGATAATTTGTTGCGTTGATCGACTATTTTGACAAATGTTTGTACAAAACAACAAATACAAAACAATTAAATAATTTTCGCAAAACTGGCATTTCAGGCAAAACTAGTTTTCTTTCTATTTTTGAAATTATACATTTAATATGGAGACGGATATATTTCTGAAATATGAATCATACTTGAAATTAATCAGAATTTATCTGTAATTTCCTAACGTTTATACGCAACTTAATAAAGTATAATTGTGAACATCATGCTGGGATACTTTTTATTTGTACTAATACACAATAGTTTCATTAAAAAAATCTTCATTTCCAATTCAACTGTTTAAATGATTTAAAAAATACTCAGTGGGAAATAGATCCCATATTCGTAGAGAAAATTTAATTATAAATTCATTTATATACAATATGTAGTATAATTTGCGAAACCTTCGAAATGTTGATGGAAGCAATTTAGTTAGAACAACTTTTCCACTTTATAATATAAAATCTCAAAAATAAATCATGCCAATTAAAGTGTAATTAAATTTACTTTAAGAATAGTGTTTAACACGGGTTATACAGGATAAACACTTTTGTACCACAGATGGAAAATTGATTTGAAATTTTAGCCAAGAAACAATTTAAATGAAAAAAAATATTAAAAACAACATATTGAAAAAGTTGTATGTTTATTGTTAAGTACTTTATATCATTTTGTATCGTTTAAATTTCAATGATATCTTGACCTATGCATACGTTCTAAACAAAACAATACCTGAAAAACAACCCTTACGGTCTTCGATAGATTCGCAGATATTGCTTCATGTATGTTAAAGTTCAACGTTGTATCAATGCAATTGTTGCCGATTTTTTTCAAATCTAATGATTTTTGTCTTTTGACCAAACGTTTAACAATTGCATGCTGTCCTTCTAAAAAGAAAGATGGCAAAGTTATAGCACTTCTGGGCAATGTTTACGTCGGGGCTTTACTTTAGAAAGAAATAAGCTATGCATTAGTAATGAACATTTATACGTCTTCTATTATATTTTCAGTACAATGTCAAAGTTTCATTAGAAGAGTAGACCATATTAAACTTGTCTTCTTATTTTCATGGCATTCCAACACAATAAACTATTGTCATTTTACCTTTTAGGATACGAATAAACTGATAAATGACGAAAATAATTTGTGATGGTCGAACGTAATCTGATATATCAGACGTATGATAATTATTACTAAGAGGTATTGGTAGCCGTAGGTTTCACCTTACTATTTACTCGTTTAATTTGTTATAGAATGGTCGAGAAATGACGTTTGGAAATTAATTGAGGCCATTTGTCTTGGAATTGTGTGTGTGCTTTATTTAAAACCAAAACAAAACATATCAGTGATTTAACAGAAGTGGAACACTAATTGTGATTCAACGGTGGTAGTGTTCACAAGGTTGCAAGACAGCCTTACAAATCTTGAGGTAGTTGTGATGGGTTTTACATTAAATAAGGTAAACTTGGCATATATGGAAGTAATGATGACAAGTTCAAATGAAGACACATGTATAGCAATCAAATCAAAACTCTTTATAAATGTCACAAACGCCCCCCCCCAAAAAAAAAATGTTTAAACACTATCATTGATTTGTTTTGTTTGAATAATTTGTCACGTGAATAATTGCAATGTTTCAGCCATATCACGGCGTTGAGTTTCATCGTGGACGAAGGTGAAGTGCCCGTTGATATCTCTGGACTTTCCTGAGAAAACCCTTATGATTGGGGCCGAACATTCCTTTCTTAATGTCGAGTCGACCTCACAGTCTTGGTGTTTACCCGAATGAGATCAATGGCAGATCCATTTAGGACAAGAACAAGTAAACAAACAATGTATCAACGGTGAAAAGGTTAATAAACGTGAACACAATTTTAACTTTCACAAGAATAGTTTAAAGCATTGGTAGGGAGAGAGAAATAAGCTTATTGTATCGGCTACAAAGACTCCACTCTTTTTAAAAATATACAGTCTTTATATTGAAAAAGTCATAACACGTTCCAAGCACGTTACGCACGTAAAATGACAACCCCCGACAAGACGGCATCACCTTTCCGCCACCGGGAGACGTGTTATGGGCAGCTGTGTAAGTAGATCAATGGGTCTTATTATAGTCCCAGTACAATAGTAGATGATTTACTAATTAAAAATCTCGGCCACATAGGATATAAGGTCTTACAATATTTACTCGGCCTTGGAATTCATTGATTTTGAGATTAAGTGCGTTTTTCATATTTACAACGACTAACCGATCAGGTTCCGATACAGTATATATCTCATATAGTGATTAATTTCGAACAAGTTTCCCTAAACTAACTTTAAAGGATAAACGTTTTAGATTTGAATTTTTATGACAAATCTCTTCAACATCTTAATCATTTTAATTTTGTTTGAATTTTGAGCGTCACTTATGACTCTTGATTAGCCAACGCGCGTCTGTAGTAGTCAATTAAAGTAAAATAGGAATCTTTGATGACATTTTATTGTTTGATAACATCATCAATGTGCTGGTAGAAATATAAAGGAAAATATTTGCTTTAGTAAAAAATCCAGGTTCCAGGCGCTTATAAGTATAATTTATATCGGCATACATTTTAATCTTCATTCAATTGATTACTATAAGAACAACCTTTCAATGTTGCATTTATTGCGCATTTTTTTGCGACAATACTCGTTTATTTTATAGTTATAGCTTCTTTCGATTGAAATATATGATGCCAAATAAGAGAAATTAAACATCGTGAACTGTTGTTAAAAACAATTACTGCTGAGAAGTAATACTTCTTTACAACACTGAGATTTATATCGAAAATGTGATGGAATGTGTCCCGCGGTCCTTGATTGAGTTTTACATATAAATAAGATTTATTAGGTTGTCATTCCGATATTTGAAGCAAACAATCATGTCATTTAACACCATGGTATCTACGTTTTGTTAATGGTTTGTATAATGCTGTATAAAAATGACTGCAGAATTAATTAAACTAAAATACGTTATCAGAGCATTGCACTGTCCTACAAGGATGAGAAGTGCTCGAAAGGGTAGGCTAAGAAATAAACTGACATGAACCGCAACAAACTTTACATGTAATATATTTATATGAAAAACGCCCAATAACATTGATATTATGGATATTATACATATAAAAAACGCCCCCAAAACAGCTAAATACATTTGTGTACATTATTCGATTATAATAAAAACTCACACTTAACAAGAATTTATCATAAAGTTTTCTTAACCACGTACCGTTGTGGGTCATGTGTTTTGAGAATGAAATCAACCTTGCTAGATAAGACACCATTAGTAGATGATTTCGCAGCGAAAAAAGGCTGACTGTTCTGTCCCCTACCTATTACCCCATCTTTTTTATAGCACTCAAAAGTTTGATTCCGTTGTTTTACTTCTTTTTCAGTTTGATTTGTTGTGTTTACTTGTTCTCTCATTTCGTTTATACTTTTCAATATTTTTGTTATACATTCAATGTGATGACTATGCCAATTGTAAGTTGTGTGGGCGAATTAACAACTATGATCTCTTTGTTTGATAAATCTATTTATATTCATAACTTAAAACGAAGTCAATGTAAAAATCCAAAATTAAATCCTGCCAAAGATGCATTTATGCATGCCTTTGCTTTATGGTTTTATAAGAGTTAGTTCTTCGTTACTCAATACAATGTTACGTAATCAATATGAATCTTTAATGAAATATATATAGTAAATACGGCTGAAACGAATGCTTCATTTATCCGATTTTCCGTGTTTCGTTTTTTATGCTTTAAAACAGTGTAAATATTTCGGTTAATAAGAAGTACCTGGAGTCGCTATATGTCGGCTTGTTTGTTTGAATGTTGTTTAACGCCACTTTCGCTATATCTGCTGTCTGTTACATAATCATATTCATATCAATGAGTAAGAGTTTCAAAGTTTAAGTAAAGTTCGAACAAATAAAAAATAATTCAATTTAATCATGAAAATAGAAGCGCGTTATCCTTTTGTTTATTTGGGTACAGACTCTGACGTTATACAAATAGAGGATTAATTAAAAAATACCTACATTCACATGGGTTCTAAGATTAAACAACATCATTATAACTTGAAAAAACAGTGGTATATAATACTGCGGTAATGTTTTTTTAATTGAAAACATTCTTGGACAACAATTTTTCTGACAGATTATAGTCATCCCAATGTATACAAATAGTATACTTACTTACAAAATAAAAACTTTTTTCTACCACAGACATTATTTTGCATCTCTAACCTACATAAATGAGTAACCAAACAACTGTTATTCCATCGACCATTTACAGACTAATAAACTTGCCATTTAAGACACTCTATACAATCAAATCGGTCTCTGATGCTTTTGTATTGATTTGGTGTTTATCATTAACACATCTGAGTAATATTTCAGCTATATTCAGTATTAGAACAAATTAACAAACTATAAATCAACGAAAAAGGGGGTAGAATTGGACATAGGGAACGCCATTTTGATTATCACTGGAAATAAATACATTTTTGGGTACAGTTCTGTAGTGGCTACAATAAGCCTACTCTTTTTAGATGGGGTCTTTATCGTGCTAGGAGCGTGGCACTCTTTAAACACGCCATCCAATATGGTCCGCGGCCAAGCTTTCCGTATTATCACCTGACCACCCCATAGGGAAAATGTGTCGTTGATTGATTAATTGATTTGATGCTTGCTCTACGTTCAACTATACTCAGAACAAGAACAAGTTAACAAACAATAAATGATCTGAAAAAGGTTTGGATGGGACAATATTATGACTGCTTCTAGAAAATATGGAGTACTTGGTAAGCCTTATAAATTATTCATGACAGAACGTACTTCGTCATCAATGACTCTAAATCTAATACTTAGTATACTGAAGGCCAAATCTGTCATATGTAGGATTTTCTGATTGAAAACATATTCGTCATGTTTGGATGACATGTCTTTTCAACAGGCTGTTGGAATTCCTATGGGTACTAATTGTGCTCCTCTCCTCGCCGACCAGTTTTTGTACACTTATAAGGCTGGGTT
Organism: Limnoperna fortunei; assembly: GCA_944474755.1. Classification (NCBI taxonomy): domain Eukaryota; kingdom Metazoa; phylum Mollusca; class Bivalvia; order Mytilida; family Modiolidae; genus Limnoperna; species Limnoperna fortunei. Next base: position 105,442,538 of record OX104111.1, read on the forward strand.
CCTAGAAGGCCTGCTTTAGAAAAAAAGAAGAAAGAAAAGACACTGGCCCAGACCTTTAATTTAACATTCCGCTATACTGATGATGTTTTGTTCCTTTACAATTCTAAATTTGCTGACTATTACATTCAATTTATCCTATCAAGCTTTAATAATAGACACCACTAATACTGTATGGTCAGCTTCTTACTTAGACCTACTTCTAGAAAACGTGATTACTTCAACTTTCCAATTGACAACTGTCCGTTCATCGACAGCAACATTCTAGCAGCTCTAGCGTATGGTGTGTACATTTCACTACTTATATGTTATTCTAGATCCTGAGATCGGTATTCCGATTTTCTAGACCGATCACTGCTGTTGACTGCTAAACTACTCAAACAAGGGTGTGTTGTACCAAGGTTGATGTTATCTCTCCAGAAGTTCGTCACCATGCCTTAATTGAAAATAATAATATAATAATATTATTATTTATATAGCGCCTTATATAATACTAAAATCACTCCAAGTCGCTTTAGAAACATGTACATCAATTCATTAAAATTTAAACACAGTTCTTAAAAAAAGAAAAAATATACATCAATTAAAATGCCAAACTAGAACACAATCCCTACAATAATATAATGTAAGTAAAATGTTTAAAAAAAATACAAATTAAAACTATATTCATACGTCTTTTACATTGCATTATAAATTTAAAAAAAATATATAATATATCAAAAAAATATATGATGGAAAATATTAAGAAAAAGAATAAAAAACGAAAAGTCGTCGCTATGCTCAAATTATCTAAATATTCGAAACTTATAATGATGATAAAAATATGATGTGCAAGAGAATAAAATTATTTGAAAATACAAAACATAAATAATTCACAAAAACCGTAAAATACCAGCAATCAACATAAATACACTAAGAAAATGCAATCCTGTAAAAATTTGTCTTGAAACACTCAATAGATTTCGAAAGGCGAATGTCTATTTGTAAAAAATTCCAAAGAATAGCCGAAAAATGGCTAAACTGTCCTTCACTATAAGTCTTGGTACGCACTCTAGGTTGTTCCAGTCTTAAAGTACCATCTGATTTTAAAGCTTCGACTCTTTAATGTTAATAAGTTTATGCAAGTATTCTGGTGCGTTTCCATGTATTGCCAAGAAAGTTAGTATGAGAACTTTGAAATTTGATCTGAAATCTACCGGTAACCAGTGTAGTTCAGCTAAACAGTAGTAATATGATCGTTTTTCCTTGTTTTACTCACTTTTCGAGCTGCCCTATTCTAAACCCGTTGTAACCTGTCCAAAATACACTTGTTGATACCAAAAAGTAGACTATTACCATAATCCAGTTTAGAAGTTATCAAAGCGTTTACCAGTGTTTTGCAGGCGTTTGCAGAGAAATAAAACTCCTGATTCGGCCAATATTGCACAGATGATAATTGCACGATTTTATCAATCATTCGACTTGTTTTTCCAAAGTAAGACACTGATCGAAATGTACACCAAGGCTGCGAGTTGATGTAGAATTATTAATTAAGCTTTCACCTAATTTGAGCTGCAATGTTGGCATCTTTTTAGACTGATGTTTTGTCGTAGAAATAATCATATCATCCGTGTTATCCTCATTCAGTTTCAGTAGGTTATTTGACATCCAGGCGCTTATGTCCCTCAAACAGCGTTCAAGTCTCTCAACATAGTTATCCCAGTCATCCATGGGCTTTATAACCATGTAGACCTGCGAGTCATCGGCATAGCAGTGATAGTTAAAGCCATGGCGGAGACATATATGACCAACAAGCCACGAAAAAAAGACAATACAATTTTGGCCCGACAACGGATCCTTGGGGAGCAACGAACGATAGTCTACAAGAGTCTGACTTATCTAATCCGATCAATACTCGTTGATGTCGATTGGTTAGATACGAACGTATCCAATTCAGTGATTGCCCAACTATGCAGTAAGATGATTCTAAGCGTTCAAGTTATATATTATGATCGATTACATCGAAGGCATTGGAGAGATCTACTTACACTAATACCACAGATGATTGTCGCAAATGTCAAGGTTCACCCGGAGCAGCGCTGTCTCGGTCGAATGACGTGGCCGATAGGATCACGAAGCAGGTTGTTATCCAGATGTTGATCGAGACGTTTAGCCACAACTTTCTCCGTAACTTTAGAAATAAAGGAGAGATTTGAAACAGGCCTGTAGTTCTTGAGAATTCTTGGTCTAGTCCTGTCTTGATGGGTATGGGAAATCGGTGTCTCAAATACGATCTGACATTTTCGCTGAGTTATAGGTAGTGTTTCCTATTCCTGGATTTGACTTTTCCCTTGACATTTGACATGAGTATCTCGACGGGTGTCTAATTAGAGGCAGGCTCTGCTTACTTGTTCAGAGAACCCATGGTTTTTATTTGGATTCGGGTTACTTTCTGTCATTTGTGTTTTGGTTTTTATGTTGCGTTTGTCTATATTCGGATTTGTAACTGTCCCTTTAAATTTGGCTCTGTTGTGTCAGTTTTCTTTGCTATTTTTCTTCTGTATTGGCTACATAAGCCTTCTACGAAATTTACAAAGAGAAGTCTTGATCGTGCAATTGGCGTGGCAATCCTAAATCATGTCACCCAATATGGTCTGCGGCTAGGCTTTCCGTATTTAGACCTGAATTCCTTCTCATTAGAGGGTCTTCACTATCCGAGGCCTGGGGATGCGCTGGGTTGGTTTGTTCATCGAGTACTAGAAACCCTCTAAGTATGGTCCCAAACATGTGTCTTTATAATATAAATTGATAAATATAATGAAAATATTACATTTTAAATCAAACAGGAAAGACAGGTGCAACTTGGTTAGTGCCAAGAATAGTTTGTTTAAAAAGTAAACTATACAACTCTGTATTTCTAAATGCATTATTTTTAAGAAAAAAGGAACGAACAATAAAAGTTTTAGATCAAGTGACAATTACATATCTGCATATATACAAATTTTATACAGTGAAAAAAAAATTCAAAAACAGAAAGAATCCCTGAATAAAATAAAAATTATAGGTGCACTCAACTGCTCGGGACGAGAAAACATGCGTCTAAATGTTCTTCTATTGTTATAAAGCTCTATTCACTCAATTTCTATTCTCAATTAATTTCTCTTTTTAATCAAGCCCTGAGTAACTTCTTTATTGACCTTTACATAGATAAATGAATGTCAAAAGCGGTATAAGTTATGCGAGTAATTTCATGTTTCATATTGCAGTTCTGTTTGAACATTCCCCAACTGCACTAGAGAATAAAGGGTTGAAGATTGCGTAATATGTATTTCAAAATTGAGAAAAAAAATACATCAATCTATTTGACATATAAATATGTTGTTTAATAGTCCTGTACTAATTGAAGTCTGGGTTTCTGTATTTCTTCAGAAAATGACCTTTAGACTAAAGAACATTTAATGGTTTCTTGCTATTGTCTGTTGAATTAGTTTTCTTGCATCAAATTTATTTGAGACGACTAACGTTACAATATATATCACAGGAATTTTACCCCATATCATATTTCCCCCTACCTTTGTTGTTGAGTTTTTAAACATTTTCTTTGACTGAAACACTTTCTTTACTTCAGTGAGTCGGCCATAGAGGCGCAGTCCGAAAAATGGAAAAGGAGGAGCTCATGGCTTATGTCATTGGGTTACATCCCTTTATCTACACAAGTGCTTGAAATGTAAACAATGTTATGTAAACTCAATGTAACTAAACAAATAATTAAAATTAGGATTTAAATGTTATTTCATGTACATACAAAGCAAAGTTTTAATTTTAACCATTTTACCCCATTAATTAAAGAAAATTTTCTTGCGCCACGGTCGTCTAGATCTCCATGTCCGACACTCTGAAGTAAAGAAAGAGTTTTAGTCCACGAAAAAGTTTCGCGGTTGCAAAAATATGGATTTATTTTAGGAATCGATTTCACTATCTTAACGAAAAAATGTCTGTGAGTACGCAGAACACCTACATTCATGTTGGCAGTGCAAATTTCCAAACTGAACTCAACAAAAAAGGTATGTGGTAGGAATTGTTTATGTTTGCGATAGACTCATTCACGCACTTCATTTGCCACAATACTTTTTTCTTCGTTTTCTAGCCATATTTTGAGCCAAATGATATGGGGTTAAATTCCTGTGAATATATTCACTGCAAAAAACACAACGTAACATTAATATGACGATTCTTGATTTCGTAACAACTAACAACTGATAAACGACTGACTAAGCAAACGTGGTATATGTTGTGGTGTGTTGTTCGTGGTTTATGTTGTGGTGTGTTGTACGTGGTATATGTTGTGGTATGTTGTTCGTGGTTTATGTTGTGGTGTGTTGTACGTGGTATATGTTGTGGTGGGTTGAACGTGGTTTATGTTGTGGTGTGTTGTACGTGGTATATTCTGTGGTGTGTTGTACGTGGTATATTATGTGGTGTATTGTCCGTGGTATATGTTGTGGTATGTTGTTCGTGGTTTATGTTGTGGTGTGTTGTACGTGGTATATGTTGTGGTGTGTTGAACGTGGTTTATGTTGTGGTGTGTTATACGCGGTATATTCTGTGGTGTGTTTCACGCGGTATATTCTGTGGTGTATTGTACGTGGTATATGTTGTGGTGTGTTGTACGCGGTATTTTCTGTGGTGTGTTGTACGTGGTATATGTTGTGGTGTGTTGTACGCGGTACAGTCTGTGGTGTGTTGTACGTGGCTTATTCTGTGGTGTGTTGTACGCGTCATATTCTGTGGTGTGTTGTCCGTGATATATTCTGTGGTGTGTTGTACGTGGTATATGTTGTGGTGTGATGTATGCGGTATATTGTGTGGTGTGTTGTACGTGGAATATGTTGTGGTGTGTTGTACGTGGTATATGTTGTGGTGTGTTGTACGTGGTTTATGTTGTGGTGTGTTGTTCGCGGTATATTCTGTGGTGTGTTGTACGTGGTATATGTTGTGGTGTGTTGTATGTGGTATATGTTGTGGTGTGTTGTACGTGGTTTATGTTGTGGTTTGTTGTACGTGATATATTTTGTGGTGTGTTGTACGTGGTATATGCTATGGTGTGTTGTACGTGGTATATGTTTTGGTGTGTTGTACGTGGTTTATTCTGTGGTGTGTTGTACGCGGTATATTCGGTGGTGTGTTGTACGTGGTTTATTCTGTGGTGTGTTGTACGCGGTATATTCTGTGGTGTGTTGTACGTGGTATATTCTGTGTTGTGTTGTACGTGGTATATGTTGTGGTGTGTTTTACGTGGTATATGCTGTGGTGTGTTGTACGTGGTATATGCTGTGGTGTTTTGTACGTGGTATATTCTGTCGTGTTATACGTGTTGTTGTTAGTAGTGTAGTGATCGATATAATATATGAAATGTTTTAATATTTGCTTTATATTTGCTTTTATATTTTTTAGTTGTGTCATTTGTCATTGCGGGGAATATACTGGAGGTTCCCAGGGCTCGACCCACAGAGCAGCCCAGCGTGTCACCGGGTGATTTTTTTGATACTACGATACAGAATTCATTCTTTAAAAATAACGTTTTGAAATATGTAAAAAAACATTAAAATATCAGATAAAAATTGTGAAACCAAAAACGATAATAACATCTAAATATGCCCCGAAAATAAATTTTGTGAATAATTATAAAATATATTGTAATTTAATGTGAAAAATCTCAACGTGTACAATGAGGTTTTGACATTATCCAACACATAACCATTCAGGTAAAAATAATAGGTTCAGTACTGTAAATCTTGGAAAAATTGTCTGATACTATAATGTAGCGGTAAACCATCATAGAGATGATTTGATGAAGCATATAATATAAACAGTAGACAATAATCGCGATTATCTTAAAAAAGGTATCTTGCCAATCTTCCTGACGCACGACGACCGTTTATTTGAATGCAGATTGTTTACTGACTGATAATTGATTACACGTGTTAAACATTAAAGATTGTTTCACAACAGCAATATTTAATCAGACTTACATATAACTTGCATAGGTTCTCGTCATAGCTGCAGTGTAAATGTCAATGACGTCAAAGAAAAACGCCTGATTTTTAATGCCTTAATTACCCATTTAAATATAATCGAACACGTTACTTTATAACATTAGACTTTTTCCATTAAAATCTTGGTTTTTCAAAGTAGTCTACTAAAACAAAGCATCCACAGCTTGTATAAAGACTCAAGGATCTAGTACGAAGCTTCTCTTTAGGAAAAAATTAAGAGGCGATATTTAGACAATAAATTAACGGAAGAAAAAATTTGCCTACACAATTATTTTAAAGACGTTTATACATTTTGTTTGGAGGACAGATTTTTTAACATGAAACTTTCGATGACTTTTCTTTGTACCCGTTGAGGTCTATCAAAGAAAAAACCCACGTTTTTAATTTTCTGTTTTTGTTATTAAAATGATGGCATGCAACTTACTAAATCTTAGCTTACTGTTCATTCATTGCAATATTCAATCAGCTCCATCGTACATGTGTAGTGGGTACATTTTAAAACTTATGCGTTATGCTAGGTATTGCAAGGTATATTCCGATTATCTAGAGTGAACTCTGGTTTACCGGTAAGCTATTTAAACAAAGATCGCCTATGTTAATGGTATCTCCCATTTAATATCCTGTGGATGTCATCAAGACTGTTGATCTTTATAGTGAAATCCATTTCCAAAATGACATTATTTCTAAGCAAAAGGTAGGTATTTCTATTACTGCAATGCTTTTTTGAGGTGTTACTCGTCTTCATTCAACTTCAACCGTGTGTCTATCCCATGGTTTCGATACTGGTTGACCGTTTTTTGGTTTTACACTACAAAATCTAAGATTGCTTTTACATTTCACGACTTCTATTATTGGTATGTATGTCGTTTTACCTACACAAACTACATTGTGTAAAATATATTGTATCACTATGTTTATGTTGAATTCGTGTGTGGGGTTGTGAGAAACAATTTTTCAAAAATATTTTTATGCCATCTCATTTCCACATTTTTTGTACATTGGCTACCATGAATCAATTATATGTGACGTATGTTTTATCTTTCAAAATGAAATTTAAATAGCATCTTTTTAACAATAAAACATTTCGCATAATATTTGATCCATTTTCGCTGTTCTAATAATCATTAACTTCATAACGACATTTTGATTAACGTATTGCTTACATACGCGGAAAGATCATGAGTGGAAAGATAGCATTAATAGTTATTTTTGCAAGTGATAGTTTACAGAAATCGTAAAATTGTTAATATTCCTCAATAGTACATGAAAGTGAACTGACACTTTGTGTTTAACTAACATTGTCCTTTCATTACAAGACAATGACAATAGTTTACTCACATACACGGTCACAACGAGAAAAGGTAGTAATGTAAACAAATTGTTTCATAAATACATAACAAAAACCCAGATCTGTCCAGCTTGTTCCCGGGTGGTTAATTGCGTTGCATGCGGTGAGTGAGGTTTTCATGCAGGTAGCCAGTCTGCAGACCACATAGGAATGGCTTTTTTAAAAGGCCGTACTCCCTTTTTGCAAAAAAAATCTTTGTTGAGGTTTGCAAAGAAAAGATTAAAAAATAACGTGTTTTCTGTGAGAGTTAATTGGCTAATTCTTTAATTATTTTTGCGTGAAAATCCAGATTAAGTCGTATATTTATTAATTCTTTTAATTAACGAAAAACACTTTTTATTCCATTCCCGCTTAAACAGTGAGGTGTATATTGTGATTTACGGTGTAAGTCCGTCTGTTGCACTTGAGGAACCGATTTCTTATCCAAAATTTTTCACACACCACTTCATACTGCTTTACATAATCTATGTCATATGATGCCATTGTGACCTGATATTTATCATTTTAATACGAATGATATTAAGAGTTTCCAATAGGAATGCATATACTTTGCAATTCGGAAAGCGGGGTGTTCTTATTCGTGGGCACGGCCCACATTTTTGTTGGACACTTTGTGAAAATCCAATCCTATATAAAGTTTATCTCAAGTATAAAAAGACCATCATTTGTTGCAGTATTATTAATTAAGATAACGTAAAAACAAACAAACAAACAAACAAACAAACAAACAAACAAACAAACAAACAGAAATTCGTCTGTATTGTTCTGGTCACCCATTCAGTTGTTACATTTGATTATTTAATAACTTCGTTTTAACTTGTTTGAATACAGTATTTGACGCTCCTTTTATTCCTTAAATATGGTGTCCAGTTTTCATGTTGAAGGAGAGGGAGTAACCGTCGTTAACTTGTTTTCCATTGATTGAATATTGTTGGTCCAACCAACCATATTCAATCGATATAATCGGCTGCATTGAACCTTTTTGAGTATCTAATAGAAAAACATTGCAATCTTTTGCAATTTGAAAGCAGGTTGTTTTTATTAGTGGGCATGGATCACAGTCTATCAAATCTAATACAAAAGTATAAAAGACCGTCATTTGTTTCAATAATATTTAACACTAGAGAAATGCAGGTCAAATGTCTAAGTTAAAACATATGACCTTGATTAATCACTAGTATATCATATCCAGTTGTCTTCCGAAAAGTATTCTCTGCTCGTTTTCATACCGATACAGTATTATGTGCCTAGTAGGTTAGACATATAATTGGTAAAATTGCTTATTTTTATTAAATGCTACATGTTTCAGTATTTTTGTACAGTTACTTGTTGTTGTGTAATTCCAAAAACTATCAGTATGTTGTAAGCTTTTAGTTTTTATAACAAAGACCGTTTGTTGGATGTTAAGCAAACAATAATAAGTCACTACAGTGAATTACTGGATAATAAATCAAAGAAATCATTTAGTTAAAATTGTGTATTTTTTAACATTTGTGTGCCTAATTTAGGCCATGCTGATTTTAAAAAAAGGTTGTGTGTCATTTTTTTAAAACACTTTTAATAAATTTATAAGATTAAACATGTTTCATAGATTAAACTCTTGTTCTTTTGAGAAGCCTGATGAAATTCATCATATTAAGTCACTTTTGTGAAAACTAATCAATCAATCTAATGTCAATGTTTTCATACGATGACAGCTATAAATATGTTAAAAAGCTTTGAAGACAATATTCATGGAATTCGAGGTTGATAACCCCAATTCTTTATCTAAGTTATTCCATATAATACATATTTCATCTTTCCTATGTATAATTGTATTTGTTTAATAAAAACTGGATCTTATGTGGGACGTAACATGCCAATCATCCTGCAAAAGAATAAACATACCATCATTAGAGACAGATTATTTGAGAACCTTTCCTGGTTCTCCAATTATTGTCCAATAAATCTAGAACTTATGCGGTAACCCGTTAGTGTCCACCGAGCAGAACAAACAAGTTTTTAAACATGTATTTGAGTATATCAAAGGGTCAGAAAGATTCCATATTGATTAATACCTTGTACACACGATTCTTGAAGCACACAATTCATCACACCCCCTTATTCTCTAATTATTCGTTTATCTTTGCTATTTTTTCTGGTACTTCCATTTATCTCCTGTATTGTACAGATCTTATCTTACACACATAATATAATTTGTATTTAATTGTATGCATGCTGCATAAATGTTCTTTTGCAACATATTGTATATTTGGAGAAGACTCCATAAGTTTGTCTAACTTGTGTCTTATCCTAATTGCAAATTTGAGCAAATAAAATATGTTTAAACTAACTAAACTAAACTAAAGCGTGCATTGTGATAATTTGCGTCAATGATTTTACATATAACATGCATAATTAAGTGAATAGTTTAGTTTGTCGATTATTAACATAACCGTAAATCAAACTAAAGACGACACACATTGTCCTTGCAAGGATTAAAAAGCAATTGGTTTACTTTTCAGTTTTAGGGTAGCTGTAACAAATTTGAACACATTTTATTATGAAATAAGAAATTGATTCAATTAAATGTTTCAGCAAATGCAAAATGTACTTAACCTGACTTAAAGTTTGGACAACATCCCTTTTCAACTTTTTAACTTGTCCAGTGCCTTTCAAAATTTGGGGTCGATTCGTCCATCCCATTTTTCAATTGATTCAAAGTTTTAACTCGAAAGGTTTTGTTTGGAATGTTACCGAATATGGTTCGCAAGACAATAAGTATCAAATCAATCATTCGAGTGTTATTTTACTTTGGCTGGAAAATGTAATCTAAGCGATGTAATAGCTAAAGCGACATGTATTTATAAAAACAATCGGTAGACAGACAGTTTATAACTACATTTATTACATGGTATATTTACTGTTATGTTTCGATTGAAGAATGGAAAATTGTTAGATGTATGATTTGGGAAGCGTTATTTAAGAGTTTCATGTTCGAATAATTCTTAACCATTAATTTAATATAGTAATGAAGTTACATGCTAAGTAAAGAATTGATAGGTGAATGGTGGCGTGGTGTGTCAGTCTAGACTGAAACAAAGTAATTAGATGTTTGATTGGGCAAACAAGGCATGAAATGTTGCATAGTTTACAATTTGTTGTTAATCACCAACATATTTCTTTATTAATTACCCATAGACGTTGCATGTTAGTTGGCACCATTTACGTTACGCATTTTAGTCGTACTACAGCCACGGCGAGCTCGACATCATCCTTAATGGACAAAAATGCCCAATTTCCTACTGAATGTCCGGGTTTTTACAGAGTACGTCGGCTCCCACCTAACTAAAAACACATTCATGCCTTTTGTGGAATATTTTGATCGATTCATAGATAGTTTGATAGATTTATAAATGCAATATTTTATCTTTTCAAGGACGAGATCAAGTTAAAAGGCAATGAACCAAAGGCTGGAAAATATTGACTAATAAATGGAGTATTGCTAAAAGGCAATATGATATATGAAGCTCAGTTGATTGGGTTGTTTAAACCGAAATTGAACAGTCCACGTTAAAAAAAACTTTTTATATTGTATTGTATTTTAAATTACTCCCCTCAGTGACGTCTCCACGAACATTCGCCTGAAGAGTGCCAGGAGGCATGAAATCGGTATATATAATAAATAAAATATAGCTGGACATAGTGCAGGCGAATTGGTGTGAACGGTGTGAGTTCGAATCCCGCTGAGGGTAAGCAAACATTTTACAGTGTTTAAAATCTAATTCTAACAGAGTTAGGCTTAATTTTTAGACGTATATATAAATATTTAATATTAACCCTGTATTTGTGATGTTTCAGAAATCCGCTGGATAGATATATCATATGGTTGACACAATACTTAGACATTTGTATATATATATATATAACAGCTGTCTCAATAACAAAATTTACTCAACATTTTATGTAACAATTTTCATAGTACAAGACAGACCAGAAGGTCCCAGGAGTACGTGATTTACCGTGATTTAACCGACCAATACCATATAATTCTGTTACATTTTCTTATTCACTCCGATTTGCATAGTATGATTTATCACAAAGGCAATTTGCATAAGCTTAGTTCATATCCGGTTCCATACATTGTAACACTACGCTAAATATCGCATTTGTCAAACCTGATTTTGGGAACGTACTGCATTCTAATCTCTGTTCAAGACAACGTAATAAAATGAAACAATCTGTATGTATGTTTTGCGTTGTACATGTATTTACGCTTTTTAAAGCAATATTTTTATGATATGATGGTAATAAGTACAAACAATTTTACCACTTTATTGTGTTTGACATTTGTGTAGCAAAAACCAAAAAACCAATAGAATCACCTCGGTTATTTTCGCCTATGTGCGGAAAGTAATCTGGAGGTAAGTATATGGGTGTATGACAAAAATTGGTTTATTCATTTGATTGGTTTTTGAGTATCTTTAGCTCACTGTTACTAATGGCGTCAAATTGTAAACAAATACCTTTGCCTTTGTATGTTTGTCATGTCAAAGAGACAAAAATCAACGGCAGCTATCGGAGGATAACACCAGTTGATATCTAAGTGAAGCGAAAAAAGGCATAGTTCGTTTGTTTAACTACGTTTCTTCTTTGTTAATTGTAATTGTCGGAACGCTTTTGTTTCGTGACGTCATCCTTAATAGATATCTATTATGATATTTTGTTGACAAGGAAATTTTGTACATGTATCACTACATTCATTGTCGTTTGTACTACGTTTTAATACGCTTCGTTAGTTTACTTCCGTGTTACCACATATTTTAAACAAACCCCTTTAAAACTGAGAATGTGAGTGAGATTTAAAATTATGCGAATAAATATAATACAAACTAAACATGACCCAAAAAATCAAGATTCCATTGCTATTAAGCAAACGTTTGCAAACTTTGTTACCTTTATAACTAGCTTTAAACCACTGCTAAATGTGTAAGTAATGAGTACGTTGTTAGAATATTGTCAGATTATTTTCATTTGAGTAACTTGCATCTATTGCTTTGGATTTTTGTTGAAAAGAAAATGTTACTGTTTTGTATTACGTAGACACGAACAATTATGTTCGTCTAACATTCGGGTGAGTTAAATGAATTCTAGTCATGTCATGTATCTAAATGTGTCTGTAGACTGTATGTTCCATTACAAAATATATAATATGTTTGCATGTCCTGTCTGTATACCAAAATTATTTACGTTTGTCCTTTAAATTTTAATTTGGAGTAATTAATTCGAAAATCCACTTAACTTAGACACTATTCGAGTTTTCAGACGGGAATACACCCACGTTCTGTCTGTTAAATAATTTGACGTGTCGAAAATATAAGACAATCAATCACTGATAGCATTTAATTGTGATGAAGTTACGAGTCGTTTTTTTGTTATCATGGTTAACAAACAGTTAATAAACGGTACAAATTAAAGAACCAAGGAAAGCACACTTGCCTGCAACTGGAATTGTATTGCGCTTTGGATACAGACATAGAATACGCCGTTTTTAAGATACGTAGTCAGATGAATGTTATCACGTTATTCATGGTGTCACGTGACTTAATTTAGGCAACTTTCCTCAACGCACCGTCTTTTAACGTCGGGTGAACGACATAAAACGACATAAAACCCGCCCCCCTCCCATAAATTTATGTTTAGTGTAAGCTTTGCACCCCGGTACAACACAGCACAGATTTTGTTTTTGCATCGTCTTTCTTAATCACGTGATCGGCACTAAAATTTTCACCTCCGCGATTATATCTTGAAAACGACGTATTTAGATAGCTGCTACAATAAGGCTACAGTTCTTCAGCAAAGGGGTCTTTATCGTACAAGGAACGTGGCTTCCTCGGAAAACTTCAACCAATTCGGTCCGCGATTAGGCTTCCCCTTTGAATACCTGACAACCCTCTAAATGAGCTTTGTAGGTCAAGACTGGCATCCCACCCTGTATTGTTCTAGACTAGAAGTTTGATGTTATTTTGTATATAAATTATATCATAATAGTTGATTTACTTTACTTGTTCCAGGCTATTTACTGGGTATGATTTACTAAGTTGCACACTTTGCTGATCCGATGGTCTAGTATAATTTAATGATAATGGTGTGAAAAGTGGTGCATTTTAAATATAAGAAGTAACATATCCGTGTGTTGTCATGAATGACTCGTATATGTTTGATTGCACTGCATTATTGACAGTAATGAAATTTTAACATGTACATTCGAATCATAAGGAGATTGACTATTTGTTCAAATATATTCTAAACACAAACATTTATATGTTACTTATGGTGATTTTTAGTTTCTCACGACATAATGATATAACTATTTAATTCATCTATCAATGTACCATCCCTTTATTGTAACTTTTCTCTTCACTAATAAGACATATCTGATATCCAAGACGTTGTGAAAGGGAAAAGAATAACAAGCATTTCGGGGCATTTTGATACTCCTTCCTGTTTTTTAGTTTTTATTGTATAAATTAAATGTCACGCATCTTTTTGTCTGATACTTAGAATGGTAGTACATAATACAATCCAGTACGTGGTAACCTTTTGTGTGACGAAAACTTCAAGTAAACTTCTGGCTTAAAATTCAATGACATCGAATACGTACTGATTAAATAAATTTGCTTCGTCAACACTTAAATATGAATATCTTTTAAGACTTTTTTCTGTGATGTTTTAAATAATAGGGCTTAAATGGAACTCAATTCATTATATTATATTTGAAAAAATATCACTGTAGTAGTTATAAACAGCTTCTATAATCAGTGTTGTATTTATTGTATAGAGCTAGCAGAGCCATTATATTTTGTATAATAAATCACATAATCTTTTGCCAATTAAGACTTTCACAACAGTTTCTGCAAAAAGGGTTTTGTTTGATATGTATTCATTCAAAAGTGCAATAAAATTAACTTAATTATTACAAAGTAGACAGATTTTTGATGCCATATTAATGATTTAATAAGTTTATTTTTTTTTTTAAAAAACGAACGCATTTATATGATATTGTTTAATTGTAAAAATACGGTTCATAAAATGACATGTGCCACTAATTGCATTAAAACTGATAATCAGTAAAGCATTTGACTTTGGGCTCAACAACCACAAAAACGTAATAATACACTAATACCGATTTTAGGTTTAATGCCAGATCATAAAACTGTTACAATTTGTAATTAAAGCCCTAAATGTACGAGCACTATTGTAAATTCCCTAACGGTGAAGTTCTAGTACTTGTAGAAAGTTTAAGTGTTACTATACATGTTTAAACGTGTTAGGAAGACGATAATAAACATTAGTATGCAATAAAGGCGCTAATTAAAATAACCCCTTTTGTCGTAGAATACAGTTCATTATTTGCAATGTTTGTCAGTTAAATAAATCTAAATTAATAGTCCAGTCTTGGAAACCTATACATTCGTAAACGTTTTGGATTTTAGACAGCATAAGTACTTATTAGATAATATATGGCATTTATGTAAGGATGAAACCTATCAGGCAATTATTTGTAATAATTTTTGCATCCTTTGGACAAACAAGTGCAAGAACAAATAAATAAAATCTTGACACCTTTAAAGCGGGTACTCCGCCCCCCCCCCCCCCCAAAAAAAAAACAGTACTCTGTAGAATATACAGTTTTATGTTAAATGTATATCTATAACATTGCAGAAAGATGTGTTTAAATATATACTGCTTAAAGAAGTGCTTATGACTTATTCCTATTTCTATCCTGACCTATCTAGACCTTTTAAATATATTGAAACGAGAATTACAATGTGATATTTGTATTTGTGGGACCTTTGAAACTGTACATCCATTTCATCAGAACATTTAAGTGGCATAGACAATTTAAAGCCACTACCTCACTAAGGTAACCTGTAAGAATTGTACCACGCGCTTTGCATTATAGATACCCCTTTTGTTGATCTGAAAAAGTATGCGTATTGTACATGTAGCGGCTACAATATGTTACATTATCTGTCCCTACCTAAAACTTTCTATATTTCCAGAGAGCTCGCTAAGCAAACTTAAATAATTAAAATTTAAATTAATTCCTCGTTGGCTTGTTTTAATTTACAAATTTGTTTCATTAACATATAATCTTAGAATATTTCGCTGAACAATCAGCAACCATTTAGTCAGGTAATTATTTTACCCACAGAGCACCACAGCGCGTCTCTATATAGCTAAAAGGGTTATGCTGTGTTATTAACAAGTCTGACACCTTGGCAGTACCAGGAGTAAACATCCTTATCATTGCATTGTGTACATCGTAATATAAACAGTTTTAGAAGCAAGGCTTATCATATTACTGGTTAATACAGCAAGAGCTATTAGACTTTTAATTCGTGTTTCTAAAATTCAGAAAACCTTTGTAGCTCATAATTTAACTTAATGCGAAGGAGACTGTACAACTAAAGGAGGAATTGGTCTTTTTGATATCTAATGTTGCCGGTGAAAGAAAGAAGCACTTAGAATTTTCAATCTTTAGGTATTAACCTTTTTTAATACACAAATTATTCTTATGTGGTGCATCATATCAATTAAAAGTATTTTTCGAGGACTGTTTAAAGTATGTGGCTAAAGATTTCTCTATCATAATAAAGGATTTTGGTGCTTTTCTAGAATAGGTTCATTAAACAATCATAATGTTGCTTATATATCAATGTCATTAAAACTACATTACCATGTGGTAACCATATCAGTGAGCGTGCTGAAGAAATAATTACAAATTTTAAACCGACTTAAAATTCGTCGCTCGAAGTTAATTAGATATTTCATCAAGACATATAGACCCGATGATAAATTGATAGACGTTTATTGAGGTCTCAATTCTTATTTTGTTCAATACAAAAATGTCCAATTAAATTAAAACACGATAAGTTTTTTGTCATTTGCATTAATCTTATGCCCATGCATAGAGTAAACTAACATGTAAACGTGTAATGTATCCAAATTTATATCGGATTTAGATTTACAGTTTCAAATATATTTAATGAAAACGTTTCAATAGACTGATAAATGATTTATGAAGACGTTAAGAATTCATATATTCATTGATGTATACTTTTAAAACACTTCTTAACAATAAATATACCATATCAGTATAAAAAGAGAAATGCATTCGCTTTACTGTTGATTATGTTTATTATTTTTTTTAAAGACAGAAAAAAGTTAAACTTACTTTGAATGTGCATTGTGTTTATTATAATTGCAATTTTAATTGCATTTAACTCTACGATACGTACATACAAATCTATTTTGATAGAACATTACAGGAATACAAACGTGTAAAACAGAACATAAAATCATATTATGATTTGTACCTTGTTTGATACCTTATTTTTACATGGTTATCTTATTTGCATCATTTATTTCTCGAAACGAAACGACGAGTCGAGCTGCTTCTGTTCCGTATCTTTAATATAAAGGGGCATTATATAAATTATACTTTATCTATAGGTCTCGCTGTCCGCGAGGATTGAATACGTGGCTGTTATCACGGTCTCAGTTATAGTGAGAGCAGGGCTCGACTTAAACCGTTATTACAATGATTGCCACTTTTTCTGCCGAAGGTTGTTTTTTTTCACCAGGTATTTAGGCGTCCTTCCCAAAACACTGGACAAATGTGATATTACTGAATAATCGTTTTAAGGCGTTAACTTACAACATTTACTAAACATACAACGAGTTTGGATGCTTTTAATAAAACTATTGATCTACACTGAACTACATTGTTGTCTTTTGTACAATTTATAGAGATATAATTTATTTTCAGCAATATTATCTGGCCAGATCTTAATGCTTTTTAACCTCAGTGTTAAACTAAGTATTGTTTATCAATTAAAATATATACTGAGGTCTGTAAAAAGTTTATCGATTTTATTTTCTTGAAAACGAAACGTGCATCTGCATGTTTTCTCTATTTAAATGTCATGTTTACCATACTGTAAAAGCATCTTTATGTATATATATTATCCCTTTAAGCTAAATGCATGTATGCAAAAACAAACTAGATTTTGTCTTCAAGCCTTTGCTGATATAGAAATCGATTAATGCTAAATCAAAATTTATAATCCATTATTTTGGACTTATTACGTCTTTCAAAAAAAGGAAAAAAGGACAAAACATTAGCCTTCGTTATAAAAAACACAAATCGGAATTTGTTTTGCCTAGATAACACAGTATACTAACGACTTTTCTGCTTCAAATACTTAAAACGTTAGTGGAAAAAAGTATGAAGCTTAGCCAGACAGTTATGATTCGTTTTCCAAACAGTAAACACTAACGTAAATATGCACCTAACACATTTTTTTGTTTTTCCAAACATTGTACATTTTATATAGCAAACAATTAGTATTTACACTCAATGATCTTCAGAAAATATAGTTATTGCAAAACTAACAAAAAAGTTTATGTGAATCAAATGAATTATTGCACTGCAAACAGTATTTTAGCTATAATAATGAGGAGAACACGTCTATTAACAACTAAAAGCTCAATTCTCCAACAGGGCTTTTAATCTAACTCTGGTAGATCAAAAGGCGAGAAAATCCTCGCCCACCCAAAAAAACACACAGGATGTTCAACTCGTTTTAGATAGCGTTGTATTCTGGCAATGGTAGAGGTCATTAACGTTTAACCTTACAATTCATTACATTGTACTGGGATCACTGGGACCATACTGGGAGGGCTCCCAGTGCTCGACCCACATAGAAGACCATCGCGTCCCTGGGTGGCGGATAGGGGAGACCTTCTCGTTTGGGGGGGGGGGGGTTGTCAGGTAAAAATACGGAAATCCTGATCACGGACCATAGTGGGTAACGTGTTTGGAGAGTGCCACGCTCCTTGCACGATAAAGACCACTTTTGTAGATTTCGAAAAAGAGTAGGCTCATTGTAGCCGCTACAAAAGGCTAAATTTTCCGCCGCTACCCAAAACTCCATCCTTTTCCAGTAGCAGTCAAAATTGTATTCCTTGTGACCCATCCCATCCCCATTTTACGTTGATTTATTGTTTTCGTCCTGAATACAGCTGAAATATTTCTCGCTGGACGTAAAGCAGACATCCATCCAATCAATCAATCATTACATTTGTAGCATTTCAAATTGATAAATTTACATTAAATATTTCTTGAAAAAAGAAAAACGTAAGCTTTTTTGGTTTTAATAGTAAAAAGACAAGTGCACCCTAATGTGCGTCAAATCCGTTTCCTATCAAGAGACGTATAAATTGGTTTTTGTAGCAGCAACAATGAGCCTTCTCTTTTTGAAATCAATAAAAACGACTTTTTAATGATAAGATGTATATGCGTTTTGACCAAGGGCGTGGCGTCAGAATAACGAATCAGAAGCAATTCGGGGCATTTCAGCCTTTTTCCTGTTTTTCAGTTTGTCTGATACTTAAAGTTTTGTTAAAAAACAAAGCACAAAAGTAAGCTTTAGCGTTGTACACAATAACATTTTGCATCGAATACGTTCAAACTAAATATGTTTTTGGTTCTCTAATAACAACACTTCATTTTAATATTTTCAAGCCTTACCTTTGAAGTTACAACTAATATAATTCTAAAAGGGCTTTAAGTATTGTGTTACCTTTTTTCGAATTATATCAAAGTAGTGATTATAAACATCAGTGATAGGTTGTATTTAATGTACGAAACATCACTACGATATTTCATATATAAATCTTATACTTTACTTTTAGTATAACTGGTGCCAAGAAGAATTAATACAATCTTAATGGATTGTTTACAAAAACGACGAACGCATTTATATGGAGTCGTTTCAATGAAACATATCCATTAATGTCCATAAAATGACGTGATTTGACAGAAAACTCATACTACATGTAAATAATGACGCAATATTTGTACGCGGAAAATTGATGACGTACATAAATGTGGGTATCCAACACGCATGCCCGATTTCAGGAAAATAAGTGACTAAATAAAAATGTTCTGAATGTTAAAATGATCTGGTCTTGCTTTGCTTGTTACAATTAACAACGCGATTTGTGGGAAAAAATCTTGGTTAAAGAAATTTTGTTTTCCAATAACCTGAGTATCTTCAATGCTAAAAAGACCGATACATGTACAGCTCCTTTTAATCCAAAATTAAAAAAATTTTAGTTTTCTGAGAGTTCATTCGTTAAAGGTCTCAGAACCAAAAAAATATTTATTGGATACTAAACCTTTCCAACAACGTTACCTGCGCTACGTCTTTGTAGATTGCTGATTTAAAGATAACAAGTGCAGAAACTGTCTGATTTGTTGCTGCCAGTGAAAGAAAGAAGCGCTTAGAATTAAAAGACTAGAACCAAAATGTATTAAACTTTGTTCAAAATATTAAAAAACGGTATTTACGTGGTGCATACTATCAATAATCGGTATTCTTTGTGATACCTGTTTTATCAATGGCACTTAAGATGTCCTAATTATAATTTATGATATTGAGTGACTTAAACACCTAATTTACTAAAACAATTTCATTTTGTCGTATCATTATTTTGCATAAATGTCCCTGTTTACAAGTCCTTAAAACTACAACAACCATGGGATAATTACAAATTTTGTATCGACTTTAGCTGTGTCGTTCAAATTAATTAGATCTCGTGAAGACATATGGAACCGCCGATTCAAATAATCGACGTTTATTGAGTTATTAATTCTGATTTTGTTCAATACGAAAATGTCACAGTAAATTAAAACACGAGACACTATTTTCATAGGGATTAATCTAAAGCTAATGCAACAAGTTAAATTACATGTAAATGTGTGATGTATTAAGGCTCACATAGGTGTTGGATTTAAATTTTAAAATATGTGTCAAATGAATAATAAAGATGTTATAGATGCATTAATTCATTGATAATTAATTCTATAGAAATTCCGAAAAATTTTGTTACAATGCTAAGAACTGCGAAGCGATAAAAATGTACCCTAAGCCAGTCACATTAATTTTGATGAGGTTTATTATTTTGAAAGACAAGCTACAAAAGTTAAAATATTTAAGTGCGAGATGTAATACAAAAAGAACATCTGCAAAAAAAAGATGTGTATCTTGTTTAATGAGTTGTATGCATTTGAACAAGCAACATTTATCTCCTTCAGAAACGCCATTACTAGATTTTTTTATTTGTTCTTGCTTCTTATACCAGATATAAAGATTATGCTTTCTTCTCGTGAAACGACGATTCAAACTGTTTCTGGGTCATATCTACAATCATAGGAGATATATGCAAATTCTATGGGTTATCTGACAGCGAGTTTATAGTAATTACCTACTATTGACCACGTGTCTGCTATCAATGGAAAGGTTACGGGTTCGAGCCTTACTGCTGACCGAGTGTGCTTGATTGTAACCTTTATGTACATGTTTCGCAGTTCTCCTGCTGAAGAAACGGACTTGTAACGGGCTATATTAAGGCTTTTTCCACTCTAAAATCTTATAATATAATTGAAAAATATCTGAATGTGGCGATATCTGGTTCCATTGTAATAAGGATTTTCAAGAAGATAATCGTCCGTTTAAACTAGAATAGCCAAGTGGGTAAGCTAATGATGCGGCTTATGAACATTGATGTTGCGAATTTCAGTCCGACTTTGGGGTATGCTCGACTATAACCTTTATTGAAATGGCTTGTCAGTTTTCCTATCAAAGGTGATGGTTCTTACTAAGTACGCAGAAGTCTTTCCCCAATTAAAATTGGTTATAGCCAGAAAAGTGGCCTTAAGACAACCTGTTTAACTACACAAACAAATCAAAAAAGGCAGAAATTTACTGCCGTAATAACCCGATGTTTGTGATTTGTTCGATTAACGGCAAAATTTAATCACATTGCTCAAAATGCAGCAAATAAAAATTCTAACTTGGATCTATTTGTACAAACTTCAATCATGGTATACATCTCTTTTGAGTTATTAAAGCTTCAGTCATAAGGAAACGATCTTTTCTGAAATATTTTTTTCTTTTCGTATCGGGAAATGCTGTTTGTTGCAAACATGATACAACAATTTGTTGTTCTCAATGTTTTTTCAGGTAGTAAACGTGGTTTGGGTCTGTTTACGCCTAATAAACCGCAAAGAGGTTTCTGAATGGTGTAAACATGTTATGTCGTATAACCTGTTCCGAAATTTGAAATATCCCTTATAATTTAACTTTAACTATATATTTCAGCAATTGCTATGGTACAAACGTCGATGACGTCATGGAACTATAGAAATTTTAACGGCGTAAGAATAGGTTATAGGTCACGCGATAATATCATATAATAAAGGTTGCTCAATTTGAATTAACCAATCAGATGTCAGCTTACAAAGCAAATTTAATAAGTTAAAAACAGACGAATGTCATAATTTTGGTTATATTTTATATTTGGTTGTTGGTTCTTGAGTTTTTCGCCCTTGTATTTTCTCTTTTTTGAGACATTTCATCGGTTTTCTGTATTTTGTTATTCCCTTTTTCCATACGAAATAACGCATAGTGGGTAATAATCACGGCAATACCAATCAGCACATATCAAGAAGAAGCGACCTTAAACACATAAAACCATTAAAACAATGGTGAATGATATCAAGATTGTACAGGGCTGATCAAAGTGACAGTGAGTGATATACTCCCCGTCTGCTACATTACGAGTACGGGACATAATTTGTACCCTCTCCCGAAAGGAAAAGCGAGCTAGGATACCGTTATTCGTTCTGACTATGTTACAAATCAAATAGTTCTAAAAATCAATGATTAGTTAGTGTGTAATGCCATTTCGTAGGCTGAATAAACTTAAATAATATTTTTTATTTAAAAATATGTTAACTTTCTCCTACAATAATATGTACAAATACAAATATTTCAATACAAACGAAAATTTGAACTATTCTATAATGCTATTATTGACCAATTTATTGTATTTGGAAACATAACAATCTTTTTGATGAAAAGCGTCGATAGCAACAGTTGTAAATATGATTTTCCAGAATATCTCTGTATGATTCATAGGAGAAATATTTAAACAACTTTTGAAACATTAAAGTTATCATACCACTGTATTATCCATGTAATAAACTAATTGCAATGAATTTAACGATAATCGATATCGATATAATTTGCGACCACTTCTTGCAAGGTACACTCATTCATCAGTATAATAAAAAGCCTAAGATTGGTTAATTTTTGTTTGGATCATTATTACCTTACTGGATCTGTATTTGTACAACCTCAATATTAATTAGGGTATCCGGACCATAATTGACCACTTGATTATATTTGGTATCCCGGATGTCCATTGTTTTTCAATGGAGCAGACCTCGGTAATGTTCAGCAAACATCGGAAATTTTATTTGAGTAACTAAATATTTTTCCTTAAAATTGTGAACATTGACTTAAGTTATAAAATTTATTTTATTTTTTTCATAAATTAGCAATACATTGATTCAATAAAGCTGTATTTCGTGGTGAAAAATAAAATTAAACGGTAACTTTAATTGTGGGTCGTATACCTTATGCTCCGTATTTTACTTTAAATACAAATTAGTAATGAGGTCTGTAAACAGTAAAACAGTAAACCGTCGATTTGTTATTACAAAAACAAAAATGCTGCGTGTATCTGCGTGTTATATCAAAGCACAAGTCATTACTACTGTACTTAAAAGCATCCTCAAGTAAATCATATTTTTGTTAATTACATATACGTACATGCAAACTGAACTAGTTTTTTCTGCCAATCCTAACCAAACATGTCGGTTTTGGTTATATTCGAAATTCGTAATGTATCATTTTAATTTATCATGTACTTCAGCAAAATAAAAAGACAAAGCATCAACTATTATTATAAAAAATCTAATCGGGATTGTTTTGGCTTTGATACTAATAATACTGTGGAGATTTATGCAGCTTACCCAGACAGTTCCTTTTTCCTTATAGCAAACTAAATCTAATTATTTTTGTTTTTTAAACATTATATTTCAAATAATGGTATTTACACAAAAAAATACAAATTGTAAAAGGATTTTCCTTTTTCACACCAGCATCAACTTATGACAAAACTTACACTACAGCTGAGTTGTCTGGAACATAACGGAGTCTCTAGTTGTATTGAAAAAAACTTCATAATATCAGCTTTTTCTTTAGATCTCCAGACAACAAATATTTATTCAATGGGAAATTAAACAATTTACGTGAGTAAATTAATGAATTATTGTTTCACGTCGACCAAGCAGTATTTTATCTACGGTCCGCGGTAAAACTTTCCGTATAATACAGCCATTCCAACCGAAGGTCTCCGCTATACGTTACCCGAGGACGCGCTAGGCAGCTCTGACGATGGAGCAATGGGAGCCATTAAAAATCTGGATTTAGACATATACTACACGAAACAAAGCCACACAAAAACTGTAAATAACACGAGCCCAATAAAAATAGTCAAAAGCAGCGACCGTCAATAAAATCGGAATACCGATGTTAAACTTTAAATTCGTATTGACACATGATATATAAAGTCTTGTTCTAAAAAATACGTCGCTATATAGATTTGCCTTTAGATACACAAATAAATAAACATAAGTTAAACAGCATAACATCACATGAATGGAAATATTTTATTAATATTTAAAGAAAAATAGGATTTAAGAATTAATGACCAAAATCACAGTTTTCTTTTCCTCTATAATACTTTTTTGCTTCGCTTCTACATTTCCAAGTAACTTTTGGTAAATCTGCAGATTCCACACAATTATATAACAATTTAATAATTATTAAATTTACGCAATATATGTCGAGTCGCATTTTTCCTCATCAGACGAACCATTAGTTTTACAAACGACTCTGGTCTGTACTGTTGCACCATTGCTATATTTAGAATCAATTTCCAAGTCATTGAAATTGACTTTCTTTTTACGTCCAATGCATCCAAGAAGCCGACAAACATAACAATATCGTCTACAGGCCAATACCATGCTACGTCTGAAGTTCTTCGACATGAACCCATATATAATAGGATTAAGACATGACTGTATGTATGGTAAACAGTTAAACACAACCTGTAAAAAGAAATCTTCCAATTTCCAGTTGTAGCCTCTAGAAGGTTCCATTTTTTAAAAATTTAAAATAATGTTTTCTTCAGATAACATCAGATACAAAATAATAACTTTAAATTTTACTCGATAAATTCCCGTAGAATAAATGCAAACAATAACATTTTATTTCAACCTAAACGAAACAAACAAAAGTAAGCGCTGTCACTATTTGACGTAAAACATTAGGCGTGATTGGTTATGCATAAAACATCATATTTACACATTTTACACAGACGAGGTATGTTTTAAATCATGCCGGTCTTACAATTTAGAGACGTGTGCGTGCCATAATTTTTACTAAGAATGAAAGAAGACAAAATATTAATTTTTGCAAATGCTATTTACAATTACCATGTTGCAGAAATGTTGATGTATCTAGATGGTGGACGAAACTGTACGTGTAAAATATTTTCTTATTTTCGATTGTCACATCGAAAATAGATTCAACAAGATTTTAAATCAAAAGAAATTAAAAGAAATGTACCCTACTGAAAAAATTGCTTTCTGTTGTGCAAATGCGTATTTTATCTTCGTTTAAAGGTCAAAGTCCAACCTTCTTAACTCTTTTTGTTTAAATTTCCCAGAGTACGACATAAAAGGATCTCAATATTAAGAGAGATCTGTGCACTATAAATAACGCCGCTTTCAGAAGAAAGGACAAATGTTAAGAAAATCGTGTTTTACCTCAACCCAAAAAGCCGATGTTGTGTATATCATGTCAAGTTTCATATGCTGCATAACCTTAAAAATCAGTTTTGGTCCCCAGGCTATGAGAAATACTACTACAACTGCGACTAGAATCTTTATAACCTGTAAACAAATAGAAATTTATAAAGAAACATAGATGCACAGATGCATAACAGATTAACAAATATACGAACCTCTCTATTAAATTTGTTGTATTATATGTAACATAAGTGTAGCCAGCTTAACTCGTCATCGTATGTGGTTATAATTATTGAATGACATCACAGACGAGAGTAGAGATTGTTTAAATACTGTAAACAGTCACAATCGGTGGGACAGGTACATCATTACAATCATCATTGTTTATTTGGTTGTACCTTCTAAGCTTTAATCACGTGTTGCAGTAAAATAATGATTGGAAAATTGAATTCTGGTGTTTAACTTGGCCAGGTAGATCACAGCGATCTATTGATAAATGTCTTTATAAGTTTAAGAAAACGATTTTAAGTAGGTTTAAGACAGCATTCGCAATTTGGTTAAGAAAATCTAAGATATATATTTTTCTGATATTTTTATTGAATTAATGTAATCTTAAATTCAACAAATTTATAATATCTATGCACAAGCTTTATACCTATACTATAATATCAATTTGTGAATGGTTAAACACATAGTTGAAGCAAACATAGCTAAAACGGGTTAACTATAGGCACAGACACAAATACGTATTTAACAAGGGAGGTAATTACTTTTGAAAACTACTTAGTCAATTTTGAAGAAATTTCATTGGAAAAGCATTTTCGATCAATGTATCGTAAATCCCCGTCATTGGTTTGCAATAATAGGTCAAGATGACACGAAGTTGTTGTTATTTAATTTGTGTATTTGGTCAGGTGTTATGTGACAAGTTTCTAAGTACTACTTTCGTGCCACAATCAATTTCTTAGGGTTGGGTGTTAATTTTCTTCCGACATTATAAATAAAATGTAAATGTGAGTGAAATCAAACTACAAAAATTCGAATTAGAACGCAATTTTATTCCCCCAATTGCTGAGAACCACAGCAGCAGATTCGTAAAAACAGTATTGGCATTGGCAGTCAATATTAGTACTGAATTTATTTAAATATTATATTGATATTAAGATCTGTTGTGTTTTTACTTCTGTATAAATGTGAAATTATATGCGGGTTCTATGTAAAGTATTGTAGAAACGTCCAATACAATTTCTAATAAATGGGGTTTTGGTAGTTAAGGCAGTTATCTACAATTGATCACGTGCCTGTCAACAATGAGGTTTCGGTTTCGAGTGTAATAACAGGCAGGGTATGCTCGACTCCAATCGCAATTAACAACGAATTGATCATTTCCTAACGAAGGTCCATGGTTTTTACTGGGTAATATGGTATTCTCGCTACTAAAGGACTGGACAACAGTATATTGCTAAAAATTACTTAAACTGGTGACAAACACTCATTTACCCAACCAATAAGCCTGTAAGGAAATAAATAATGTAATGTATAATCCATTTGATTCAAAATATGATATTGGAAAAATACTTAACGACTAGTGGAATAATAATTGTAAAAGCCATATTTCGTCTCCTTTATTGTCTCGTTGCCTTTAACGTAATTGATCACATTACAAGAGTTTAACTAAAAACAAACGTTTGCTATTTGCCAAGAAGCAATAAGAGCCAATTAAGTGCTGTCTGGAATATTTTTAATGCGTTGCGTGTTTCAAAAGAAGGCCATCAGTTAAGAGTTTTGCGTAGAGTTAGTAACGTTAAGTCATTTATTTTTCGCTATTAAATATATCCGAAAAATTGTTATAAACATTTTCTTAAAGCAAGCGTTCGCGATGAAAAAAATGGAAAGCTTATCAATAATATTAACCTGTGTTTCAACAAGACAGATACTTAGTGAACTTTGATGATAAGCCTCTAAAGCATTAATTGTTCATATTGTACAGCATAAAAGTATGGACCTTTTATATGTTCTGCTAATGATGATTATGCTATTCAACATATTTCATTGATCATTAGAAATCCATCTAATTTACAGATTCAATTGTTTCGGTAATGTGGATATTATGAACGTAGTCGCTTTTATTAATTTACTATTCTAATTCATCATTGATGTTGAAATCTGCTGTCATTCTGTAACTGTACAGTTCTATCATGAACTTATAATGACTTTCATAAATATGTAATTTGGCCAACTCTTAATTACTATGCATCAGTAGTTTTTTAAAATCACATAAATTTAAATAATGAAATCATTTATATTGTACCTCTTTCATTATTGATCTTAACATCTGGTTGTAATTTTGTAACTGTACAATATAAAGATTTTGATAATTTGTCTTAAACTATTTATTGATCAAAACCTATATAAAACGTTTTAATATAAACAAAAATCTAACGAAAACTAAACTGCGAAAATGGTCTTGGCACTTAATAATTTTTTGTCTATTTATTTCATTGCTTTATATTGCATATATGTAGTTTACGTTTAAATTATATCTTTTACAAAAAATGCATAACCCAGAACGAAGTATGTAACATAGAAATAAAATATTAGAAATATAAATGTAAGAATCTTTACCCTGTACATTATTAAAAATGTAGTCTCACCAGAAGACTACATTATCTGTTCCTACATAAACCTAAACGATTTTTCTAGTAGCAATCTAAATTGTGTGTGTGTAAACTTGCTATTGTCTTGAACAGAACTAGAAACGTATTCACTGAACTTTAAGCAAACATTTAATAAAAGTTTCTATTTGAAATTTGAATAACATTTGATCGAGAATCAATCTTGAATAAGCTGAAATCTAAATTTCACACTACATTTATTGCTGATTGTATGCATGAATAATCAGTATATATAATTCAAAAAAACTATTTTGAATGAGGATATAACTAATAATTTTTCTGATGTCAAGTTGAAAATACAGATGTTTGAATTGCAACTGGATATTTTTGAGTTGATGTTTGATCTTTAGGTCAAAGTTCATCAACAATGGTATGCGACCCATCGCTTTGAAATTATCTCCTCTCAAACTAAATATCAAAAGCATACCACTAAAGACCAAAATGTGATATGCCGGACACGATTTGGGACGGACGGTCGCAAGGACTGACGGACGGACTGATCACTATTGGGCGTGCGCAACAAAGTATCAAAGGCCCTTACAAGTAATAAGTACAGAACAATCTATTTTCACTTTTAAACTATGAACCTGTCAATACCTGTACAATTATAAAGTCTCATAAAAATTGTATATACAATTCATCTCATACCACAAATATATTATGAATAAATCTTCCAGTAAATTTGACAAAGATGCTATGTATTTGTCTGAATAGATGGCCGCACTTTCGGTGTTCGGGTTAGTAAGCATGGGGTTTTTTATGGTGTTTGAACATCAATCTAATGACCCGTTTTGGTAGAGCGCGGCGTTTGGCCTTTAATTAAAAGCTTAAGTTCATGAGAATAGTATGTTGCTTCGAGCTAAATGACTTAATTTTCTGATCGTATCCATCATGACCTCGTGGTGATCACCATTCGCTTGCTGGATAACTTACACCGCATTTCAATCCTAATGGCTGACATAAAGTACCGCCGATTGGAGAAGCACTTTCGTAATGATTTGTTAGGTCATAATTAGAACCTTTTACCAATCAATATCTCCAAATACACTACGTGTTAACTTTTAATCTACCTAAATTTAGATATCATTTTCGAAATCTAATCGGAAACCACAATTTGATTATAAAATGGTCGGTTTTTTCAGTTGACTAATTCTTGTAAAGTGATTAATCTTTGTGTCTAGCAAACCCTGCTTGAAATTTTGCTACAACTCACAACCTAAGTGTTCATGCTCCGGTGGTCAACAGCATTTCTTCTGCCCAGACCTATTGACAACCGACGCCTTTGATTATGCGGTAGGTCGTATGGAAAAAATATTGTTGGTAAAGACGATTAAGGTGTCTTATTTCAATAAGTTTGACCATATTTTCTTTTAAGGAAATGGCAGCAATATTATTTAGTAGCCGGTTTACGCGGGCTTTTAAACGGGATCTACAAAATAGTAATTAAAGTATTGGTCAATATTAATCTCAGTTAATTTTCTAGCTTGAGTTCAATGGGTGTAATGGGTGGTAGGTGGTGTGTTTCTGTTAAAAATACTAAGAGTACAGATATCATAGTTTTTCAGGGCAACAAAAACACAAAGATTACAAAAGCTTATATTCTGTTTAGGTCATATTCATTTTAATTAAATTTTTATATAAACATGTTCTGTTCTCGTCATATTAACTTTCCGTTAATTAAATGGGAAAACCTTGCATTCTTTAATATTTTCGCCGACATTTTTCAAAAACCATTTTTGGAAATTTGTTGTTGAGAGAACGCATGTAAAAGAGAAAGAAAATTTGGAGGACGTCATTGAAAAATTATTGAGATGGAAATGTGGATTTAGAATGTTTCCAAACTGTCAATTGACAATGAATAATATTAAACAACAGTTAACAGTTATTTTTTCACGTATTTCCAATAGGATCGTATGTTACCACCACAATGTTTCACATCTTAGTCGTAAAAACCAACCCAATCCAATCTATCTTAAGTTCAATTAGTGTAGCATTTACGAGTTATTTGAACACCATTCGTTTGTCAGTTCGTCTTTTAAACAACGATACATTTTTGTAAAAAGCACACGTTGGACTTTTGCCTAAATTTTAACTAAAACTCAACTTTAGGCATCATTGAAAGTTTGGACGACAACTGTTGAAAATTCCGATATTTGTGTTTTAGAAGACTAGCTTGGAACGAAGACCACACGATATTTTTTGTTAAAAGACACCAAAATATTTCTATAGAAATGTATTAATTTTTTGAATTTGTATATTTCTAATGTCTCTTGAGTATCACACATACGTGTATTTTTAGTTTGCTGATTACTTTGACAATGAAGGTATCATAGCGCTTTTGCAAATAAGAAGGGAAAAAATTTCATTTTTTAATCTCTGGTGTAAATGAAGACTTTTAATGAACAGAAAGACTTAATTGTTTTCCTCACAAAATGTGAGAGTACGTGGCCAATCATAGTGTTTATTGATTTATCCTTGTATTAGCGGGTTCATCTTTGTATATTTTTGTGTTTGGTTCTTTTATTTCCAGCTATTGCATATGTCATTGTGAATACTCTTTCTCTGGTCTATCTCCTTGTATATGTATATTTTGTTACTTTTATAATAGTAATAGTGCATAGTAATCGAATTGAACTAGAAGTTCCCAATTTAAAATGTTCGTTGATGATAAAAAATACTCTTACTCTTCTGATATTTAGTTTGTGTTTGCTTCCAGATATAAAATTGCGGATTTTGTTAATTTGGATTATATTGAAAGGTGCTGGCAGAGTAAACAGAAAATATTGTTTCATGTTTTCGTCAGTTCTTTTCAGTCAAAATCTTATCTGATTGAAATGAGTAATATAATTGTCTTTCCTCATTTTACTAACGATGATTATCATAACTTCAGGCATTTCCTGTAACAGTGTTTAGTGAACATTTAGGGCTAAGGGATAAAATTAATCACAATCAAACAGAATAGAATATGTTTGAAAATTATTTTTGAAAAAAAACAATATTCTTTTGACTGATCTTGTTTAAAACTTTAATAACTTTACGTTTCTATTTTAGAAATTTAATTTAAAATATGAATTTTTTCTAATTCTTGACTTTTTAAAATAATTTATCACTTTCACTAAACTTACCTGCTTTCTGGCTCTAAGAATATCATCGTTGTTTTTATGGAGAACATTGCATTTTCGTATACCACTATTTACGCCATGATAAGTTTGACGTAGAGCAATTCTTTCTACTGACGGATTTGCTGTTCTGAAATTTTTAAAGACATTGTAAAAGAATGTCATAAGTTAACATATATATATATTTGACGATAACGTGAAATTAGTTTTAAAACTGACAGAACGCAAAATATGTCAATAATTTCTGTACAAAGCAGTAGTTACGCCATATGCATTGGAAGTGTAACCCGTTCTTGCAATATTACCCTCTTTCCTCTCAGGTCGCGAAAGTGACATACGACACTATTACTGTACATGTAGGTTGATATCATTTTTGTGAGATATACTTTTTTTATACAATGTCATGACATTTACTACAGACGTCTTTCAACGAGGTCCATGTAACTGTAAGAAAACAATAACGTATAAAATGAAATGTTAGAAATGTTCAATAATAAAATTGATTCAAAGGAAGAGATTCTATATTGTGATGATTTAATTTGACCTTAACTACGAACTAATAGAAAATTGCTGTAACCTGTGTCTTCTGTACCAAACGACATTGACATTTTCCACAAAACCAATATAGAATCATTTGTAACTGGTTGATGAAACCCTAAAGGAATGTCAATAAGGGCGCTTAAATGACTACCATGTGAATTGTGTAAATTACAAACACAATGTTTAAACGTCTTTATATTCTTAAATGTGGCGTTTTAACTTAATAGGTTGATATTTTTATTTGCTAAAACTACAGCCTCTTACAAAGTTGATAGCAAAATTGTACAAAGTGTACACTTCAATATTATAACTAAATATAAATTAATTAAATAATTATTATTTTCAGGTTCAATCAATTGAAAATCCCCCTATTATACAATGTTATTAGTTGATACATGTTTTCCTGATTTTTCGGGTCTGACAATAAGGTCCTAGATCCTAAAAATAAAATTGTTGTTTTGTTGCCAGCTATTAGCAGCCTGAACACAAACACAACTGTATGTGGTTCCAAGTTATCGAGAAATTCTTACTTTTTATCTGTTGGGGTGAGGGGCTGGTGAAATGTAGAAATCGCAAATCCAAACTTCATATCACTTAACTGAATTATCACTCGTGATATTTAGATTTTCTTTCTTACCTGGTTGCAATTGCAACTGTTCAAGAAGTGTCACTTCTCGTTTGAAATTGAAAACCAACTGGTTAAGTTAAAACAATCATATCATAAATGTCCATAATTCCATTAAAAAAATGAAAAATAGGATTATTTATATATTGATCACCGAAAGTGACATTCCTGCATTAGTCCTGATTTTCTGTATTGTACTAGATTTCATATTTGTTTGTTAATAACTACATACATAAAGTAATCTTGTTTTCTCGTTTTAACATAAATAGGTAGTCGTGTCCTAATCCTGGATTTGACGTTTCCCTGGACATGACGGGTGTCTAATTAGAGGCGGGCACTGCTTACTCGTCCGAAGCACCTGAGTGCACCCATGGTTTCTATTGAGTTCGGGTTACTCGGGTGTTTTATGTTTTGGTTTTTGTGTTTTGTTTGCCCATATCCGTATTTGTAACTGTCCCTTAGCTGTTGGCTAATGTTGTTCGGTCGGTTTTCTTTGCTATTTTCATAATATCGGCAAAATAGTAAAATCCTTACTGGCATATTAAGATAATCTTAACAAACTAACAAATCAGTTTAAAACTATATGATGGAATATTGAAAAGATAATCAATGTGAGAATACAAACTTCTACGTGGGAGATTTTCTGTTCTCCTTAGTTTGTCAGATATGAAGTCTTACGCAATTTTGGTTTAGTAGGATGCAAACTCTACATGGTATTGGATAATTTCCGCAGTTAATTGAAAGACTTGAAGCATAAACATTTGACGTCTTTAATATAGCTGTAATATTAAGAAAAAAAATCCGGATATGTATGCGACTGATTAGAACACCCTAAGCAAAGAATACACGAAATGTTATATTTTTAACATTGAAAGCTTACTACCTGTAGTATAAACTATTGTTTTCTTGCACTAAGGTATATACAGCTGCATATTTCGTTTATAATCATTTCTACCAGGTTAATGTAAAGCTTTGCATTTAACAAATAGTTGTCATCTATTTACAAACAAGATAACCCATAATGTATACAAAATACATGATTAGTATGCAGTTTGGTAAATCCGTATATAGTTGGGATTTAATGTACTGTTATGGGGGTTATAATGGGATACTTGTGTTTGTATTATCACAAATAACAAATAGCAACCGATTTATGTTTTTAAAAAAGTTCGTAAAATAAAATCTTGGGTTTCTCTGTTTGTGTTTGGGTTTTTGTTTCGTTTTTTGGTGTTTGTTTAAATTTGTAAAAGTGACTTGACTTTCGGCTCTTGTTAGTCAGTACATTTACATGCGTTTGTTTCACTTCCAATGCAAAGTTTCGACTACGTATTAATGTATATTGACTATTTAAAACATCAAATAAAATATATTATGCAAATTTTGAAATCGACCATTGAACATGCTTAAAATATTTTCTGACTATCCATATATTAACATTGTATTTTATTTTATTGATTACAAAGTACACGCTCAATAATTTTTTTTCCCAAATCAATATAAATTGTTGCGAAATTGTAGTAATACTTATCCATGATAGTAGTAAAATAAACAATGTATCTGTAGCTTTACTTTTGATTGATTGATTGATTGATTGTTAGCTTTACATAGGGCGAGAAGTATTACAAATATATTCAGGACGAGAAGAAGTTAACAAAAAAGCAATTCGGAAAGTGGAAATATATGGAGTATGGACAGGGGCGGAAATTTTAGTTTTTTGTAGTGGCTACAACCGTGCGTACTCTTAACGACATCTCCAAAGGGGTCTAGATCGGGCAAGGAGGGTGGACATCTCCAAACACGTTACTAACCGGTCCGCGAACTGAAGACTCCCAACGAGAGGACATACATATCCGCCACCTTAGGACGCGCTGGAAGCCCTCACAGTATGGTACCAGCAAGATCTTCGAAGATAAGTATAGAAATGTATTACGTGTGGTCTTACCTGAGGGCACGTGTTTGTTTCTTACTGCGGGCGAAGTGTTATCAATTCTAATATTAATTGACATTTATTTTCAGCTGTTTTCTCCCGGTATTCCGGCTTTCTCTTACCCTAATATAAATAAAAGCTATGATAAAGCTAACAATTGCTGAAAATGCCGTTAAACAGTTAATTTATTTAAACAAATCTTACCTGTGACCCGAAATGAGCTGTGTTAGCTGTTTTGAACTAATCCAAAGCGAGTAAATCACCGCACTGTAGCAAACTATCATTATCAGCGTCGGTAGAGCAAACATTATGAATAGTTTATATACAGAAAATATCAACTTTGAAGAATCGTCTTCTGTTACATACGTGCATATACTTAGAGGAACAACCGTCTCATTCTGGTAATATATCAAGAACTCTGTATCCTACATAGAAATTATATGGTACCGTATATTAAAATTATCAAATATTTTGTTTACCGCAACAAAGTTTTCAGGGCTATAAGATATTTATTTAGTGCTTACAACTGCCTAACTGTGTTTTACTTCTTAAGATAGTCAGGTAATGCATACTACTTTATGTTGTTTATGCGTACTTTATGCTTACGTTAGGGTAGTCCTCAATGTAGCTTAAATTTTGCTTACATGACTTCTTTTTCAATCTTACAGTAAAAGTAATTAGACTAAAATGAACAGACAAACAGTCAAGTATTATACGGTGTAAACTACTGATTTATTAGACACCCAAGAACATACAAAGTGTGTATGTCTAATTTTTGATGTCATTATAAGATAGGTATATAATTGTCTATAATCATCGGACAATCGCAACATAATTTTAATTACGGTATATTTGTTATTAAGACTATTTATAGTCAATCAACGAAAATACAGCTGCAATCGTGTCAATTATCATTAGTGTATCAATACATAATAGATGAGATTAGTGTCTGGTAATGATGGTCACTAGATAAACTGTCTGGTAATGATGGTCAGTAGATAAACTGTCTGGGATAAGTCAGTGGTCAGTTATCTCATTTATAATAAATGAGATATTGTAAAAGATTAATGTTTAATTTATACAATGAAAATTGTTCTGCCATCAATATTCGTTATTTTTTATTTTTATCTTATCTGATTATTGCTAGAATAATAATTGGCGCAAACATCAACATTGACCTTCATGAGATAACCTGTGAAGTGTCACCTAACATATACCGCCTGCCACATAATTGTTGTATAAACAGATTTTATCTTTGAAACCATTTCATTCATTTTGGTTGTATTCAAATTTGGTTCGCACAAATTTTATGTTTTATTTATTGTTGTCAATACGTAGTATCAATGACAGTAATACAACAGATGCATTTTAATCAATATATGTCGTTTATGTTTAAGAGTTACAAAATTATACGTGTTTAAGCAAAGTGTGGAATTATAGTTTTGTGCAATGTTTACATGTTCATATGCGATGTATTTAGTACATGGTCATGGTAATGTGTTGTTCCTTTATTTAAAATTGCAGCTTCACATAGAATTGAATTTTAAAAAAAACGGATTGTTTCCAGAAAATTAAAATTTATCCCGTATTTATTCTAAATAATAAATTTATAATAATAATTAGCACATTGTAGTGTAGAGATAGCTCTAAACGGAGTTTGTAGTTCTAAAAAATACGTTTCTATTACTCTGTTAATAATAACAATATAATTGTATAACGCTGCTTAGGCAATACATGTACATCGACAATGAACTTCTATGCTCTATTATTCTTACCATAATTTTGAATGTTGGCGAGGACAAAGCTATAGCAACAATCCAGACTGCTATCAAAATCTTTTTTGTGTTCCCCACAGTGCACCATCGTCTTGATTTCATTGGCAGTACAATTACAATAAACCTGAAATAGACATGTTTAAAGCAGTTAAGCAAATGATACAATAGATTGTGTTACTCTTTTTTATTCATTAGATACAAAACATTGTTTTGCTGCATGAAATCTATAAATCATTTGTTGTAGGCATAAAATATATGTAGAGACATTCATTTGTTGCAAATTGTTTAACTACTTAGTTTTAAAGAATAATAGATTTTAATGCCATGCAAATACATAATTTCAAGTCGTGTTAGAGGCCATATTTATTCCAGAAAGAAATGTACTTCCAGTAGAGGTTTACTAGTTGACTAAAATTTGTTTCATAAATGACGTAGAACGAACTATTTTTGTGTAATTAATTTAAACAAAGATGGTAGCATTCAACGGCGATTACAAATTATTTGTTTGATGAAATGACATTAACGATTGGCGATAAAGAAAAGTTGCATTTGTTAAAATCAAAAAATGGTTTATGGAATAACATTTGGTACGTAAAAATCAAATGCATACGTTAGGTCAATCCTGCTACACAATAAGCACTAAATTGAGAATACCTTAATAGGAAAATTAATTTGCTAATGCAATTTTAAAGACTTATATTGATTAAATAACGTTTTCAATGGATGTATTGTGTATTGATGCCGGATTTATTGATTGATTTATTTCGTGTTTTTCTCCAGCATAAGTTTTTCAACTATATTTGGGACGATATAAAGTTGAACTATAAATCAACCGGTAAAGGATAAAATAAAACTGGAACAAAATTTTGAATTGTAAGGTATGGAGATTTTTAACGGTTTCAATGAGCCTACCCTTTTAAAATCTACTAAATAAGTCTTTATCGTGCGGTGAGTATGGCAATATTTAACCTCGTCACCCACAATGGTTTTCTCAGAACATGACAACCTCCGAACGACGATACTTATTATTGAGTCCAACAATGGCACCTCTACCCCAACTACGGTCATAGCCTTTTATTTGATAATAAAACCTCTGGAAGATTATACGATAGACAAAAGGACAACAGACAAATTTAAACTTATATCTGTAGCCCCCTTGTATAGAGCCTTTAACGTCAATAAAAAACACACAGCAATAAAAAAAAAACCCTAGCGAATTACTTTGATTGATAGTTAAGCTTTGTGTGTGTGTAAAATGGCTTTATTTTACATTTAATGTTGTCATTTTGATATATTTATGCTTGCATTTTTGCTTGTATGAAGTAGCTTTTGAAATTCCATATATCCTCCGGGATCTGTGGTTACATTTAATTATCTGACTCAAGTTGTTTTTACTTTAGCACATTAACTACAAATTAAATATGAAGCTACCTTACTTAACAGTAAGACACATTTAATTGCACGTGTCTATTTGCTTTAAATAATTCCTTTTCTTTTTATGGTTTCCTTCTAAATTAATTTTGATACATATAATTTATTTAATTACAATCAAAACACTAACAAGACAAATACATATAAAGATGTTAATAGTAGTAATTTGGAAAACAAAGATTAAGTATCGGTACGAAACATTCTTCAGGGTCATCAAAAGAAATTGATGTTATTACAAAAAACAGAACACTATCAAGATGTCAAAAAGACAATCTAAAAATCAAAGTTCAAGAAATTTGCAACATAGGTCCCAACTTAGTACATTCATGTTAAAAGAAAAGGCAGGTTGAGCCATCTTTTTCCAAACCTCCAGCTTCCATTATTGTCGTATGTGACCTGGTGTGTTGATGAAAATGTTTGGATATCATATACCACTATTAAGTTATAGGTGTATCCAATAATAATTACATCACAATCACTATGTGCTGATTAAAAAAGGGAAAACTATCTACAATCTTATCTTCAAATTGTTGACTAGCAAAAATTAGTATACGCACTGCAAGCTCTTGCTTGGATTAATTGAAATATATAAACACAGTATGCAGCCGTAGCTGGAATATTGCTTCATAAGTGTAAATACAATACTACATGTTTAAAATGTTACATCAGAGAATATATGGAATTCAAATCAGGACGTAGTATTGCATATTTTACTTATAATATAACAAATACTGAAACTATCTTCCCACCACATCAAACATCACCTACCAATATTTGCATGTAATAACATAACAAACATACTATTATTCCATCGAATCTTTTAGTTATGATACCAAGACATAATTTCACATAGCTACGACATGGGTTACCCTTATTTAGAACTAGATCCAATTTGTAGATATGTTTATTATATCAACAATTGGCTTTGCGCACAATTATATTTATAAGCGTTTTTAACTAATATAAGTATATTAATATAACAGTGTACTGCAATTTAAAACTTATAAGTGACCTTTTAGTTTCTTGCCACGAAACCAGAGACGTAAGATTAATTTCGCATTATTAAAAAAAACTGGAGGATTTTTTGTTGGCATTTTTTAAATATCATTTGTCAATTACTTATTTCAAATTTGCATTTAGGGATTGTAGATTTATTCATGGGAGCAATAACAAAACAGATTTTTGAGCTTTGAGCCACTACTCATAAACTTCTAATTAAAATAGGAATTAATGGCAAAAACACCATCAACCGTTGATAATAAATGTTTAACACGTTGGTAAGTATGTGAATTAATTGATTGGATTAGTGTTTATGTTTAAAGTGATAAAATTTACGCATTTAATTTGAACGAGGTTCTATTTCAGAAACTAACAAGTTGTATTTTAACATTGAATATAATTTTAAGAAAGGCGAGTACATGAGCATGTACAGCAAGAGTACAATAATTGATTGGTGGCAACTAAGTAATATTTATTGGTCATGTTTTAGTTTTAAAAACAAACCTTTGTCTACAATAAAAATTTAATACACGAAAGAGATTGAACAATTTGTTTTTTTGTGCACATACACGTATATATCATATTCTATGCTTCATATAAATGAAAGTAAATAAAAACCGACACCAAAGAAAAAAAGATAACCCACAAATCAACGTACGCGAAACCGCTAAATTCGAGAATAAACAACAAAAAATAAAGCAACTACAGCAATGGTCTGACTTGGTACAGCCATTCCGAAATGTTGGTTTAAAGTAGGTTTTACTGCAAATCAAACTTACATTACTGTAGTGCGTGAGTTGAAATTGTGATGCCTCAAAATGCCATAAAACTACTGAGTTTCGTTCATCAGTGGAGTTTAACATGACTGGGAGAAGGAATAATATAAGAGCGCTGGGATCATGTAAATACACAATATAAGGTAGTTCAAATATATAAAGGGTATAAATTAATATAAGGATTACAGCATTATTATCTTTTCATCATATGCTTTCGAAAATAGGGATACTATACTTAAATGAGTACAAATGACAATTTTGTTATTTTGCAACAAATAATACACTTAAAATTTTCAACGAATTTCTCTAAAAACCGTTTAAGCTTGACCATTATATATATATATAATAAAAAAAGTAAAATGCACTATGCGACATAATACGAGTTGGTTATTTCCGGACATTTAAAACATGCCAAATTCATATTATTTAGATGATAAGTATATGCTATTTTTTTTTTGATTTGATAGAAATGATGTCTTTATATGTCATGTATGTACAAAATAAAAATTTCAATGTATATCTTTAAGTGATACTGATGCAAATACATTGGTCACGCGAAAAATGTGTAGGTTACATTTATATGGTGTATTTGTCGTTTAGCACTAATAAATTATTATAATGTCAAAACAAACATACTATTCTATCATAAATTCCGAAGTTTCTTAGTGACTGTTGTTACTTGTTCACAAAAATGTGATAATTTGTACTAAAGCTCGTTAATTCCTATTTGATTGGTAAACTATATACTCTATGCTACCCAAGAAAAGAGTTGACAACTATGAAATATATCTGCATCAGATAAAGTATAAACAAGAGGGCAACATTAGGACTTTGGTCGAAACTAGCAGATGATACATATAGAAACAAATAGTCAGCATGTATTTTCGTTATCTTTATTTTACTATAGTAAATAAAAGAAAGTCATAATTACATAAAATCGCAGATAAACGCATCCGAAAGTTTTTAGAAGAAAAACATAATTTCAGAACAGTCTCATTAAATTATATTCGTAAGCTAGGTTCAATGAAGCTATTTTACACAAATGTACACAATTACTTTATTAAAGGTTAACATTCACACATATACACAGTTAAGACTTAATAATTTGACGCTGACAACTCAAAGGTCTCTGCATATTAAGAAATAGTAATTTATATAGAAACTTGATATTTTAGCAGATAAATACTTTTATAAAAATCGTTACATCAAAGTATGATATATTTTCTATTGCTTTCGTAGATGAAATTGTTGACATAAAAACGTTTTTATTGCTCATGAATACTACAAAGGACGTATGAACAGCATTTACACATCAGAGTTATTTGTTATCAGTTATGAGAAGATCAGTAAGCCTGTTGCAAATTAAATCTGAGAAGCAATTTCCTTTCCAGACCAACGTAGCATTTTTGAATGCTTTTTTTAATTATGATCTAACTAATGACATCTCTAACACTAAATGAATTTGCATTTGAGATAGCCCTTGATTTAATAACGTAAATTTAATAAAGTCACCTATTAAAGGCTACACATATGACTTTGTAATCAAATTGGAACTAAACATTTCTCTACAATCTTAAAAAAGATTTGTTATCAAACGTTGAATATAAATGTAATATTTACACTACTGCTTTTTATGTTTGATATTTTTATTGTTTAAAGTTTGTTTAAAATAAGAAAACGCTTACAGCCAACCCACATTTTATACTCTACACTACATACATTATTTTAATGTTAGATTTTCAATTTGTAATAAGCATCATATTTGGATAGAAGTAATTACAAAATACAGACACCAAGGAAACTTCAAAAAGACAATTCACAAATCAAAGTTCTTGAGAACCAACAACAAAAAATTATAAAAATAGCAACTGCAACAATGGATTGGATTTCATGGTTTGTGTATCCGTCAAGTTGTCTTAAATAACATGAAAGGATTAAAGTTGTTCCTTATTGATCCTTGTATTACGACCATAAATAATACAAACAATAGGCAGCGAATTGTAAATTGTAAATACTTGAAGTAAATGTTTTGCTGTTTATAGTTAGAACTTTGTAATTAGACCGATACCAGTAAAGTTAACCACGAATAAAACACTAATATATCCATTCACTAATAACGTTGTTTATAATTCTAACTGCTTACTTTTCTTGCTATCAATCAAGCAATCGTTGTCAATCCAAGATCACTTTACAACTAAATACGAAACATCAATTCGGCTTTAACAAATAAAGCTAGAGTGATAAGAGGTTTACATTCTTATAGTTGATATATATGGTCATATAATGAAATCAATTTTTTATCCAAAATAGGGCAATTCATCATATCTGTAACAAAAATAATAACAGGAAAAAACGCATAAAATTCTTGTCCTTTATTTACAACATTCACATATCTTTTTAATGACACTTATGACATGATTAAAAGGACATAGTAATTTTTAAAACTAAACAATTCACAATTCTCACCTTACCTTATTTCGTTCAATTATACTACTTACCATCTATACACAATAAACATCAGCATAATAAACAATAAGGTATTCCCTTATTTCTATGGGATAGCCATCTCTAAAATAGGATCAGACATTTGAGTACAGTAAGTGATAAGGATAAGATCAAGGAAAACAGATGAGTACAGTAACGGTAGACCACGGTAGACAAATGAGTATAGTAACTGATAAGGAATAGACCAAAGCAGACAGATGATGAGTATAGTAACTGATAAGAATGAGACCAAGGCAGACAGATGAGTCAACTAACTGATAAGGATTAGACCAAGGTAGACAGATGAGTACGGTAACTGATAAGGGTTAGACCAAGGCAGACAGATGAGTACAGTAACTGGTTAGACCAAGGTAGATAGATGAGTACAGTAACTGATCAGACCAGGGCAGACATTTGAGTACAGTAACTGATAAGGATTAGACCAAGGCAGACAGATGAGTACAGTAACTGATAAGGGCTAGACCAAGGCAGACAGATGATTAAAGTAACTGATTAGATTAAGGCAGACAGATGAGTACAGTAAATGATAAGGATTAGACCAAGGCAGACAGATGAGTACAGTAACTGATAAAAGGATTAGACCAAGGTAGGCAGATGAGTACAGCAACTGATAAGGATTAGACCAAGGCAGACAGATGAGTACAGCAACTGATAGTGATTAGACCAAGGCAGACAAATGAGTACAGTAAGTGATAAGGATTAGACCAAGGCAGACAGATGAGTAAACTAACTGATAAGGATAAGACCAAGGGATACAGATGAGTAAAGTAACTGATATGGATTAGACCAAGAAAAGATAAGTACAGTAACTGATATGGATTAGACCAGGCAGATAGTTCAGAAAGTCATAAGGATTAGAACAAGAAAGACAGATGAGTATAGTAACTAAAAAGGATAAGACCAAGGCAGACACATGAGTACACTAACTGATAAGGATTAGACGAAGATTTGATAAGGCAAAAACCACGGCGGGTGCATCCTGAAATATTGATTATCGGAAATAAATTTCAAGAATATGATTAAAATATCACAGTTCTTTGTTGTCTTTATTAAATTGTTTTGTATCATATATAAATACGAACAAGTTCTAATTTATAGCAATAAACATCACAAAACAGTCAGTTTGAATTAATATCAGAACAATATCTGAAAGCTGTTCCAATGAAAACAGACACCGAAGTCATAAGCA
Organism: Limnoperna fortunei; assembly: GCA_944474755.1. Lineage (NCBI taxonomy): Eukaryota > Metazoa > Mollusca > Bivalvia > Mytilida > Modiolidae > Limnoperna > Limnoperna fortunei. Next base: position 105,485,252 of record OX104111.1, read on the forward strand.
ATAATTATAGACAATAATGATATCCTTAAATGCTAACAACATTATACACAACTGTCATGTTTACTAAAAATATTTTTAATTGGGCAAGGTTGATGGCCGTTGGTAAGAAAAATAGTTTCTTGCGTACGTTTTGGGAAATACCGGGTAATCTTTCCCTAGTGATAGAAACTTTATGTCATAAAGAAATAGAAACTTTGTGTCATAATTTTTGTCGCGAGTAGACGATCCCCCAGTCTTTCCGAAAGCGCATGAAAGTACATATTTCTTCCGTAAATCAACAACTTGCATGTACACATAGTGACATTTTCTAGACTATCCATTGTTTAAGACGCCAATCAGAACGCTGGAAACAAGAACTAAAAACAAGAACGTTGTAATGTTACTATAACAAAGTTCTTCCTTTACGAGTTTTGATTGGATGACGTATAGAGATAAGACGCTTTTTTATATGTAAAATTACTTTAATTAACAATAAAACATTTACCGAAGTGATTGTTTTGTAAATTTTAATAGTAGTAAGTAACATGGGTTAATGTCTGCTGCACAGAAATTGATGGTAGAAGAGCTATACTACTTTAAAAAAAAGATATATATGCTTTCAAACTCTGTGTATATTTGAGAAAACAAACATGTAACGTTGCGTATTGTGGACATTTACCTTTTTACAGAAAAACTTCGTGATTTAATGTTTCTGTGCGGCGATAGTTTTGTGGATTCTGTGAAGTATAAAAACGATGCAACCTATCTATACACAAACTTGTGTGTAACTGCTATTTAGAAAACAAACGATCTTGAATTCTGACAATTTGTTGATAAATTCTAATAAATTATTCATTAAAGTAAATTACGTTTTAACGTTAGACATAGTCTTTCATATATACAGTTGTGGCCTTCGGTCTTTTTATCTCAATTGCAGACATTTAAATCATTTACCGATTTGGTAAATGAAAGAAGTGCAAAAAAGTTAGATTGAATAAATCATTCATCATCGCATCAAGACATTAAAGTACACAGAGCATGTAAAATAATGATAAACTCCAAATAAGTGCCCGTGTTTAAGTTATAAATGCAAGCTAATTTCAATATTAAGTTAGAAAAACTACACTGTTAATGTACTGTTTACAGTCAGTACTTGTCATCCAATCTAAATATTAGTCTATCGAGATCTGCCCAAAACGTTTGATATAATTTCAATACTGACTTAATGAAAATATGTTAATATTAGGGTTATATCTAAAATTGCGCCTGAAATAATTAACTTTGTACCCAGTTTATATAGTAAGCCGTAAGTATATGCGACACACTTGTTAAACAATGTAGTATTTAATTTTATAGATTTTATAAAGGTTGTATTCGTAAGTTATAAGAACTTGCCGATTTACAAGTTACACTTTACCTACAATTACTGTTCGATGTAAATGTAAATACATAATGTATTTTTAAAGAATACACTTAATCTAGATGTTCATTTATCATAGGATAATTCATAATTGTAATTTCTGTGTTTATATTTATACAGTATAATAGTAGATTTTATGGCATGTCGTTGTTTGTCGTCCAAATTAGATTTCTTGTATTAGTTTTCTAAAAAATTTTTATATTCTTTTTCAGTAATTATCCTCAATTCCGTGCTAATATTTGATTGATCTGCGACGGACAGTGGTCATTATTGTGCCATGAACAGTCTCAACTATAATTCAATTTCAATATTTCCATTACAATGAACAAGATAAATAGAAGAATAAGTAATTGCATTTGCCGTATTGTGGAATTCAGACCTCTTGATATATTGTGGACAATTCATATATTAATGAAGTATATTAACATCTCATTTGTTATAAACAACCATGTGCAAGCTTGGGAACTTTGTTCAGTTTTATTATATTACAGGAAAGAAATTAAAACGTTTCGTCTCGCGTCTTTTTAATAAAACTATTAAAGTTCTTGTCAAATCGAATCTGCACAATTTACACTGTAATCCTTTAAAATAATAAAACAGTGTTCAATGACGGAAACATTTTATTTTGTGCAAAAACTATATATCTGTAAAACTGTCTTATGGTATACTAGCATTGAGGATAAGTCATCAGTCACGTAAGACACACCCTCTCCAACCTCGTCGGGACCATACGGAAAATTTCTTTGGACAATATTATTCTAAAATATTTAAATTACTACAACAATTCCGAGTTTTTAATGGATACTATCGTTTGATTAGTATACAAGGTTCCTGTACATTCCAGTGTTTTATATTATGTCGGGTACTGTTTGTGCAATTTAGCGATATGTCGTCTATATTCAGTCTTTGTTTTCTTTCTGATTCAGCAAACACTAAGTGAATTGCGTTATAGATATTCAATAATATTAAAGTATGGTTGAACAATTTATACTTTGACATCAGACAAAATTGGTATGATCTAAGTACATGTGTATTCACATAATTGAAGTTTTTTTGTTTAGTGTGAATATTGCCTAAATATTTTAATGACCATAAACTGCTCCTCCTAGTTTAAAGACTTTATCGTTATCGACCTAAATAATGCTAACTCTGTGTTAAAATAAATAAATCAATTTTTTTTTTAAATGTTCAAACAATAAATCGTAAAATTGAACAAAAATATTACACAAAGCTATTACCTATTAAATTATATTACCTGATTCTGCATACATATACTCTGTTTAATGTAAGGAAAAGAACATTAGATGCACAAGATTGTTTTCTTTACCTCAGTTACGACTTCTCCTTTCTTAGCCCCAGTTACGGCCAAACGATTGACATAATAATAAAGCAAATCAGTTGTTACATAACAACTCTAAATTTTGATCAGATCAAAATTTTGCGGTGGTAATAGAACAGAAGTTGAAGTTCTCTAGTCTATTTTTAGCTTTTCAATATTTGATTATGTTTATAGTGTCATTTTCTATTACCGACAAAACTTTGTGTAATGTTAATCAAATTATAATGGCAATGTCCTCGGTGAAAATATAATATATATTGAAAAAGACCATTAACTCTTTCTGTAGTTTTGTAAGATTTCTTGTGATACGAGAACGAAACAAAAGTAATATATGAAATGTGGATTAGTATAACATTACCTTTATTGTCATCTCCATCATGGCTAATACATTTATAGACAGAGAATATCAAAGGAGAAACAAACTAAAGCAAATTGAATACATAGAAGTTTATAAATATGTAAAGAAATACAATTTTTAAAGTATTTAAAATATGATTTTATAGCGGGTATGGTTCATGGATTTATAGATGTTATTACTTATAAGAACAGAGCGGGATCATAGATATCTTCAAACGCAATGTGATTCACCCGGGACGTGAAAACACTGTCGACATACGGTTCACACAATTTCAAATTTATAACAAAAATTCATAGTTTACATGTTTTAAGAAATAAAACTTAGTTTGTGAATCGCTAATTGAATTTGAAGTTAATAAGTCTTTAAGATTCACAATTACTGATAAATTAGTAAGATGTCTATAAGAAGGGAGCGAGGTTGAATGGATATTATTTGTACAGAAGCATTACAAACAGATTAATGTTTTATAATTGTGCTACATACGTCAGTTCCTCAATCATTCTCGGATATTTGAATTAATTAAATTATCTTTTAAGGAGTGTCAAACAAATCAATTTAGTAATACGATTTCATTAAAATGTGGACGTCTTCCATTTGCTGCCATTAAGAAACTAAAAAAAAATTATTTTAGGATTGTTTATGTCCGTATTTTATATCAATCAAAATCGTCGGTTATTCCGCCTATAGTCAAAGGAGGTAAGTGTATTTATATGGACCAAATATCGGTCGAAATGTGATACGGTTAGCCTGTTTACACAGCAATATAATTTAGGTCCGTTAAAATAGAATACCCTTTACTTTTTCAACTTTACATATAATACAGGAGCAGAACTAACATCAGATAAATCATTGTATTTTTTCAATTGAAATTCGTTGAAAAAAATCCCCCCGCCCCGCCAACGTTTTGATACAAAAATATTTGTTTACAAGCTGATGGCAATAGTAAAACTGCGCTTAACTTCACTGACGACGTTAACGAATCAATGACAATAACTCCAAAGTAAAGATCACTTACCCCCCCCCCCCCCCAACCATCACAGAGTTTGTATCTGGTTCCTAGATCTAACTTCTGACCTGCGGGAATATATTTGTCGTCTGCCCAAGATATTTGAGATCTTTTTTATTTTTGTATAGACTTTCTATGCACTTTTGATTCAGATTTACATAAAAAGTACTGCGTCTGTACTTCTAGTCTTTTCCGCTATAACAATTATGTGACAGAGGACAGAGGTGATTGTGGTTGACGTAGGATACCCCTGCACAAGAGATACCTATTTGTTTGTTACCCAAATTAATGCCGGCGTTATTTACATCTTTTCGTACTGTAGTGCGTAGTACAAAATGTTTCATAAAATGTAAGGTCTTCGCGGATGACAAGTGCTTTATATTTGATCTATGGTCACTAACCAGGGCAATGTCCGTAATCAGTTCACTGATCGTCAGGGATTCTTAGAAGTCACATGTATAAATTAAACAGAACAAATCTGGTTCGTGTCCTCTATAACACATTATGCATTAAAAGAAATTACCTTTATATATATGCGCATTAAAATTACCTTGAGCTGCCCACGCAATAGATAAATCTGATGTGATGACTTTTCTGGATGATTTAACCTTCAAGGAGTTGCTGTTAGCACAGAGAAAATATCAGTAATCTGTTGATAAATGATCAATGGGTATCTTCCAGGATTCCGTGCAAGTTATCTACCTACAGAGTCTCTGTTAACTTATATATAACTCTTAACGTATACCTATATTTGCTTTAATTTCACATTTTACTGCTCTTTAATGTTTAAAAATATAAAAGATTGCATAATCATTGTCTACGGGTCAAATAAATTTGTTATCACTATTTTAGCAATTTTTTGTGCAGTCTTTTTTAAGTTAAATTGTATCAAATAACCTAAAATTAGAAATATGTTTACAAAAAGTTGTAAGAGGTCATAGTTATATTACACCAGAAAATGCAAACATTCAAATGCAACAATAACGTGACGTTGCCTCTGATTTGAAAATGGTAAATATTTCATCGCATTACCTTCAGGACTAACTTCGCCGGACATTAGTACAAAATCAGATGTTAAATCCGGAATCAATATGGTGACTTTATATCCTAAATTCAATACTGAAGAGCTTTAACCATGAAATTGTTACATGCATATACCTGTTCTAGACTAGAAGCACTGTGCGGTGATAAATGTGTTACTTTATATTAGGTAGATGTATTTACACAGCGTTTGTTCACAATACGGTTTAGTAGCGTGAATTAATTTGGCAATTAGGAAAGTAATTTGAAATAGCATCTACGAACACATATGCGTGACGTTGTGGAAATAGAGTTGCTGATGTTTCTTGTTGTGTTTGAGAATTTCATATTAATATATTTATAAACAATAATTTCAATTGTTTCGCTATCATCTTATGTATATATATTATTGCACATTCTACTGACATTGACAGTTATAAAAAAACATTGAAAATCCTTATTTTTCCGAATATTATTTACATCAAAGACTTGAACAATTGTCTTAAATAAAAAGTTTTGAAGGATTCTATTACTTCCTCATTTTTTAGAAATTTCTATAAAGCAAATTACTTTGAAGAGATTTTGCACACATGAATGGTGTACAAAGTCATAATTTGTTTAAACGTATTCAATGTTTACCGTCGATCACTGTTCAAAGTGGGCTCAATTCAAAGCACAGGGTCGTTAAAGCTAAGCATGACAGGTTGCTTGTTAATAAGTAACAAAAAATAACTTGTTAGTCATAAACAATTACAATTTAAGACACTATACATGCTTTGCGTAATACTAAATATCAACGGTCACGCTCATTATAAATCAACAAGATCTTAAAGAGGTTATACAACAAAAAATTCTATAAAAAAGTTATTTCCTTCCCCGACCTATACCGTAAACTTTTCAAGTGGCCTTCAAAAGTTTTGCTTCATGGTCCATTGAAACAAAACTAACAGTGCACCACTATATTAACGTCATACAGCTTAGTAACCAACTTATACAAATTAATTCCAAATTGTTGGTCTAAACAGTCGCTTATTGTTTATCTAATGATAAACTCATTTTTCCTTATCAGCTGGAAGTCTCAGTCGTGCAATGTTAAATAATTGTCAAATATCATCATTAAAAAAAACAGTTCTATGTAAGTAATGTCCGAGAGAGTTAGATCACAGATTTACTAATTAAATTTACAGAATCGCATTTTAACAGAACTAAATTATAGTCAATAACGATTTTCACGGAAAAGCAAAAAATTTAATAAATACTTGTCTAACGAAATTGAAACACGAGTTCCCTTGCAAAATATTATTATATTTATTAATTATTTAAAATAACAATACCTTTGTGCATTTTAATTTAAATAAAAATCTGTTCGCGATAAGCTGTACATCTACATGTTCACAATGATGGAGTCATTGAAACAAAAAAAATTACGCTATACATTAGTAAATCAACCACTCAGTTTATCAAAATAATTATGAACGCATACTTATAGTAGTTTTTAAATTTTGCATCAACAAAATTTGCATTAACGGGGCAAACACAGTACTTTATACGATGTTTACATTAACGGGACAAACACAGTACTTTATACGGTCTTTACATTAACGGGACAAACACAGTACTTTTTTACGATCTTTACATAAACGGGACAAACACAGTACTTTATACGATCTTTACAATAACAGGATCAACACAGTACTTAATTCGATCTTTACATTAACGGGACAAACACAGTACTTTATACGATCTTTACATTAACGGGACAAACACAGTACTTTTTTACGATCTTTACATTAACGGGACAAACACAGTACTTTATACGATCTTTACATTAACGGGACAAACTCAACACAGTACTTTATACGACCTGTACATTAACGGGACAAACACAGAACTTTATACGATGTTTACATTAACGGGACAAACACAGTACTTTATACGATCTTTACATTAACAGGATCAACACAGTACCTAATTCGATCTTTACATTAACGGGACAAACACAGTACTTTATACGATTTGTACATTAACGGGACGAACACAGTACTTTATATGACCTGTACATTAACGGGACAAACAGAGTACTTTATACGACATTTAAATCAACGGGACAAACACAGTACTTTTTTACGATCTTTACATTTACATTTTAGAAACTTTGAAACAATATTTTCTTTAGTTTTAGTTGATATACAAAAAAGCTACTGACCTTTCTACACTGACAGAGGACAGGTTGAGAATTGAAGCAACGGCAGATAGCATTTCCACAAAACCGAATATCTTGCAGAGTGCTGATCCTAGAGACCAATCACTTATTGTATATCCAACTGTTTGATAAGGCACACAGACCGATAGAAAAAGTATATCAGCAACGGCTAAACTGACCATAAAGTTTTTAGTTACACTTCTAGATTTCCGGTCTCCAAACACTGCAAAAATAACTAAGGAATTCCCAATTAATCCGACTAGAAATGCTAAGCTGTAAATAGTAACGGTAGGTACAAAGTGTGACTGTCGTACCCACGGTTTCTTCAGGTTTTCTATGTCACCAAAATATTCATACATAATATCATCTGAATAGTTATGTATCGGATTAGTGAATGAAGCATTAGCCATGTCCAAATGTACAACAGGTTTACAGAAAAATCTTTACAATATTATTTAAATTGTGCAACAGCTTTCTACTTTTCACTTTTACTTCAACTTGAAATAACTGTTTACGAAGTTTAGTACTCCTCTACCCCCGTCATATCAAAGCTCCATCCAATGAACAAATGATTTGAAACTGATGACATTCACGACGTTATTGATTTCTAATCCTACATAATCTAAAAGCAAAAGAAATACCACTCGAGAAATATCCAATAGCTTATTAGCTGTAAGTCTACATAGATTATGTTTTCATTTATTTTAAGTGTAACTAAAATATGTTTTAAGATTGGATAAAAAATAATCTTGTTTCTTAATGTTTCTAGTTGCGTATATATATGTCAATCATTTTCTTTGACAGGATATAGGATAGACTGTTGCTAACATGTCATATCTTATTTCAATATAGATCATAACTTTTAACGTTACGAATGACAGCTATTTCCGTTTTTTCGAGGAATCCGGTTGTTAAGCTTGAAGATTAGTAAGTACATATAACACAGGTAATAATTAAGTTCTAGATATAAAAACGTGAAGTAGTGCAGAACTAGATGATTTCTCGTACACAAAATTAACACTACATACATGTATTTGCCTCCTGCTGAAAAGTAGATAACACAAATTATAATAGAAAACATACAATTATTATAATACATGCAATATAAGGAAAAGAAAACCTGAAAGTATTCTCTTGTATTAATGTTGGCAATTAACGAACGTTTTACCTTTTATAAAACAATTTGATATTTATCAATTTTTTTAAACCATACTTGCACTTTGGAATTATTCACACGCTGAATAAGAGTCTGCAATATGAAATTAACGCAGTTTAGACTGAAATGTTTCAGGTCTTCTGCTGAAGTAGATACTCAGTTTCTACAACGGTAGTTATAAAGTTCTTAATATAAATAATGTCAAGTCGTGCAATGTTACATGTTTTCTCGTACAAAACTTTACAATTCATATAACAACCCATCGTGACTAACCACTGATTTTTGTATGTCCAGCGAGCAAAATTTAGAACAATAACATGAAATAAACAACAATAAAAAAAATAAACGGTTAAAGGGGATCAGCAGCGAAATAAAATTTTGAGTACTATGGTAACAGGATAGAGTATTGTGTAGGGACAGGATATTTAGCCTTCTGTATCGGCTACACTCTGAGAAGTCTGCAAAAGAGGTTTTTATCGTTCAAGATCGTTGGAGTCTATAATAGCTGTCAAGCATTTTATTTTATACCCTGACAAGAATCCCATCAATATAGCCCCACTATTTGCTATTTTTTGACGCGATGAACTTTTCTAAAGATCGATTGAACTCTTCCAGTACCCAGTGTAGCGGTTAACACCTTTTATCGGACACTTTATATTTCGGTTTTCAGACAAAAGTCAAATATCAGTTTAGCACATTACTGGTTAAATATACACACTATGAATAAGTTTAAACTTATTTTTTTTTAAATAACATACATGTACATATAACAAGCAGACATATACATACATAAACACAAATGGATTCAAAAACAAGCTTATAGTAGCTTTTATCAAGTCCGTTTCCCAATTATTGACGAAGTACTACTTTATCAAGATGGATAAACACTATGCACGAAAGAAATATGTTTATATAATTTAACCATTGTTTGAACATCAATAACTAAATAATTAAAGAAAACCAAAATTATTTAAACGAAAAGTGGAGTAATGACGAAATGTCAGACGAAAGATGATATTTCGCAGAATCTTTTACTTGTTATACTGAAGTTTTGAGTTTTTTTATTAATATATCTGTATTCTAATCAAGCGTTATACCCTCTGAACCAAGCAGGTTTACCGTTGATAGAGAAAAAATGGTAATGTTTGTTGTACATATGACAATAAAAAAATGGGCAGGGTTTCGGTGTATCCACATATCCAGTTGGGTGAGTCGACTAGATTGCGCGCGAAAAGGTGTATGCTTAGAGACAAACAGTTCATGCATAATCTAGAGTGGAATGTTTGACCTTGTCTATAGAGCCAGCATAATACTTTTTGGATGTGTTTTCTAGTACAATGGCCATGTACATATGCCACAGAATTCGGAACCAATTTTTTTAGATAGTTTGGCGTCCATTGGATAATAATCGTGTATAAAACAATTAACCTTTCTACTAAAGTTTCTCCCATCCCGTTTATATGTAAAGTGTTTGAATATATGTCAATTTTGTCCCCATCGTAGCAACACGAATCGCCTGAGTTTAGATATTTTCTACCTTATACAAGATACATAATAATACTTTTCCATATGACGTCAACATATTCTAATAATGTTTTAATGAACAAAACTACATTTTAGGGTACATCTATCAAAGATAAAGCGCACCTTTATTAGGAGGTTAAGTCTGACATAAGCCTTTATAACAATATAGTCAATATGAAAATCCTGAAAGATTTGTTAGAAAAGTATGAACCTAAGTGTTTGTGTTACATATTCCTTTGAAAATGTGATTATTCATTAGTAGAGGGTGTAGACTGGCGTTACTTACTTCCATTATATTGTTACGGTTTAGTGTTCTGTAGATTAAAAGTACCAAGCCACTTCTGTTATCATTTATTAATGAGACCGAAATCGCTGTTCAAGACAGATGTATTTTAATGAATGTCAACAAATATATAGACACTAATGTCATCAGTGTAACGCTGTCACCTACATGTATGTAAATATAAGTACTAGAAGAGGGTCGAGAAGGGAACCGCGGAGCACACCTGCCCCAATAGTATTCCACCCCAAGCACGCATTTAAAAAACCCTTTGAAGCCTTCACAATAAATAATTTTTGAACCATGCCAAAAATTGCCCTAACATACCATAATTATTTGTTCATTCTATTCTTATAATTTTTTAATTATATATAATGGTTTTTTGGTAAAATGCAGTAATATTTTATTTACAGTTTTCGTATTTGTAAGTTTAAAATATGTTGTCTACTCTAGGGAGGCAAAGAAAAGATACCCAAAATTGCACATTAAAGCTCGCTTGACCACTCTTATAAGCGCTAGAAATACTTGATCTATTTAGGCCGCACATTTTTTATCCAAATAAAGAAAATAATATTATTTAAATTTTCCCGCTTCCCGCTTCCGGAAAGTCGCCGGTATTTTTTTTAATACTTTTTTAAGTCATAATCTTGTTAGCGCTTTATTTAATAGCATTTTATTGCAACCTCAAAATAAACAAATAATGACATCGATGTAATTTGAAGATTACAAAAGCGAAATTATTTACAATGCATTTCCTACATGGAACCCCTGGCATTTGTGCGAAAAACCTCAAAAATGTCCCCCCGGAAAACAGATTTGTGTAAATTGAAATGAAAAACTTCATTATTAGCAAATAAAAAAGTATAGGTCATGCAGCAAAAATGACCGAGAAGTTTGGTTGAAATAATGACATTTAAATGGCACTGACACAATTTCTAACCTCCCTCTTTAATCGTTTTAAGCTCAATTTTCAAGGCTCTTAAAAATTTCCGACCATATATCGAACATTTTCAATCAATAATGTTTATAATTTATAATTTTGCTATTTTTAAAAACTCCAATATCCACTCAGATGCCTCAGTGTATTTTCTTCTGCATACTATCTTGGGTTAAAAAATTTCCCGTTGTCATGTAAACAAATAATAACGCAATTGTAACCTGAACCATGCCTCTACTAGTTGTTAGGATATTGGACGAAAAAGGAGGCATTGTTTTGCAAAATACGGCAATTTTATTTATGGGAGGCATTTTTGGACAGCTTTTTGAAAGATGAATTGCACTGAGAAATTACAACATAAGCCCTGACATCATAACTGAAATACGGATACGAGAAAATTTAACAAGCGGCGCAATTGTAGTAGAAAGTATCGAAGTGGATGTGTGTAATCTGACGTCCGAACTAGGTATGAAGTATATTGAGTTTGTGATAATAAGAAACATGTCTAGTCCTTCAAGTGACCCTTCTAACACCTGTCCTATCCCATCTAGAAAAGATGCATTTTCAGAGCTAATGAATGCAAGGTGTTAGATGTCGCTACCACCAAAACTATCAGTTGAAAGTGGGAAAAAATGATTGGGACAGTTAGATTGTACAATGATATTATAACATGGATACAGACTGAAACATTTGGGTGGACTCGTGACTCTTTGCACTCTGGGGAAGAGGTTGCAAAAGTTCTAAAAAATGCACTCTGGTATATCGATCATATACATGATAAATTAAGGGATTGTTCCTGTCCTGTTCAACAAGTTTTTCATATGTATCAAGGCTAAAATGATTTTAAAAGATTACACCATAAACCACCTAAAGTAACCTCTGAAAGACTTAATGAATTATCAATTGATTTGTCAAAAGCATTGTCTTTCCCATCTATGTTTGCAGTCAGAAATAAAAAGCTATATACTAGTATTGAGTCACTTCTACAGTGTGTGACAAAGTATAAAAAGAGGCTAGATAAAGAATGCGACACAAGGATTCATATCAGCAAGCACATTCTCCAAAAAGGTCTGTTGAGTTGACACGTCACTCCAATTTATACCACCAAAACAAATTCCTCATCAGAAAAACAAGAGATGTACACTAAAATACAAACTGATTTAAAAAAGGTTACACATTACACTTTCTTTCATTTAGATACCTATGCTCCTGAAAATAGACTAGAGCGAAGGACTTACATCAATAATCTTGCACTTGATGAACCTGTAATGCTGTACAGAATGGCATATGGAGGTAACATTGGTACACTGAATTTCATTTGGAAGGTCCCCACCGAAGACACAAATAATCGCTCTCTAAAGAATGTTAAAGTTGTAAATAAAATCAATACGTGTCTGCCAAAATATTCAACCCGTGCCATGAGGAGAGACTTTATTGATTGTTATTACAAAGTGGAAAAATCTCCCAAGTCACTACTTCGCAACATTTTTTGAGTGGACAGGATGTGAACGAGCATCAGACTCTGCTGAGCAAGCCGAACTTGATGAGCGTGTAGCTGAAATATTACTGAACAGTGATGATCCTTCGTTATTGTTAGATTTCCGAGAGCTAAATGGACAAAATGTTGACACTAAGTTTGGACAATTTTTTGCAGAACTGGGAAAGTACTTTGATGAACAACTTCTTCAGGTTAATGAACGTCGCCATGGATCAGAACTTTATCTAACAATGGCCATCTCGATTGAAGAATTGAGAGATCAAATTGCAAAACGAGTTCCGAATAGGACACCAACACCTTGCACAGAGACTATACGGTTACAATACGGATGACAAAGCCATAATAGCTGTTGGAGAACCGGGTGTTCCAATCAGTAGTGGTGTTCGAGGCCATAACAGAGTGTTAGCCCCAACAGATGGTCCTAGATAAGTTGCAACAGATCACGATTTTCATACTGGAGGCTTAGTTCCATCAGTTACATTTGTGTCTAATATTCAAAAAAATCCGAACGACAGTTTTTGTAGTGGCAAGATATATGTAACTACCAAAGACAAAGTGTTTCAGTCATCCACCCCTTATCGCCATACAGTTGAACTTATTCGAAATTTAAGAGATCATTATTCTGACAACGATGTTGATTTAAAAAAACCAGTTCTTTGCGTTATGACTGATGGTGGTCCAGACCACCGGGTCACTTTTGAGACGGTGAAGCTGTCACTCCTCATTTTGTTCATGGCTTTGGATTTAGACATGATCATAGCTCATAGGACAGCACCGAACCATAGTTGGTTGAATCCAGCTGAAAGGTGTATGTCGATTTTAAATCTCGCACTACATCATTGTGCTCTATCACGGAATGAAATGACTCCAGCATTTGAAGCTGCTATCAAGAATAAAGCAACATTAAGTGCAGTGCGAAATTTGGCCATCATTAAAACTGGTTTTAAAGATGCGTTTAGTAAATCTATTGGAGATGTTATCAGCTAAGTAAATGGAAGATTTCAAAGATGAAACTTAAAGATGAAAACTTGGTGTGCTATACAGATGTATCAGATACAGATACTCAAAATGCTATTGATGTAATTAATCTCATTTTGGAGATTAATGTCACTACAGAAATGACTACCAATGAGTTGCGTAAAGTAAAGAATTTGCAGGTATAAATATACATACATCTATTTATTTACAAGTCAACATAGTGTTGTAGCAAGAAGACTACATGTACATTTAAGGGGCCTCGGTGGGCAAGTGGTTAAAGTAGGTCATCTACTATTGATCAAGTTGTCTGTCAACACTGAGGTTGTGGGTTCGACTCTCACTGCGGGCAGGGTGTACTCGACTCCGATCTCCAATGACAAGGTTTGCCAGTTTTCCTATTGCAGGTTTTGGTTTCTCTCCCCGGGTACGCTGGCTTCCCCCTCAGTAAACTGGATGCTATGATATAGCTGACGAAATTGCCGAAAATAACATGAAACATGGTTCAAACCAAACCCAACAAAATTTTATATTTGTATTAACATGTACAGCAGATGTTCAAATAAATGTATAATGATAAAGCTATTTAAGATTAGCAACTCCTCTAACGAATAACTGAAACAACTTGACCTGCTGATCATCTTTTCAGAGCTTTCTTGCTGAACACTCCAAAAGTAGCCATTATGTTTTCCAAATTAAGAAGTGTAAGAAGTGTGTTTACTGTACAGTGCTAAACCCACCAAGAGTGTCAGAAGAAGACTTCAAGAAATTATTCTTTATGCCAGACCCAGTTCCAGGTGATGACAACACATATATGACATTTAGTGAGGCACATCTTCATTTTTTCCAACATAACATTTGTGAGTTAAAGTAAAAAATATGCAAACAAACAAACAAGGCAGATGTCATTTTGTCAAATCCCTCTGTTACAAATTTGGGGCCTCAGTGGCAGAGTTGTTAAAGTAATTATTTATTATTGAACACATGGTCTGTCAACACTGAGGTTGCAAGTTCAAGTCTCACTGCAGCCATTGTGTATTCAACTTCAATATCTACTGACAAGGGTCGCTAGTTTACCTCCAGATGGTTAGGGGTTTTCTCAGCTTAAAACGGCTTTGTGATGCCATGATATAAGTTATAAAACTTCATAAATTAATTCTGTGTCGTTCCCCATTAGAACAAATTGATATTCATTTTATACTACTGTAACACAGTTTCAGCTGTATGGAAACGAAACCAAGGAAAACCACAGACCTGGTGCAACAGCTAAAGCTCCAGAAAATGCTTCTGATAAACAGAACAGAGATCTTTTTAGGAATATTAGGGTTAGAGAGGTCATTATATGTGAACAATGTGGAAAACCCAGATGCATATACAGTGAGACAAAACTGACAACAGAGCAGGTATAAACAAAAGTACAGAAGTGATTTTCAATTATAGAGATAGATTTGTACAATAAACATTAACATGGAGCATAATTTATATTACAAGATATACCAATACTTTATGTACGTCATACTATTTCACAATGCAATTGTTTGAAATTTGGTGAACTTGTACTTTGTTTGCATTGTCATGTTGCAATAACGTGAATAAAAAAATCTGTCTGGAGTTTTACACAGGCGTTATATCAGATTTTAAATTTTTAAAAAAACTTTAGCATCACTTTATTGGGATATTATATACAAGTGTCCGTCATATTCTGTTTATAGAAACTGTCTGAAAAGGGGGGGGGGGGTAATATTTTGTTGTTTCTCCAGTATATATTACATATTATTATTTATATAATCTAATTGCAGGAACAGCTGTTGGCTCGTCTCAAAGAAGAGAGATTCTACATTTGTGGTGATTCTCTAGTAAAAGACATTGAGGAAGCTGAAATGGTTGTTCGTAAAGGGATCA
This sequence comes from Limnoperna fortunei, assembly GCA_944474755.1. NCBI lineage: Eukaryota > Metazoa > Mollusca > Bivalvia > Mytilida > Modiolidae > Limnoperna > Limnoperna fortunei. The sequence continues at coordinate 105,500,849 of OX104111.1, forward strand.
ATTGCCAGGATCCCATTGAGTCATGTTACTTCTCAGCATCACTCAAACACTATCTCCCACCTGTTTGTGTTCATTGTGGTAGCATGGAGAATCTGCTCGAGTACACAGATCCATATATGACTGCATTATATGAACAGTATTCTATAGTCCGTCCTATTTGTAGTGGCTGCCCGTAGCTTGGGCAAGGATGCCAAAACATGGGGAAAAAAGTTTATTTCCAAAAAAGCCAAACATTGACTTGATTTTAATTATTTTGTTGATCCTTCTGTAAATTAAAATTTAAGGACATGGATAAAGAATCCTATTATTAATTGCAGTACATGAACATTACTGAGCAAATTTTGTTTTGTCTTTCTTGTAATAAAATCTATAAATTTCAGTCCAATCATTAAAAAAACTTTCCCAAATAGCATACAGAACTTGATATTATGGACTCATAATTATTTTGCTATGTTTAAGGATGCTTTTAGTGCCATTGTATTTTCCTTATTAAACATGATTCTATTCATCTCCAGTTTTATCAGCTATTCAAGAGGTAGTCTATTTAAGAGTACATCTATAGAAATTTGAAAAATACTCAAATGTGGAACAAGTGTTTGTGATACAGTAATAAAACTGAAAAAAAGTCTATTTGTATTTATAGTAATTATCTTTTTCAGATTGGAGCAAAGTGAATTCCTCTGACACTTTGATTGAAACTTTTGACATTATTGCTAGGGTCGCGATTATGTCCTTCATGAAAAAAAAAATGAAAATGAAATGATTGGATGGACGTTGAGTGTTATTATACCCCCGCAAACTTAAAGGAATCATCCTTCTGTTCATCCATCTGCCCACATCTCTTGTAAACGCAACTCCTCCTAAACCGCTTGATGAAATTTAATGAAACTTAGCATAAAGGAAGTACATTATATGTAGATGTGCAAGAATGATTTTTATTCACCTCGATTATTGTTGTGCATTTGATATTAGGTCTTTGATATCTTTCTTGCCAATAAAGATGTGACAGACATTCTTTTGTTAAAAGGAATCTCCTTTTTCCTCATGCATGAACATTATACATGTAGTATCTTGGATAAGTCTTGCAATGTTGAATTGTTGAAAATGCGCAATTTATTGTACATAAATTAAAGACTGAACCTGAAATCACTAAACATAATTCATTTATGCTTTTGATAATTACAGCAAAACAAGTTTACTCAATTCAGAAAGGGCAATAAACTAAATATTGAAATGTGTACAGATTTTTTTACTGTATAAAAAAAAGTGTTCGCTCGCCCCAAATTTGTCTCTTCGCCTCTGATTTTTGGAAAATCAAAATAATAATATTAAAATTATTATTTCGCTCGCTCGCCCCATTTTAGAATTAGGAAAATCCGAAGAACAAGAAATTAATTAATTAATTTGGTGTGGCCTTAATTTTATTTTTTGGATTATCTCACGATTTATAGGGTAAGCTTTGTATATTTTTCATGCATTTATATCTTCACATAACTGAATATATACATTTGTGTTTCTTAGGAATTCCTTAGATGATTTGATAACAATGAGGCATTATAGAATTTGTTATATTACGTAATGTATTGACCAATCTAAACTTGATCTTTTTAATTTTATTTCTTTGCATTATTTCACGACTTATAGTGTAAGAGAATCTATATATGTGTTTCTTATTGGAAGTATAGACATATAACTGATCCATGAGCTGTTAGTAAGACGCATATAAGTGGACTGACAATAAAATGTCATCAAAGATGCCAGTAAAAAGGTAAAAAGGAATAAGTTAGACAAATTAATGTTTGTTAATAATTAACAACAGGTCAAGCTTAACCTTAATAACACTATGCTTGGAATTAGGCACACTTTAAATAGTGGTCAACGGTAAACAAAATATGACTGTGCATACCATTCCTGTGTGTATAATCTCTTCAAAGTAATTTGCTTTATATAAATTTCTTTAAAATGAGGAAGTAAATAAGTCCTTCCAAAAATAGTTATTGAAGATAATCGTTCATATTAGTCTTTGATGTAAATAATATTCTGCCAAATATTGATTTTCGATTGTTTTTGTATAATTGTCAATGTGATTAGAATGTGCAATAATATGAACTAGTCCAAAAGATGATAGCGAGGCGTAATCAAAACAAACATACTGTCATTAATAATATGAAACCCTCGAACACAACAGGAAATACTTAAAACTAATAAGTTAATTCTGAAGTCTGCTGCTTCTTAAACTATGATTTGTTGACTGTTTCTTGACAGTTTCGGTATTTTTATTACCTTTTAATCAAATATTAGTATATAAACAAGCACTCTCTATATCAACTGCCTGTTGCTCGTTTGTTTATAAATGACATTTCAGATTACTTTCCATATTATCAAAGTAACGCACGCTTCTTAACAGTATTATGAACAAACACTGTGTTTGTATATCTAGTTAATTTAAATAAACTAATACTTTAGAAAATGATATCTTAATGTAAAAAATCAGTCCATCTTGAACAATAAATTTTATTTATCTCGGTTTTTTATGTATATTGGTCTTTTCATATACCTGGCGTTTGTCATAACAGTATTCCCTTCTTAAGTGAGATATTATAATGAGTACTACCCTTTCTTCCCTTCCAAAATTGTCTATATTTGTAACCCTTTACAGTATACATTGAAGTTTTAAATAAAACAAATTAGATGAAAAAATATTACACCAAATCGTATACACTTATCGGACATTTCTGGAAACGGTGTAGCATGAGTCCTTTGTGACAAACTAGATCAAAAGCTTCTGTTACATAATACAACTCAACTCGTATCTCTTTACCGTTATCTCAAGGCTTCATACAATTTTTGTATAGTCAATCAGCTGGTTCATGGTTAAATCATCTATAGTAAACCGTGACTGATTTTACTTTATATAGTAATAAAAAATATGACAATGTAAGTCAACACATCTCTCCATACATTTTGAAATAGAGGTGGGTCTATAATTCTTAACTTATCCCGAGGTACCACTCTTGAAAACATCGCCTCTTTCCATTTAACTGGTCAATAGGACAACAGCTGATTTAATCTCCTTGTTCATACAACCATATCTTACGTGGAAGAGTTTTCGTGTTGGCCTTTATTAAACCAACAGTGTGGCAGTGATATGGTCTTGAAGTGGTGATCCCATTCCTACGTAAGGCACAACAAATAGGTCATCGGTAATAATCAAATCTATAAGGGACGACGAGTTCTCAGTAAAATCGGTTGGTTCTCCAAAAAGTTGACTATATTCATTACATATATTTGTTTCACTTTAGAATTGGTTATAAACTGATTATCGTTAAACATTATCACAATCAATAAGATAAACAATATTTTTAATGGAGTTGTTAACTTTGTTCTATTTTTTTAACAGTGCATCCAGGCTGGATATATGTCCCATAAAATACTTCTTTGTTTTATCTTCAGTTCTAATCATATATGTCATCTGCTTCAACGTCGAATTTTCTAACAGCCTGTATATAACGTCACACCGCCCCCTGTTTCTTTTGAACCCGTAACGGTATTTAGAAGTTTGGTATTTTTATTGAACGGTTGAGATCGTGTCATTGAACAAAGTATAAGTAATGACAAATTCGGAAATTTGTATACTCTACAAAGATAAGTTCTATTTTTGAAACCATGCGCTCAATATTAACATGCAAAAAGACAATAGTGTAGAAAAGGTTTAGTACAGGCACGAATCTTGTGAAATATTGGTGAAAGAGCTGCTTCGGTCTGCATCTTCGGATCGATCGGTATTATTTTCTATTCCCAATATGTAGAATGAAACAAATACTAAACAACTCACTTTTTGCAAAATGGTACCGTTTATTAATAAATGACAATTTCCATTTACAAAGTTATCTTTGTAACTGACAAAGAACTCTTAAAATAAAAACCACAATAGTAAATTGCTACTTAAGGCAAATATGTTATATATAATTCAAAAGCTGAAAGTTCATATATTAGACCATGCTTTTAGGTTATTACAAATTTACCCACTCCAATTTAGGATATTTGTTAAGTATCCGATAGTCGTCTACAAATAATTTAAAAAAATCATCACAGAAAGATTTGCCTTATTAAGCACTATGTTGTAAGTATAGAATTGTTAATTTAATAATTTGATTTGTTATTAATTAAGCTTGATCTATTAACTTTATTCCAGCAAAAAGTACTTCAGCTATATTCAAGAATAACTTAACAAAGATAAATCGGAGAAGGGTGACGAAGTGACAAGACATTTGGAATGTCTTTCGAAAAGTATAAAGAGTCTGGTAGAATTCAGACTTCCTTATTTACTACAATTTGCCTTCTCGTTTTCGACATGTTTGTTTTCGTAACCCAGGTTACCTTTTTTGTTTTGACTTTATTATTCATTGTAGTCTTCGTATAATACGCTTTCAGTACTATGTGAAAAGTTTTCAAATACATTTGTATGGTATTTAGATATCATGTTTTAGTATTTTGATTGGATTCTTTTTTATTGGATTTCCATTTAAAAGAACGTTTGGAATATTGTCATTGGGTATACATTGTATTTGATCTATGTTATATGGCCAATTTTGTGTTTTTATGTTATATTTCCTTACGATTTTGCTACGCTTATTTTTATGATACTAAATTTCTCATTGAATGACCTTGTGTTAAATTGTCAACAATGTCTTATCTTTCACAGTTTTCAATGTACATAGCAATAAAACAATTATTTGTTGCCACCATTATTCAATTTTTTATAACTCAATGTTAATGCGATTAATTCTTTTTAATTCTTCATACAAAGAGACTTCTTATGTCAACATAGTTTCCTCTGTCGTTCTGCTATAATTATATAACATTTTTTTACTTAACTGTCCTGTAACTTTTTCCTCTCGACTTGCGCGGTTATAGTAAATGCTTTGTAGCGGAGCACCATTTGTATTTTAGTATTTTAAATTAGGTGGAATTCCTTGTTTTTCCATGATCTATAATCTTAACGCCAACTGAGCAAATTGTAAAGTTACAGATTCAATTGCACGGTACTATTCAGTTCTTCTGAAATATCTTTAAAACAATGAGGCATCAACTATTTTTCTATGAATGATTTGGTTTCTTAGTCTTCAACCCTAGAGTTGCCAAACGCGCCGACGATAACAAAAGCCATCTCGTTTTGGAAAGAGTGGTGTTAGGTTAAAATACAGAAAGCATGACCGCCGACCTTAATGGGTAACGTGTTGAATAATGGCATCCCCCATGCATGAAAAAGACTGCTTTTGTAGCGCTTGGTTCCAAAAATAGAACTTATCTTTGTAGAGTATACAAATTTCCGAATTTGTCATTACTTATACTTTGTTCAATGACACGATCTCAACCGTTCAATAAAAATACCAAACTTCTAAATACCGTTACGGGTTCAAAAGAAACAGGGGGCGGTGTGACGTTATATACAGGCTGTTAGAAAATTCGACGTTGAAGCAGATGACATAAATGATTAGAACTGAAGATAAAACAAAGAAGTATTTTATGGGACATATATCCAGCCTGGATGCACTGTTAAAAAAATAGAACAAAGTTAACAACTCCATTAAAAATATTGTTTATCTTATTGATTGTGATAATGTTTAACGATAATCAGTTTATAACCAATTCTAAAGTGAAACAAATATATGTAATGAATATACTCAACTTTTTGAAGAACCAACCGATTTTACTGAGAACTCGTCGTCCCTTATAGATTTGATTATTACCGATGACCTATTTGTTGTGCCTTACGTAGGAATGGGATCACCACTTCAAGACCATATCACTGCCACACTGTTGGTTTAATAAAGGCCAACACGAAAACTCTTCCACGTAAGATATGGTTGTATGAACAAGGAGATTAAATCAGCTGTTGTCCTATTGACCAGTTAAATGGAAAGAGGCGATGTTTTCAAGAGTGGTACCTTGGGATAAGTTAAGAATTATAGACCCACCTCTATTTCAAAATATATGGAGAGATGTGTTTACTTACATTGTCATATTTTTTATTACTATGTAAAGTAAAATCAGTCACGGTTTACTATAGAGGATTTAACCATGAACCAGCTGATTGACTATACAAAAATTTTATGACGCCTTGAGATAACGGTAAAGAGATACGAGTTGAGTTGTATTATGTAACAGAAGCTTTTGATCTAGTTTGTCACAAAGGACTCATGCTACACCTTTTCCAGAAATGTCCGATAAGTGTATACGATTTGTGTGTAATATTTTTTCGTCTAATTTGTTTTATTTAAAGCTTCAATGTATACTGTAAAGGGTTACAAATATAGACAATTTTGGAAGGGAAGAAAGGGTAGTACTCATTATAATATCTCAACTAAGAAGGGAATACTGTTATGACAAACGCCAGGTATATGAAAAGACCAATATACATAAAAAACCGAGATAAATAAAATGTATTGTTCAAGATGGACTGATTTTTTACATTAAGATATCATTTTCTAAAGTATTAGTTTATTTAAATTAACTAGATATACAAACACAATGTTTGTTCATAATACTGTTAAGAAGCGTGCGTTACTTTGATAATATGGAAAGTAATCTGAAATGTCATTTATAAACAAACGAGCAACAGGCAGTTGATATAGAGAGTGCTTGTTTATATACTAATATTTGATTAAAAGGTAATAAAAATACCGAAACTGTCAAGAAACAGTCAACAAATCATAGTTTAAGAAGCAGCAGACTTCAGAATTAACTTATTAGTTTTAAGTATTTCCTGTTGTGTTCGAGGGTTTCATATTATTAATGACAGTATGTTTGTTTTGATTACGCCTCGCTATCATCTTTTGGACTAGTTCATATTATTGCACATTCTAATCACATTGACAATTATACAAAAACAATCGAAAATCAATATTTGGCAGAATATTATTTACATCAAAGACTAATATGAACGATTATCTTCAATAACTATTTTTGGAAGGACTTATTTACTTCCTCATTTTAAAGAAATTTCTATAAAGCAAATTACTTTGAAGAGATTATACACACAGGAATGGTATGCACAGTCATATTTTGTTTACCGTTGACCACTATTTAAAGTGTGCCTAATTCCAAGCATAGTGTTATTAAGGTTAAGCTTGACCTGTTGTTAATTATTAACAAACATTAATTTGTCTAACTTATTCCTTTTTACCTTTTTACTGGCATCTTTGATGACATTTTATTGTCAGTCCACTTATATGCGTCCTACTAACAGCTCATGGATCAGTTATATGTCTATACTTCCTATAAGAAACACATATATAGATTCTATTACACTATAAGTCGTGAAATAATGCAAAGAAATAAAATTAAAAAGATCAAGTTTAGATTGGTCAATACATTACGTAATATAACAAATTCTATAATGCCTCATTGTTATCAAATCATCTAAGGAATTCCTAAGAAACACAAATATATATATTCAGTTATGTGAAGATATAAATGAATGAAAAATATACAAAGCTTACCCTATAAATCGTGAGATAATCCAAAAAATAAAATTAAGGCCACACCAAATTAATTAATTAATTTCTTGTTCTTCGGATTTTCCTAATTCTAAAATGGGGCGAGCGAGCGAAATAATAATTTTAATATTATTATTTTGATTTTCCAAAAATCAGAGGCGAAGAGACAAATTTGGGGCGACATGTTTGTTTTCGTAACCCAGGTTACCTTTTTTGTTTTGATTTTATTATTCATTGTAGTCTTCGTATAATACGCTTTCAGTACTATGTGAAAAGCTTTCAAATACATTTGTACGGTATTTAGATATCATGTTTTAGTATTTTGATTGGATTCTTTTTATTGGATTTCCATTTAAAAGAACGTTTGGAATATTGTCATTGGGTATACATTGTATTTGATCTATGTTATATGGCCAATTTTGTGTTTTTATGTTATATTTTCATACGATTTTGCTACGCTTATTTTTATGATACTAAATTTCTCATTGAATGACCTTGTGTTAAATTGTCAACAATGTCTTATCTTTCACAGTTTTCAATGTACATAGCAATAAAACAATTATTTGTTGCCACCATTATTCAATTTTTTATAACTCAATGTTAATGCGATTAATTCTTTTTAATTCTTCATACAAAGAGACTTCTTATGTCAACATAGTTTCCTCTGTCGTTTTGCTATTATTATATAACATTTTTTACTTAACTGTCCTGTAACTTTTTCCTCTCGACTTGCGCGGTTATAGTAAATGCTTTGTAGCGGAGCACCATTTGTATTTTAGTATTTTAAATTAGGTGGAATTCCTTGTTTTTCCATGATCTATAATCTTACCGCCAACTGAGCAAATTGTAAAGTTACAGATTCAATTGCACGGTACTATTCAGTTCTTCTGAAATATCTTTAAAACAATGAGGCATCAACTATTTTTCTATGAATGATTTGGTTTCTTAGTCTTCAACCCTAGAGTTGCCAAACGCGTCGAAGATAACAAAAGCCATCTCGTTTTGGAAAGAGTGGTGTTAGGTTAAAATACAGAAAGCATGACCGCAGACCTTAATGGGTAACGTGTTGAATAATGGCATCCCCCATGCATGAAAAAGACTGCTTTTGTAGATTTTGGAAAAGAATTTTGAGTGGCAATCAAAATATTTTTCCCTATTTCCTAACGTTTTCACTGACTTTTTTGTTAACTTTTTCTCGTACTGAATATAGTTGAATTATAGGTTATTTTTTTCCTTTGATGTGTACCAGTGATAAAGGGAGTAACAACGTTCTGCGATTTATCGTAAAACGTAATGCATTTATCGCCAACTTAACCAAGTCAGTAGGCTGAGGAGAATTTGGGTAACTGATAACAAAACAATGGATATTTGGTTTTTATACAGACTTTATCATGGAAAATATGAGTAAAGCCCGAAGGTGCAAATCAATTATTAAATTCTTGAAAATATCTCCTAATATTCAACACACAATTACTTATAAAGTGTGCGCAAACACTTTAAAATTTGAATATATAGGTCTATTCTTACGTATAAATTTAGATTTATTCTTTAAATAGCCAATTCTAGTTTAGAGAATGCAAACGTATCTTGAGACTTGGGCTATTTATAAAACGGAAACTTATGATACAAATTATCCTGTTGAATTCTTTCGCTTTAGGTTATTAAAACCTTTATACCACTTTCGTTTTAAGAACGTCTTGTGTGTTCAGTATCTAATTCGATGCTGAAAATCTATACCGAGTTGCAGCATATAACATTTCTGTAGATGGGTGAAAAAAGGTTAAAAAGAATTTTAATAAAATCGTTTGTTAGTGGAATATGCTTAAATATTCCATACGATACAGAAAACAAAACTCGGTAATAATACACAACTGGTAATTTCTATATGAAGTTCTTTTTCACTGTTAATTTTGTATTTACAACATCACTGGTGGCTGAGTACGAGATAAATACCAATAAATAGTATGCACTTGTTGGTGAGATGTTATTTGATTAATTAAGGGGATTTTTAATGGATATATTACAATGTAATCTACAACAGCACGTAATACACTCAGTGGCATCGTTGTTCTTTATAATCGTTGTCTATTTTAAATAACTATACATGTTAAATATGAAACGCAAATATCACCATTATTAAAAGGCGTTCTTTCGTCGCCTGTCCTGTTTAGTAATCAAATAAGGTAAATGAAAGATGTCTCAATATCATTGAGTGCTTTTTGTTAGCAGTTGTTGTAATCTTTATTAATTATCTTGTTGATATATTATTAACGAATATATCTGTTAATGTTTTTATAAGAAAGTAACCAACTGTATATCTTTAAACAAAATTTAAAAAAAGCTTGAAACACTAAAACCTGTCTTTAAAGGCTAAAATTATAGACTTGATCTTTATATACACGTTCTGCTAACACGAAATGTACTACATAGGAAAAATTAAGAAAATATTTATAATTTTCTTTCTACAGTGATTTTCGCTAAGACAGGTTCACCATAGTCTGAATAACCCCTGTTATTGTGTCAGGCGGCAGCTGTATTCGGTAATTTAAATTTTGATGAGTGTTTCGTATGCAGTGTTTGTATCATGTTCTCATATTTAATTTTATATCCTTAGATCATTTCACTTTGCAAAACTATTCTTCTGAAACTTACAAAATACAAACGCACGAGTTTCAGTTATTTACGTTTTTTTAAGAAACGTTTTCATTATGTGTTGCAAAATTAGAATATATATACATTGAGATCGATTTTCCATTTCGATCAACTACATGTAAGTTGTAGCAACTGCCATAGAACCTTTAAAGCAGGGATCTCCTCGTTTTTTTTATTTTAAATTTCACTGGCTGATTGATTAAATAGGTGCTTAACTTGTAACTAGCAATTTTTCCTGTTATACTCAGGATGATAAACAAAAGACTTTTCGATTCGACGGGAAGAGCGCCGGAAACGTATCATCCACGCTTCAGAAACGTACTGATCGTCAACGGACCCCACTACAAGATACAAGAACGTTAGCATGGAGGACATAATGAAGGAACTTTCTGATAGAAATCCGCTGATTATAGAGAACACACTGAAAGACCTGTACCAATCACTCTATCATTGTATATATTCGTGTATTAAATTTATGTCATTATTATTAAAAGCCATCTCTATTTTGCCATTTAAAAATATTGATTGTTCAACCAATAAATAATGATATCGGTTTAAAAAAAAGAATGGTAATTAATTCCTATATAAATAATTATTGACAGATATACCACCGCTTAAAATTGTATCTGTTAATATACATAGAGAAAATATTTTTTAAAGAAGGAATATTGTAAATAGAAAAGTAAATATGATAACTACGATAAGTTTCACGTGTTGATTTAATTGAAAGATTAAACGTATAGGCTATAAACAAGGTTCACTGACCGTAACGCTTTATGACAGGTGTGTACGACCGGATCGATAATCGGCGCTACGTTTGAAATAATTTATTGTAAATTAATGTTTTAGATATCGTTTAATTAACCGAATGGTAATTAATTACATTCTATTTAAAAACAATTATTGAGAGAAATACCAAATAAAATTGTATCTTTTTATATAATAAAAATAATTAGTTGAAATTTACTAACAATGACGTAACCCCCTCCCCCCTCCCGAAGACATAACTAGAACGAGATCGTATAATTATTTAATTCAAACAACCATCCGTTTCGATTGGTACATTCAAATATTGAAATCTCGCTGACCGTCACGCGTTATGACAGGTGTGCGATGATTCATGCTATCGAAATCTCGTGGTTGTCTACTTCAGGTGACGTTATGGAAAGGGGGCGGAGCATGCCTATATTTAGATGCGCCCTTGCGCCCTGCGTTTTTGCTTGACTAAAACTGAACACACCCTACTACTGGTGAGACCCTCTCGTTTATTGGCATCAGGTAATGATATTTAATGCATGATAGTGGACCGTAGCGTATAATCTGTTTAGAGAGTTCCACGCTCCCAGCATGACTAGGAAATAGAGTAGGCTCATGGTACTCGTAACAAAAGGCTTAGTTCTCGCGCATACGAGTTACTTAATATTTTTCCAATGACAGTAAAATTTTGCTCTTGACGCCCTTTTTCCGTTGATTTATTAACTTGTTCTGGTCTCGAATATTGCTACTACTCCCTGAACATTTAGCACACAAATCACGCAGACTGACTGTCTGAAACAATATTGTGCCGACTCTTTAAAGCTAGTAATCTCGTGCTTAGAGACTTTAGCAGATGTTCCAACTAATTATTCTTTAACAAAAGATAACGTCAAAGCTATATAAGCTAATTAGTAACAAATAACGTTTAATTATATTCCGTGTGTTACCAAAACGTCAACTCGCAAAATTAAATTGAGATTAAGAGCCCTTTTGAAGGTTTCTTGCCTGTACAATAATTCATATTTCGTGAGTAGACATTTCTGGAATACATTTAATTTTTTTCATAAATTGCAAATTAACGTATCAGAAATGATCCATCTATAACTAAACCTTTATTCCATCTACAGAATAATAATATCAAAATACAACCATAACACTTATTAAATAATTCATTTTTTTGCATCACGTATTTGTTAACATGGAGTTTTCTTACAGAAGGTCAACACTATATTTAGGAATATACGATTTATAAAAAAAATTAACTAGTAGTTCTAGAGAATGTTGTATATTAGAATCTTCATATACACATTTTTTACAACTGCATTTAATATGGTCCTCAAAAAGGTACCATTTCCGATAAAAGTTGCTTCTAAATCTTCCTTCAAACACTGCTAAAATAATTTGTGTTATGTCTGTTTATTTAATTTTTGTTAATAATCCTTCACTTTGTAACCTGGAATAATTTTTTCTTACAGTTATATATTGTTGAATGTAATGCAAAGATCTTTACAGTCTATGATATATTCAATAAATTTTCTGTTTAACATTTGCTGTAAAACTATGATATGATCTACCAAATAATTTTAGAATGGGATTTAACCAGGTTAAAACATTAATAAATAAATGGAAAGGAAGGGATGTTCTTGGGCTTTATGTTAGTAGATACAATGCAACATACTTGTACCATGTAAAGATTCGCTGTCATGGCTATCTGTGCTTAGCCTTAGTCTGTATAAGGTGCTAATTGCCTTTACTTAGTAATGTATTTTCTTTTATCTCGTTTTAGTTTAACGTTACCTACATGATTAGCAAATGTATTTTTATTTAGAATGTCAGTCTGTGTGTGTTCGTAAGTTTTTAATTATAAAATGGTTTATGTTTTGTCTGTGACAATGCTTTCTTGTATTACTTTGTACCTTTTATCTAAGTTTTGGTCAACATTGGTTCTAGCTGCAGCAATATGTTTTTTTTACTTAATCTTCTCGTGCCAAACTTTTAACACTTGTTGCTTGCATTATAAATTAATAAATAAATTTTGCGAGAATACTGACTTTTGATTGGCTGGAAAATATTTTCTATCAGAGGATGGAAAACAAATTTGATCGTCATGGAGACACGTGCCATTTGACGTCATATATTGCTCCACGGGAAACTAACAGTTTCTGTGTTTATCTCTTATTTCAAACATGTCAAGTTACATAAACAAAATTATTGAGTTTATTCTATTATTTGAATTTATTTATAAGTATTAACTGCAAAAAATATTTTCTCCATCGAGGGATTACAAAATTTCCGTTGTGCACATTTAAAATAGCGGATTAATACAATGTGCAAAACGGAAATTTTGTTATCCCTCGATGGAGAAAATATTTTTTGTAGTTAATCCTTAAATGTCTACAAAGTATGTGATAATATGTGTTTTGGTAGTCGATTAACTTATAAAATGCATGTCTTGTTCCTATGTCTGCATTAGTTTTAACTTATGCATTTTATTGTATTGTATGCTTATTATAACTCTTAAGTTATGTCTACTGTCTGTTTTAAATGCCGTACAGAGGTTATGTTCCTTATTATATGTCACTGACTTTAAATAAAATTTACTTGACTTGACTGTTCTTTTTAATTGTGAAGGACAAATTTTAACTCAATCTTGTTTCTCTAAAGCGAGTTCCTATATTTTTCTTGTCAAATGAAATTGTGTAGATATTCCATACTTTTAAGATATAAAATAATTATTTTACAGACATAGGGTACAAACGATGAACAAAATTCTGATCAAAAGTATCAAATCATTTAGAAGTGGTTATAGTTTTTATCATTAACTAACTTACTTAGTTTCAGTTGCAGAGTACAATTGTAAGAACCCGTCAAATTGTTTTCTAATATAATTAGTATCCTATGATTTTTCTTGATGTGTTACTGCTTGGTTTTTTCATGTTAAAAAGGATAGCAGCAGTCAGCGATACCAGTCTTAAAACTACGATATGTGCCACAATCATCAAAATGAGATTCCATTCTTATTCTTTGTTGAACATTACTGGCGGGGTTCCAAGAGCTCAACCCAAATAGCAACCTAGCGCGCCTTAGGCGGCGGAGTTGTCAACTCATAATACGAAAAGCTGACCATGGAGCACAGTCGGTAAATAGGTTGAAGAATGCAATGCACGTTCATTACACGATAAAAAGCCCTTATGTATATTTCGAAAATGAGAGAGCTCATAACAACCGCTACAAAAAGCAATTTTCCGCCCTTACCCAATACTCCGCACCTTTCCAGTGGTAGTCAAAATTGTGATCCTATATCTTATTTCCGTTGTTTTATTGTTTGTTAATTTGTTCTCCTGAAAATAGCTAAAAATAGTGCTATCTGAACGTAAAACAAACATCCAATTAATCAATCCTTTTCTGTGTAGCTTAAAAGAAACCAAAGGCAAATAAATTAATTGACCAAAAGACGAAATCTACGATTTATCCTAAAATTATCATGTTTGGTAAATGTTTAATAAAGACAATAGCTATCTATAGCTATAATATTCACTACTTGTTTAAGTAAAGTAATTTTCTGACTCCTCGTTTTTTAGCAATATGTTCTCATAAAATAAATTACTTATTTCTTTGTTGGAACTATGCTGGGGGGATTCCCAGTGATCGACCCACAGAGCTGCCACCACATTCCCGGTTGGTGGATAGTGGAGGCCCTCTTTTGGCAGGTGTCAGTCAAAATACAAAAACCTAGCTGCGGACCGTACTATACAGCGTGTTTGGACTAATCCACTTTTCTTGAATAGTAAAGACCTCTGTTGTACTATTTGAAAACTAATAGGCTCATTGTAACCGCTACAATAGGCTAAAGGTTTCGTCCCTAGCCAAAAATCCACAATTTTCGAATGGCTAATATCTTTTCCCAGTGGTAACTTGTTCTTGTCCTCAATATAGCTGAAAACAGTCATTCAATTCATGTAATCAATCAAACTCATTTAAGTTCCTTACAGTTGTATTTGCATTTAGTCTGAAAACAGTTTTGTACATATGATTATTTGTACTAAAGCTATCATGCAGACAATCATTATTAATAATTCTCTCCTTAACCAATAAAGTCCTCTGGTTTCAAAATTTATTTCCTGTTTTATCCATTTATATCATATACAAAACGACAGTCTCTACACTGTTGTATTACTTAAGCAGCAAATTTGTAACGGACAGTGACATGTACAGACAAACGGAGCTCTTTGCTGATGAATGTGGGGTTTTTTTGGTTAATACAAAAACTAATAAATATCGATAGAAAACACAAGATATTATTTCTTTTTTTTTTAACAAATTAACATTTTATTGCACACATTGCTGTTAACATATCTTTTAAGGGTACAGCATTATCCTTAAAAGCCCAGTGATAACATTAATATTGATAAGCCCGGGGTACTTATCAACGAAGACAGTTGCCGGAAATCATTCCGGGTATACATCATACTTTAGATTTTCACACTAGTTCTTAACCTTAATATTTAACGCATGTGGATAAATAATAATTAAATACAATTGTATATAAGTAAGCAAGTAAGTATACATTTTATTACAGATAAAAGACACACTCAAATATTTTAAATTGAGCCGATGCGGCAGCACCTTCTGTTATTAGCGCATACACATTATATTACGAATTACAAGTTTAGGAGAATTTCTTCGATAATGTTCAAATTTGGGTCAATCCGAGATTTTCTAAAACTCCAAACTTCTAGTCTCTTCAAAAATTCGTATTTAAACAAATTAAATACATTTACTCTCTTAGTTTTTTGTTCTGATAGGTAATATATACAGAATATAAGGCAATTGGTTTTTGGTAGTGGCTTTCTCACGGTACATCTCAGGTGAGCCCGTTAGGGCGAACCTGAGATATCACCGTGAGAAAGCCACTACCTAAAACCAATTGCCTTATATTTTGTTAATCGGTAATTTATAACTAAAAATATATCTTTACGAAATCCATGCAAAAATCTAAAAAATTACAGAATCGATCTGTTATTCAAAACAATTTCAAAGAGACTATTTTGTCGGAGTGATCTGTGAAAAACGGAGTGCTACGTTATTTAACGTCGACGTCATTCAACTGGAATGTGGCGTAATGAATGGACGTTTATTTCATTGATTCTGTGTATGGTTACAAGGCAAGTCATTTTTAAGCCTTTATGTAATAGTTTGTGAATGAGAATCCTTTATTTTACTCTTAATTATAATATGGGGTGTCAAACTTTATGTTTTTAATATTTTGCTCTTTGACAACTGTATTATTTCAAATTTTTGTGCCAACGTTTCTGACCGATTTTCCAATGGAGTGTCAGTTTCACTTTTTATTGTTTTCTATATTTTATATTTTATATCGTTATCATTTCTGGTAACTGTATGGTGCTGTGTTATTTTTAATTTTCAGTACTTTGCAGTGGTCAGGGGAGATACGATTTACACGTCATTTATTTAGAAATTCCAATTTTAATTAAAATGCATTGCCATTGATGTACAGCATGTAATGAGTTGTATTTTGTTTTGTTTTTGTTTGAATGGTGTTTTAACGCCACTTTCAGCAATTTTTCAGCTATTTCATGGCGTCCAGTTTTTATTGGGGGAGGAAGCCGGAGTACCCGGAGAGAACCCCCGACCTGCGGTAGGAAAACTGGCAATCCTTGTCAATTAAGATTGGAGTCGAGTACACCCTGCCTGCAGTGAGAATCGAACCCGCAATCTCAGTGTTGACAGACCACGTGATCAATGGTAGACGAACTACCTAGACCACTCGGCCACCGAGGCCCTTGTAATGAGTTGTACAGGGTTCTTGAGTAGGTCGAATTTTACTGCCGTAATGATCCTATTATAATTTTGTGATTTGTCGGATTAACCAAAATTAAAAAATGACGAGGTTATTCGCAAGTTCTTCTGGCTAATGAACAATAATCGGGATTTTTCACTTCACTGTTGAATTTTGATGTTTGTGCAATTCAAAGAGTTTTGTTCAGATTATTTAAAGTGTATGATTGTTAGCTAGCTGCGAAAACGTAGCTCGTGTGGTCGAGAACGGAGGACAGAGAATATTGCATGTCATTTTTGAAATCGTTAAAACAAAAGAGCGCTGTAGGTGGTCCATACTACAAGCAGACGTATGCTAAATTTCTAGTCTGGGATCCTGACCAAATATTCTCAATACCGTAAGCGGACTTCCGGTTCGAATATACAGTCAGGTCACCAGCAATGAATCCGGTCAAAATTTTGACCGGTTTGCATCATTCGGAATCCCTCAAACTTGACGTCAGTATTAACTGTAACTGACGTAATTCCGATACAAATCATTATGACGTAACGTCCGGCGTTCGGTTATCAAATTCAAATAAAAATACAGTTTATCAAAAGAATGCTTTTATAGATTTATGTCTCGTTTGTGGAAATAACTCTACGAAAATGGTCAGTTTAGCTCGAAAGCCGGAAAACAAGAAGCAGGTATCTACTTTATTTAAATTGTATTATGACAGTAATTTCCTACGGAACAAACGCGCGAAAAGTTATATAAAACATGGCGTTTTAAACAACCAATCAAACTGGGTAGTAAACTGGTGGTGACCTGGGGTTATATTTGAAAGTGAAGCTTGCGTAAATGAAAAATATTGCACCAGGGGACCAGGTTAGCTAAATTTCTAGAAAATTGTAATATTTGATTTTTTGTTTTCGTTTTTGTTTGTTTGTTTGTTTTTTTTTTGTTTGTTTGTTTGTTTTTTTTTTCTTTTTCATTTTGGGGAAGGGGGTTATTAGATCGTGTTTTATTTTATCTTCCTTTGTTTATTTTTGAACATTCTAGTTACTGTGACGTAATCATTTTTAGATTCCTCCGCCATTAGTCACGCATGCCCGGTAATGAACTGCCTGATATTTTTTGTATCACGGCTAGTATGCTGAGACAAGCATTATCAGTTGGAACACATCAAAGGAAAATAACACAAATTACCGATAAGTCTTATTTATACTTAACAAAATGATAAGTAGAAGAAAGTTCAACCAGAAAAGTCTCTCATCCTGAATCTTATATCCAAAGACAAGATTTTTTAGGTTTATAACATGATTTCCAATTTTTAGTTTTTTCAAAAGTTCCCTTATTTTCTCCCAGAATTCGCTTAAATATTCACATGTAATAAACATGTGTTCATAATCTTCTACTACTTCACACATATTGCATAAAGGGCTATTAGAAATTTTCCAGAGTGCTAATAATTTTTTACATGGCAAAACATATTGAAAGAGTTTCCATTTGAACAATTTTAGTTTATTTTCTTCGATACATTTAATATTAAAAAAGAGACAGCTTCTTAAATTTAATTGGGGGTATTCATTTTCCCACTTTAAAAAACCAATTGGCTTTTCTTTATTTTTGCATAGTAATATGTTGTAAATTTTTTTGGATGATAAAATTGAAAGCTGATGGTTTATTCCGTAAGAGTCTCTTATCTCTAAATTCATTAAGCATTTAACTTTTGTATGCTTTGAGGTTTCCTCTAAACTGATATTAATCCAGTGTTTTGGGATTGCTTGAATGAGTTTTGAGTATTCTGAATACCAGTTATACTTTAAAGTTAACTTAGATAACATATAGTTTTGTGAAATTTGGCCATTTGGACATATTAAATCATTAATAAAAATGATTCCATCTTTTATCCAGTTATTATAGATCAAGCTTTTTCCATTAAATTTAATAAATTGATTACCCCATATTATTTGTTGTCTTATTTCTCTAAAAGTTTTTGGTTCAGTTTTGTTTTTGTTGTTTATGTCAATCCATGTCTTTAATATTTTGAAATAAAAGGAAGGCATGATATTCTTAATACCTTGTATATCATTTACAGACCCAATGTTCATTTTAAACAATAAGAAGTTTGGTCCAAATTTATCAAAGTAGTATTTTGGTATAATTTTCCAGTTTGCATCTTCTTTATTTAACAATCTGTTTATCCAATTAAGTTGTAGAGTCTCAATATATTTATCTATGTCAATCATTCTTAAGCCTCCGTCGGTGAAATCTTGACATATTACAGAACGTTTAACTTTTTCCTTTTTTTTATTCCAGATAAAGTTATAAATTAATGTCTTGAATTTTTTTTGACTTTCTTTGTCAAGAGTTGTGACTGAGGCTACATATGTTATGTTAGGAATTATTAGTGCCTTGACTACTGTAATTTTACCCAACATAGTTAAATTTCTTTTTTCCCATCCTTTTAAAGTGTTTTCTGATTTTAAAAGTTGTTTTTCTATGTTTAATCTTATGCATTCTTCTTTGTTATGACCAAAGTAGACTCCTAAACATTTTACTTTATTTGACCAATTTATGTTTTCATATTTTTCTCTACAGTGTTTTAGTTTTCCTAACCAAATTCCCTCCGTTTTATTTCTATTTAATTTTAGCCCAGACAGGGTACCAAACTCTTCCAATTTGTTCAAAGCTATGGTTATTTCTTGTTTTGAACTTACAAAAAGTGTTGTGTCATCTGCTAGTTGAGTTAATTTAAGACTGTGTGTTTTGGTGTCCAGTTTAATTTGGATACCGTTAATATGTTTGTTTTCTCTTATTTGGCATGCTAATATTTCTACGGTCATAACAAAAATCAGAGCACTGACAGGACATCCTTGTCTTATGCCTCGATTTAGGGTGAAGGGAGCAGAGACCCACCCATAGTTAAGTAAACATCCTTTAATATTTGTATAAAGTGTTTGAATCCATTGAACCATGGATTCTTTAAAACCCAATTTTTTTATTGCACTGTACATAAAGTCCCATTCAAGTGAGTCAAATGCTTTAGAAAAGTCTAAAAACAGAATTGCTCCATCAATATTATATTTTTCTGAATGATCTATAATATCTTGGATTTGTCTAATGTTAAATCCAATATATCTATTTTTGACATTGCCATTTTGATCATTATGAAAAATTTTATGAAGTATTGGTTTGATTCTTTGTGCCAAAGTGTATGCTATAATTTTTGTGTCTACATTTAAAAGAGTAATTGGTCTATAATTATCAAGATTTAGGGGGTCATTTTTCTTATAGATCAAAGTAATTAATCCAATTTTTTGCATATCTGTAAGTTCTTTTCTTTCATAGCATTTGTTAAATACTTTGACTACCATTTCTTTTAACTGTTCCCAAAAAGTTCTGTAAAATTCAACTGTCAGACCATCAATTCCAGGAGATTTGTTTAGTTTCATATTAAATATGGATTTGGTACATTCTTCTATGGTCACTAACCCTTCTAGGGTTTGACTTTCTTCTGGCGATAAGGAATTTGTTGTTGTTGTATTAATATAATTTTCAATATCATGTTTATTGGGATTTTGTGAAGAATATAAATCAATATAATAATCTCGTTCAATTTCCAATATTTTACCTTGATCTTTTTCTATGTTGTCATTTTTATCTTTTATGGTACTGATATTTTTTCTTGTTTGCCTTGCTTTTTCCAAACCTAGAAAGTACTTTGTGTTTTTTCTCCTTCCTCTATCCATTTAACCCTTGATCTGATTTGGGCCCCTTTAATTTTATCATTATAGAGTTTATTTATGTTTGTTTCTATTTTTGTTGTCTCATCTTGTAGTTCCCTAAGCTCCTGCTCTTTTTTATTACTATCAATTTGTATGTTAATATTTCTTAGTTCTATTTCCAACTGTGTAATTTCATTTTTCTTCCGTTTAGCCTTCTCTTACAGTAACTTATCGTTTGATCCCTAATATCAGCTTTTAATAGATCCCAGACTATGGTTATATCTTTATTTTTTTCCATAAGTTTATACTAACTTATTAATTTTATTACTAAACTTTTATAATTTTCTTCTTCTAAAATATTGTTGTTTATTTTAAAAGTCCCCCTACCTTTCCCCTCTGTAAAACAATCAATTTTAATTGCTATAGCTTGATGATCAGTATATTTAATTGCTGCTGGTCTAATATCAGCATGGAGAATTTTCGGTCTTATATCACTACTTATTAAAAAATAATCTATTCTGCTTGCTATATCTATATTATTCTTTCTGCGTCATGTAAATTGATATTTATTAGGATTCAGTGTTCTCCATATGTCTATTAAATCAAACTTTTTGATTAAATCTTTAATAGTGTTTACATGTTTTTTTCTTATTTTTATTGGTTTTATTTTTCCTATCTTTATCTGTTAGGGTTTCATTCATGTCACCTCCTAGTATGACTATTCCAAGTCGGTGTTCTTCAATTAATTTAGCTATATTTTTAAAGAACTTTTTTCTTTCATGCTCATTATTTGGAGCATATATATTAATCAGGGTAAAAATGTTATTTTCTAGTTCTATATTTAGAATTATTACTCTACCGTCCTTATCTTCGTACTTATCTATTAGTTTGTAATTTACTCCTTGTTTAACAAAGATAGAGACTCCTTTTGAATTTGATGTTCCAAAACTATGTTAGGAATCAGCAAAGTACTCTTTATTCATCATAGATATCTTATTTCTTAAAAAATGTGTTTCTTGAATATATAAAATGTGACATTTTTGATATTTTGCCCACTGAAATAATCTTTCTCTTTTATCAGCTTGACCTAATCCTTGACAGTTCAAGGAACATACATGTATTTGACAATTCATAAATATATATCAATACAATAATACCTTTCAATAATACCCATCATATTGACAAAGAATCTGTCTATAGTACATAAAATCTTTGCATTATTTATTATAATATTCACTATTGCTGTGGTTACATTATAGTGTATATTTCCCAGGTTTTCACCTGTTTCTAAAAATAGGACATTACAATTGTATTGGTGAAGGGAGTTTAAACTATACGCACTATAGTTTACATAAAACCTGTCTATCACACCTATAGTACGTGTTGTATTTGCAGTCCTTATATCGCAGTATAACAAGATTTCAACTATTTTGTTTACATTGTAGTGTGAGCTTGTCAGGGTTTTACCCTTTTCTAAAAATAGAACAGTACTGTCGTTTTGGAAAGGACCTTGAACTATATACGTGCTGAAGTTTAAAGAAAACACGAGGGTTTCATTGTTTGTTGGATTCCGACAGAAAAGATCCGATCTTAAGAAAGTTTTCGGTAAGTTATTTAACAGTTTACTTCGTTTTGTTCTTAATTTTGAGCAATTTGTGTCTATTTTCGCTAATTTATTAATGGAGTATATTTTATCGTGAAATGAAAACACAGTGTTATGTTGTGTTTTAGCCTGACGGTTTTTTCCTTGAAATTACATACTGCTTCCACAGTAATGTTGATTTTATTATAACACCAGTAATTACATACAATTATTGATTTGTTAAGGACTTTAAGTGGTGTGATGTATACGATACACGTGTTAACTCGACTAAAATAAAATTTATCGGCGTATATCAAGTATGATTGTAGGTCGTGTTTTATGTTTACAAATATTGCAATCACGTGCTTTATGTTTACAAAAATTGCAGTCACGTGCTTTATGTTTACAAAAATTGCAGACACGTGGTTAGATGTTGTTGAAAATAGGAAAACATATTTTTCTATCCAAATAATATCCATGATATAACATTTTTGTTGACTTATTGCGTATATATATGTCCTTTTACAAACGTTATTTCTATACATATATGTACTATATTCAAACATGTTACTACAAAGAATATATTTAAAGCAGCATAATATACTGTTGCAATCAACACAGGTAAAACTGTTTGTTATTTTCAGTTTCAAAATTGTACGCCTGTTTCTGAATATCTGATATTTGTTTTCCCAACTACATTTGTTTGTATAACTATTTCTACAGCATTTTACATCAACAAACTTTTCTTTATTTACAAAGAATATATATATTTTCACAATGTTTCTATGTATCTTTTTTATTTCAGTTTGTATGTAACTTTTTATATCACAAACCGACTTATTTTTTTCATGTTTTACTGTTAAGATAAATTTTTTTTAAAACATGCTAAAACAACTAGGAATAATATACATAATATACAACTTATACTCATATGCATGTAGGAATGTGGTATGTTATACAACTAATATGTAGTCTTTTGTTTGGTTTTTTCTTTCTCTCGGTCATGGATCACATCTGTAGGAGTTGACGCAGTCCTTTTTGATGCCTTCTGCTTTTCAGGTGTTTCGTTTTTTCCAGGGTCTACATATTTGTCAAGGGGGCCTTTCACCTTGTCCTTGGTTTTACTTTTTTCCTTGTTATCAGTCTTGTCAGCTTTTCGAGTGTCTACACTTAGTACTGTGTTTGATTTCTTAAGTGCTTTAGAATTTTTCGTTTTGTTTTGTTGTTGATTGCTCTCCTTTACATGTGTTGGAGACTGAGTGATGGGATGTGAAGGAGCTATGTTCTCAGTGTTGTTTTCTCCTTCATCTTCTGTTTCTCCTTCTGTAGTTTCCTCATCCATTTCTGATTGTTTTTCTACTTGGCTTAAGACTGATGTATCTGTTCCATGTTTTGATCTTGAGTTCAGTATGTCAGAGTTTGGACAGTTGGCTGACTTATGTCCAGTTTCCTTACAACTGAAACACCTCCAATCATTTGTACAGTTCTCTAACTTGTGACCAACCTCAAGACACTTATTACACTTTAAATGTGGATTATGATTGGGTTGGCCTTTGTAACTAATTTGTGCTCGATATTTACCAATTTTCACAAATTTTGGTATGTCTTCAGTTGGAGGATCACAGACAAAAAATCTGTCACCTGTTTGACAATTTGTCAAGAACCCATCTACCCGTAGACGCTCCCTGTGGTAGTTGTGTATATTTACATGAGCCATTTCTAGGAACCTAAAGATTTGTCCATCTTCAGCAGACAGTGGCACATTTTTTACCCTAATATATATGTAGCTAGGGTCTTCCCTTTCAAGAAGGAAGGGGTTGCGTGCATAAACTGTGATTTGTTTTTTTCTCACAGTGAGGCCATTGACAATTAGCCTGTCCCTGTCCTCTTCATTGTCTAGGTATAACCTCCAAAGGCCATTTACTCTCTGCAGGCCTTTGAGGTGACTGGCATAGATCTTGCTGCCAATGGCTTTGTAAAGTTCAGAATGGTTTAAAAATTGTTGTGGTTGGGGTTTTGTGGTGCCGAACAAGTCTCTTTCCAGTATGAAGACTGGTTTCACACTTGATATTTCATCCTGAGCTTGTTCTTCGGGTGGATTTGACTTGATCACCGATGAATACGTCGCCATATAGTTTATTTCACCACTGAACATATCAATGTTTTTTTCACTAACTGTCGCCATTTCGTGGATTTGTTAATTTTGAAATACTACTGAAATACTTGCTCTTTGTTTTTCACAACTTTTGATCTCCTTTTTTCAACAAAAGAGTTCATTAGACATAAATAAGTAAAGATTTACCGGAGCTAAGGAAAATCCGTAGATACACCTGGGCCCCATATATCATCATCAACAAGATGTTATTTCAGCCGATAATAATTAACAAATGAAAACACAACCTGTTGTTTTTTTATATTAAAGACAGGCTTAAGAAGTTTTCTGTCTTTGGAAATCGACATAACTGATATTTTTGCTATTTATTTATGATAACTGCACGTTTATTGCAGCTGTGTACATATATTCAGAACTTGCTACATGTAAATTTGTTTGCAAATACATTATGTTTTTAATTCTCCGTTTCTTATCATGACGCGAAATACCACGATGTTTCCCAAACTAGGTAACTGTTACGTGAACTACAAAAGTCGTTAGTACATATTAAAGTCACAAAATAAACTGGTTAGCACAAACACTATATCATTTTGCAGGGATCCGGGCGTTTTTGTTGTTTTTTTTTTTTGTTTTTTTTTGTGATTATTTTTAATTTATCCTATATATTAACACTCCATCTGTATTAAAAAAACATATTGTAAACTTTAATCTCAATGTTTCAAATACATTGTTTATAATAGTACTAATGTCAAAAACGCAAGAAAATTTATACATATACATCTGTTAGTGTACTCCTACAATTTTCTATATATAAACAAATTCATATACATACATACATATGCAAAAGATTATGTAATACATACATACACACACACCCCACCGTCTCTTACATATAGTCCACAACGTTTGTTCAGTGATCCTATATATTATTATTATTTTAAGTCTTTATGTATAGGTAAGTTACATCCAATGATTGCTAGTGTTTTATAGAGAAATAAAAAGGTATACAACAAAAACATTGGTGCAAATAAAAGTCCGGAATACGGACGTTTTGTCTAACCTCTATGACATGAATTGTGTACTTCAGACGCTTGAAAACGTTGTGTTTGTTTGCTAGACAACGTTATAGACCAAATTACATAATTGTGCATACAAGCAGCGGTAAACAGCTGTTTGGACCAACTGTAAATTATTTATTCTGCAAATAAATTATTCATACCTATAGCGACATTGTTTTTCACGAAACGGAGTTAATCAGATCTGGACTCGAACAGATTCTTAAAATTTATTTATTAATTAAGGAATTGTTTGCAACTGAATTAACCATTTTATCTTTTTTTATGCCAGCACCCTCTCTAAAGATTAAAGAAATTATTTCTTCAGTAAACAAAACTACGTAGATTAGTAGATATCTCAATCCGGATTTCAGTAGACAATTTTTTCATGGTGATTAACCAATTATTCTGAACGCGATATTTGCGAAATGCTAAAACTGTTGACACATTTTATTTTTCAACAAAGAGTTGGTATTCAATTGGGTACATATCGTTTTCCCGGTATTCTTTTTACATGAATGCATGCATTCTTATAAAGTTTTTGCTCCACAGATGAATTCTTATTTAAATATATTTAACTAATGAAGATGTCTTGTGATCGAAAACAGGGTAAAATTAGGTGTTCCAAACACAATCTGGAATTCTGTTTATACTTAATCCATTACGTAGAAATATACGATGATGACTGGATGATATTTAACTGAGCGATAAACAAGAGAATGTAAACCCTCCAAATATAAGCATTTATTTTCTATTCATATGTATATTTAACTGAGCGATAAACAAAAGGATGTAAACTTTCCAAATATGAAACAAGAGCTTAAGCAGAAATTCATGACAGTTTTATTTATGTTTCGGTAGATTCTACTGTCACCATCCCAGTAGTTTATAGGCAAAGAATGTCTGGTTCGTAACTGACCTGTATTTGTTTGCTTGTCCTAATCTCGATCCGTCTTTTAACTTCTTAACCACTGTTTTATAAGACTTTCACATGAAACATGTGGAGCCGGAACGACTTACACCGAAATAACCCAAATTTTAGTCTGGTTGCTTTGCTTTAAGATTTTTAACTAGTTCTATGCTTATACCGAAGATGTACGAAAATGTACGTATAATGAGCGGTTAGACCTCTGAAGTGAAGTTGTAGGTATCTAATGTAAAGAGGCAATAGCCTGCATTATGTCCAATTAAGTCATCAATGCTTAACTGTAATTGGGTTAGTTATTTACTTGTTTTAATGATAGACTACATATTTTATTATATGATCTATACATATATATATATATACCATATCAATAATATGTTTAAGATTGTATATGTATATATATGAACTTAAGTATAAACAAAAATATTAACTAAAAGGGACTAAAGCTATCATAGAATATCTTTTTTCTCGTTTAGATTTTTTGGTGCAATCGATTAATGAAATCAATTATCTTTTCATTAGTGAGATCTTTAAACTGCTCAAAATTTTAACAACAACGAGTTTATTTATAGAATCTTAATTAGTATATCAAAAAGATGAACTTGGCAAACTATTCAGAGACCGCATTCATGCATATACATTTTGTTATCTTGCTGAATTCTCGAGGGAAGTATAATTGTATTTTGTATTTGAAAAGATGTTACATTACTTGTCCTCTGGTGATAAACTTTCGTTAAACACATCTGTTAGATGGGCTAATGTGATAGTAATGCGAATAATGTCTCTAATTGGAACGACTGTTTCGTCACGTTTGTCCGATTTTGAAGTTCTTGTGCATGCGTTTTAATTTTGCAAGACAACAACGCAGTGACATTAAACACATAACGTATTACAAAAACACCACCCATATGAACATGACTTTTTTCTCTTAATATATTTATAAGCTCACCTTAGCATTCATCGGTTAATAACTCGATATACACTGCTTACAGATTTTATACAGTTTTATGTTTCTTGCAATATTCACTTTAGTTCTCCTTAGCAAGACAGTATGTCAATGCAGAGACCACTAAGTCTAAGCATTAATCTTTGATCTTAAATAATTGATTGAATTATGTTTGTCAATGAGCATTATTAAAACCATATGTTGTACGCAAACAGTTCTCCCGGTTTTATAGGGGATGAAGCTGGAGTACCCGAAAAAAACCCGACATGCGATAGGAGTCAACAGGTAATTATTTATAGATCCATGCCATTCCATATTTTGACAGAGTTCACTGATTGATCTCTGCCGTGATAAATTTTATAACCTTAGTATCTTTGACATTATTTATATGCAAATAAACTATGTAACCAATGTATCTTTGATGATGCCATTTTATTTAAACAATTCAAAATTACATATAAGGAAATAATTGGATAAGAATGAAAAGCATTAGTTTGTAAAACGTGAAGAACTGAGTGACCCGAATTAATACTACATATAAATAATAATGAAATTCCAATTAGTAAATTGCTGTTGCAATATAAGGTGACACAGACGGTGATTGGAAACATTGGCAAAAACGAGACAAATTATTGGCTAGATTTTGTAATGGTTATAGTATTATTAAAATACTAGTAAATGAAATGAAAGTGTCTATTTATTTATTATACTGTATGTGAAAAGTAAACAAGTCGATGACAAATATTTGATTGCTGTGTGCTGATCCACAACCATTATAGTTTCCGTAGATGAATACAATGTTAGCCTCTACTTATAGATAATTGCGCTATTGCTGAGGGCCTAGCATATCTACCATGTAGACTCAAACGTACAGTGCTGTGATAAGAAACAACCTAGGGAATCACGTCATGGCACGAACAAAGAACATTATTATAAATCAGTTTTACAGATTGATATAATACGCGAGACAGTTTTGCTAATATTACTATAACTATAACATTTTTGCTTCATTGTCGTTAAATACGGATGATAATTCATCATTGTCATTTTCTGGTTTTGTTTAATGTACCTGTTATCTTTTATTAAAAGACAATCAAATATTGGCTATTTATATAGTAAATGTTAGCGTCCTTTAAATACCAGAAAGTAAAAGTAGGCTTATATTTTCCTTCAGTTTGTTGTCAACTCTTTAATTGTACACTTTATGCAGTTCCAGTGGTGTGTTTAAAGTAATGGCTGTAAAGTTAAACACATCAAACGATTTATAATAAAGTGATCTGTTTTTGCAGATTCAACGAGACTCCACACGGCCATTTCTCATATTCAGATTGAAGGACATCCAATGGGTACTTATTGTGCTCCTCTCTTCGCTGACTTCCTCTATACTTATATTAAGCTGAGTTGCTAGAAGGCCTGCTGACGAAAGGACCCTGACCTTTAATTTCACATTCCGCTATTTTGATGATGTTTTGTCGCTCAACAATGCTTAATGTGGTGACTTTTTTCATTCAAATTACCCTAGCGTGCTTCCAATTTAAAACACTATCAATAAGCTGATATCAGTCTCTTAAATCAACTACTAGAAAAAGACTCAATACATTCCATCAGCTACAGCAAATGGTGTGTACATTTCACAACTTATACGTTACTCTAGATCATGCGCTCGGTATTTTCTATACCGATGACTTCTAAACTACTGAATCAAGGGCCTGTTGTACCTAGGTTGATGTTATCTCTGCAGAAGTTCAATGGTAATCAACATGACTTGATTGATCGTTATGGGAAATAAATCTCTCAAATACGATCGGACATTTCGCTGAGTCATAGATAGTGTTTCCTAGTCTTGGCTTTGACTTTTTCCTAGACATGACAATAAACAACTCGATGGGTGTCTAATTAGAGACAGGCGCTGCTTACTGGTCCGGAGTCTTTGAGTGCTCCCAATAGTTTTTGTATAGGGTTCAAGTTACTCTCTTTCTGTTTTACTGTTTTTGGTTTTTTGTGTTGCTCTGTTTGTCTATATTCGGATTTGTAACTGTCACTTGACTTTTGGCTGTTGTTGTTCGTTTGGGTTTCTTTGCTATTTTTTAAACCTGTATTTTGTATACACATAAATGAATTAAAAATTTCTCTTTTGGACTTCTGACATGTGATGTCCTAGAGTTTTTTCGTCAAAAAATATAATTCTGAAGACAAGTGGATTTTTTTGTTTCTGGAATCATATGTAATATATATGGCAACTCAAATAAAATTCGTTAAAATATCTGGACAGTCAAAACAATATTTGTTTTATGCTAAGCTTATATTGTTAAAATTTTATGAATCGACTAATAATAAACAAATAGTGAGGTAACATTTTTAATAATATAAGCAGCAAAAACGTTTAGCATTTTCTTCATTACTAATGACACCTGGCGTAGTATTAAAATCGGTGAGAAGTCAAGAACATTAAATAGAAGTATTTTACACTTAATACCTATCATTTCTATCTTGAAGCAAACATTACCAATTATACATTATTGAACATGTTCGAAAGGAATATTTTGAAAGCTAATACTTCTTAACATACACCCTTGATGAAGACTTTTTTTACTTCTTTAAACAGAGAATAAAGTAAATTAAATAAAATATATAACCCATTTAACGCGCGCAAAAAGAGAAATAAGAATAATGACGAATTTGAAAAGAATAGTTAAGAAATATAATACTTGTAAACATACACTCATGACGTCTACATTAATTTAGATTACGATCATTTGATTAACAATACATTAAAGATACACGTTAACGTTAGAAAGGGGCGGGCATTGACTCGACTGAATATGAAGAATTAAACGAGAGTTCGGAAAGGATTGTTATGGAAAACCAATACTTGTAAACATACTCCTGTGGTAAAGACATCATTCTTTTCTTAAACAAAGATTAATTTAAACTGATTATTCAAAAATACAAACTGATCTACGTAAACAGAGCTTTTTGATTCAAATGGGTATTAATATTCCTGCCATTTATGTAAAAACTACTTAAGGTTCGACTCACGACACAATCCGAATTGGATGTGATCAACTAAGTATAACTTCCAATGTGTGTATTTTATCATATTTGTAGGTTTTCTAAATATTACAAGTTACCTACCTTAATTATAAATTTATTATCACAATTAAATTAAGTAAAATTGCCTGTATGAAATATACCACCGAAAACGACCGAACAATAGGAGCTGAAAGGCAATGGAAAATTACAAATCCGGATACAGACAAACTTAAACAATGCAAACCAAAAACGAAACAGAAAGTTTGTCAAATAAAATTGGGTGCACTCAGTTGCTGCGACAGGTAAATAGTGCTTGGCTCTAATTACCCCCCCCCCCCCCCGGTAGTGTTACATTGAGTCATGTCTATTAATAAGTCAAATCCATGAACAGGAAAGACATATGCCGATCGTATTTGAGTTATGGTGACGACCATAGAACTTTAGCATGGATCACATCAACCTAGGTAAAACAACCCTTTTTGAGGAGCTTAGCAGTCAACAATAGTGAGCGATTTAGAAATTCGTAATACCGATCGCAGATTTGTAATAACGTATAGGTTATGAAATGTAGACAATATACGCTGAAGCGTTGGAATGTTGCTATCGATGAACGTGACAGTTGGAAAGTTAAAGTTATCACGTTTGTCATAGTTTCCTTGGTCTATTTCTAGAAGTATATCTCAGTAACAATAGTTTATTATTCTTGTAAATAATGTTTGGATTTTCGTATGTATATAGTTTAAAATTTAGTGAATTTGCTTTTAATATTATTCTTCTCCACTTGAATGACGTGTTCTTTCGATTCATTATTCCATATTTATTCTTTAACGCATCATAACCACAAAATCATATTTGACAGACACATATTTCAGACAACAGTGAATTTATCATTGCATTAATATTGTCAAATGATTACAAAGTATATAATATTATAAATTACTGGCTCGCCTTTTTTGAAGATTGATAAATCCCGATAGCGACCGCAAATGTAAGACAGTAACAGTTTTATTATACGAATGATACCGTCAAATCACATCATTGATGTAGACAAGATTTTTCTGTTACAGACACGTAAATGAATCAGATCAGAACATATTGAATTCTGCTTGACCTCTTGTGCTGCGGACTAAATAGCCCTATTTTGATGCAGTTTAAGTACAGTTGCGATTTCACATGACCCGAAGTAATTTTTAGACCAATCAAAACACGATATTTATAAAATATAAAAAGCAAGTTCATTTTTACTAAAATACATGAGATCGAATGTGTGTGTGTGTGTTTAAATAAAACTTGCACGTTGTATTAACATGTCCTACTCTATGTAGGAATTTATTCATGACCAATTACGATCAAAAGTACGAATCTTTGTATTTCTTATCAATAAATTGTCTTTTTTAAACAACATTAAATATTATAAAATTGAATACAAAAGACCATTAATCTCGGCACACCTGCATAGAAAATGAAAGATATTTGTTCCAAATCAAATATTCATTTGCATCGATTTCTCGTTTCTATTTTTTTTTAGAATTTGATCTACAAGATTTACAAAGGAAGTATAAATATTAATTTCGTGAAGACAGGAAACGTCATTATGTAATAACTGAGTTATGCTAACAATTCGGGTCACAATTACGGGTGTACTTTTAATTTACTTAAAAAAATCGCAGTACTAATTAATATACATGTACTGGCAAACAGACAAAACGCGTTGATGTAAGAACTTAGGACAAGATAAGGTAACCCAAAGACACAAAGCAAATGACAAACAAAAACAATACACAGCCAAAAGATGGAGGGGGATATGTATATTTTAGATTAAAATTGAATTGATATAATGATGCAATTCGTCATCTTTTCGGCACAGAATAAATCAGAAGCATCTCCGAAGTTGTTTAATCTCCGGATTAATAACTATGTCTATTAAAAGTTTGCGCTGCACGACGTCAGTTAATTATAATTGGATTTCATTAAAGATTGACAGATGCTGGGCGGAAAATGGAAAAAAAGATGATTGACTGATGTAAGGCATTGAAGCTCTAAGCTAGGAAGACATTGTATATAAATCAACAGCGGAAATTGACTAGCCCCATTTGACATATTAATAACGAAGACAATTTACTTTTTTGAGGTCTCAACAGTATATTGTGTAATCCCATCAAACTTACTTTGATAATACTCATTATGTATTCACAACATAATGAATATCTGTATCAAGAATTTATATCATAACGTATAAGCACTATTATGGTTTTTCTATTACCATTACGTATGCACAAGACGTTTTCAGCATCATTCTGTAACATAAATGATTATCATTTTAATATAATATTTAAAAGCTTTGTCAATTCTCATCAGCTGAAAGCGTC
This sequence comes from Limnoperna fortunei, assembly GCA_944474755.1. NCBI lineage: Eukaryota > Metazoa > Mollusca > Bivalvia > Mytilida > Modiolidae > Limnoperna > Limnoperna fortunei. The sequence continues at coordinate 105,533,292 of OX104111.1, forward strand.
CGTAAGATCCATGGAGCCCAACATGTATAGTATGCAAATACCAAATAGCTGATTAACTACAAATATCCTTGCCTAATAAACTACCAGGGTTATCCTTGCCAAAAACTACCAGAGTTTAAACAGCCAAATAAACTACCAGGCGTTTTTTGCCAAAAACAAAAAACTAGCAGGGTTATTACTGCCAAATAAACTACCAAGGTTATAATTAATAAATAATCTACTAAGGTTATACTTGGCAAATAAACTAACATTTTTATTCTTGCCTAGTAAACTACCAGGGTTATTTGCCAAATACTATCAGGGTTATTACTCCCAAATAAACTACCAAGGTTATAATTGCCAAATAAACTACCAACGTTATACTTAGCAAATAAACTAACATTTTTATTCTTGCCTAGTACAATTACCAGGGTTATTTGCCAAATACTATCAGGTATATACTTGCCTAATAAACTTCCAGGATCATACTCGCTAAACAATTTCCAGGGTTATCCTTGCCGAACACTACCAGGGTTATAACTGTCAAATAAACTACCAGGGTCATTTGCCAAAAAACTATCAGTGTTATAATTGCCAAATTAACTACATTTTACTCGCCATAAAAAACTACAAGGGCTAAAATTGCCAAATAAACTATCAGGGTTATAACCAGGGTTATACTTGGCAAATAAACTAACATTGGTATTCTGCCTGGTAAACTACCAGGATTATACTCGCCAAAAAACTACCAGGCCTATATTTGCCAATAAACTATCCTGGTTATTACTGTCAAAAAAACTACCAGGGTTATAATTGGCAAATAATCTAACATTGTTATTCTTGCCTAGTTATAATTACCAAAATAAACTTCCAGGTTATCCTTGTCAAATAGACAAAAGGGGCCTCGGTGACCAAGTGATTAAAGTAGTTCGTCTACTATTGATCACGTGGTCTGTCAACACTGAGGTTGCATAAATTTCTTTTATTGCAATTTTGGCCCCGCTGAACAGTGGAATTCACGTTCAATGAAATTGTTTTGATATTTGAGCTGTCGTTAAAAAGCTTACATAAATTTAGTTAGATAATTTATTAAATGTATTGACTATTTTTCAGTGAGATTCCTTGAGTATCGTTCGCGGTTTTCTTAATTTGCAAAAATTTTCATGACATGACATCTCGAAAATTGTTCAACTTGTTTTGATGGATCTCTCAATACTCAACGAAACATGGAACCTAAGTGAGAGCAAAAATTGTTAACAGAAATAAACATAAGATTTCATGTCATTTATCATACTATAATTCATAATCGTCTGGAATAATATCCGAAACATGTTGACTCACAAGGATTTGTACTTGGTCCTGTTTCTGTATAATCTGTAAACTTATTGGTGATATATGTAAACGTCACAGCATTTGCTATCATTGCTATGTGAACGACACGCAAGTATACCTCGTTATTGAACATCTTAACATCTGGAACGACTTGAAGATTGTTTATTTGATATCAGCACATAATATGCTCGTACATGCTGAAAATCAACGAATACAAAACTGAACTCATAGTTTTTGCCCCGAAACATAGAGCGAGTGACGTACGAAATTTCGGTCTAAGGTTTGGTGGAAATATTATTAATAGCCCAGACTGTGTTACTCTTCTGTACTTCGATCAAACATTATCAGTGAACCAACGTCAGCGCAATTGAAGCGTTTTCCACATTCGCAACATCGGCAGGATATGTTCGTATATAAGGAAAGACGCCTATAAAACGTTAATGTGTTCCGTAATTACATCCCGATTAGACTAAGGAAACACTGTTGTAGGGTTCATTATCGTGTGCGACTCAAAAGCTGCAACAGCGACGCAGTTGCAAAGCAGAGGAAATGCGACCAGATTTCTCTTATTTTACACCGCCTTCATTGGCTATCTATAAACTACCGTACTCAATATAAATTATTGTTATATGTATTTAAAGCATTGAACCAGGAAGCACCAATTTATTAGTTAAAACTTATCACTCTGTATATACCAACCATCAAGAACATTACGATCTAGCAACACCAAATTGCTTTTAGTACCCCATGTTAGAACAAAAATGTCCGGTGTAAGGAGATTCGACAAAGCAGCCGCCACTCTTTGGAACAATTTACCCTACGATTCCTTTTTGTTTCACAATGTACTCTGCTGTAACTTTTTGTATTGCTTTGTTGATTGTTTTGAGTATTTATTATAAAAAGCGCCATATAAGAACGAGAATAATTATTAATAATAGTTTCCCCTGTGCACAAATAATTAAGAGGTCGTTGCCAAACAGCAATTTATCACAATAGCGACTGGAAGTGATTGGATAATATTCGTTGCTTTGCTTTTCTTTTGTCTCTATACTAATTCCAAAATAGAGCTCTTGAAAGGCTCAAAGGGAGGGATTAAATATATCTCTCGGGTCTTATTAAATTTTGTGCAGTATTACTCAAAAGGTGTTTTAATTTTATATTTATCTAGCGTTTTTATTTCTCTTTCTTCTAGCAAACTTGATCGGTTATTTTCTTCATTCAAAACACACTAAGACCGAACATAAGGATCTAGAGTACCTAGATTTTTTATTTTTCACAGCAAGTGAATTATCATTCTGTTCATTTGGGTAAAGAACTTATCGTTTTTCTGATTGGGAATTTTATGATTGAATTTCATCATCTAAAAATCAATATGTGAAATATCCACTATAGGAGCTTTCGCATTGTAACCCTGTGACTAGTAATTGACAGAGAAATTCTGGAAGTATACCACTTATAAATGAGAAATAGTTTATAATGGTATTATTTGAGATCCGGGTAGTTTGTCATTATTATTACCTTACATTTTAATAACATACTACATATTTCGATAACACGTCAATATTATATACTCTCTGGGACCATACTGGGGGATTACAAAAAACCTGACGTGTTTGTATAGTGCCACTCTTGTTGCAAGTTAAGACCCCTTTTATGAGATTGTGTCTCTACAAAAATCTAAATTTTCCGTCTCTTCACATATCACTCCATACAATTTCCAGTGGCATTCAAAATTGTGTTCCCTTTGGGAATATAATTGGACCAACAAATTGAAAATTTGGATCTACACTATACAATACCTTTAAAATACACCTGCTTATTATGTTTCAGTAAAAAAAAATCCTACTTAGAACCTATATACTTATTCTACTCTTTATACATACAATCTGGTAGCAACTAGTTCTTGTTCCTGCTGCAAAGAAACTGCAGAAACTATTTTGCATCTCTTATGGAATCTCAGACTGCAAGAAATTTCTGGTTTGAGCTTGCTTATATATTAAAAAAATTTTCAATGTAAACATTTTAGCATCCAGTATAATTCTAGGATCAAACTTAAACCATCTTGTGATTTTTTTATTACTTATATTTTTGTACTGCACCAAAATAAATGTAGAGACATCGACAGAGGATGATTTTGTTTGATACCTTAAACAAACTTATAAGATAGAAAAACTCTCTGCAACCTTCTACTGCTTCCCTACAGCAGCTAGTAAACGTGATCTCAAATGGGAACATGAAACACAGCTTTTAACGTAGTTTAGAATAGATAAATGTTTGGGATTTGAACACTTATGGACTGCATGATAGTATGTGGGCTTAAAGTGCAAACATAAAGAAAGTATTGTAATTTAACCTAAGGTAGCTGTGTACCTAGGCTAGTATTTTATATATTTTGAATCAACATGTGTAACACTTCTGGGCTTTCGTAGAAACATGTATGTGTATATATATATGGATGTTTGCATAAAGCTGTGTTATAGTCACATACTCTTTACACTATGACAAACCTTAATTGTTATCTTTTATGTCAATGGTATTGCATTGCTGTCATTGTTTTCTCAATAATTGACTTCAATTTAAAGAAAAACACACCTTAATACTTTTTAATTCGTATATTACAGGATACTATGTTAAGGAAGGTGTGAGAAAATTATCTTTTGTTTGGTTCATTAACTGTATTACTTGTGCGTTATATGGATACAAATAAATTTTAAAATATCGAACAAGCTAATTGTAAATTTTGGCAATGAACGCATAAAAATCTTCTGTAGATATGCTAAGATGTAAGTTGGCACAAGATAGATGATTGCATTCTAAGTTTTTACATTTTGCCTATTTTACAAGAATACGATATACACTGATTATCATTTAATTTGCTACATATGCAAGAAAGATCGGCCTCTCTCGCAAGCTCCAAACTCTCTTCAGAATGAAAACTATTGTCAACGGGGTCGGATAATGCAATCTTTCTCTTTGTCTCAAAACTCTTCGAGATTTTCAATTATTTAAAGATTAACTACAAATTGTATAATCAACGTAGCGGATTATATTACATGTGCATAACGGACATTTTGTTATCCCTCGATGGAGAATTTTTTTTTGTAGTTAATGCTTATAAATAAATTCAAACAATAGAATAAACTGAACATTTTATTTTTTTGTAACTGGACATTTTTGACACAAAAACAGTTAGTTTCACGCGGATTTATAGATAACGTCAAAGGTCTCCTCGATCAATTTTTTTTCCATCCACTGATAGACAATATTTTTCAGCCAATCAAAAGTCAGTATTCTCGGAAAATCATATTTATTTCCTTTTAACAACAGACTCTCTTAGAACAGATGTACTTAGTACCTCTGATTGGTTTTGATTACTAATGTGAGTTTTATATATTTAATAGTATTCTCCGTAGTTATTTTGTTACCTCCAACAATTTTCCTGATTGTATTTCTGGTGGTGCAATTTTTACTTTTTTACAATTTCAAACGTAACACTCTGTGAATTTTAAAAAAACATTACAGCTTGTGATATATATTTATTGTGTTTCGTTCGTATGTACCTGGAATCGAATGACAGAGACGGTACAATCAAACTAATAGATATAACTGAGTTGTCAAAGGTAAATTTTCCACATTTCTTAAAGAAAGCCTGAACATCGGACGTTGTCAATGTTGAAGTGTGAAATTTTACAAACATGTGTGAGAAAAAGATCTTTGTTTGGTAAAAGATCTGCATTACCTATGTGTTATGTGGAAACAAAAAATGTAAAAAAAATTACAAAAACACTAATTGTTAATTTTGGCAATGATCGCATAAAAATCATCTGTAGGTCTGATAATTGTAAGTTTGGCACAAGAAAGCTGATTGAACTGTAAGTTTTACATTTTGCCTATTTTACAAGCGTACTATACACTGATTATTATTTAATTTGCAACACAGGCAAGAAAGTTCGGCCTCTGTGATTTCTCAAACACCAGACTCTCTTCAGAATGAAAAATATTGTCAACGAGGCCGAATACTGAAATCTTTCTTTTTGTCACAACACTCTTCGAGATTTTCGCTTATTTTCTTTAAACAGACTCCTTTAGAACAGATGTACTTGGTACCCCTGAATCAGACACAACAGCGATTTTGTTTGGTTTTTTTTGGTACCTCTGAATCAGACACAACAGCAGTTTTGTTAGGTTCTTTATTACTAATGCGAGTTTTTATTTGTTCAATAGATTTCTTCTTTTGCTGATTGTATTCCTGGTTGTACATAGCATTTTTTTCATTGCACTTTACAAACATTTCAGCTTATGCTGTATTAATAGTGTTTTTTTCATATGTACCTGGAATCGAAGGACAGAGACGGTGCAAGCAAACTAATAGATATAATAGATTTGTCGTAAATAGATTTTCCGCATTTTGAACACAGATGATGGCCCGATATGTTAACGTTCTCATTATAGCTGAAATACTGCTCGCTGGACATTAAGCAAACATTCAATTTATTACAGAATGCATCGGTTATTGACATCTCTCAAATCGATCTTGACTTTGGTGCAGGAAGTTTACCTTGTAAGTCACGTATTTGTTTCTAAAATGATCTTTCATCGGTTATTAACGTTCCTTGCTGTTGAGACGTCAATAATATTCAGACAAACCGCGGGACTTTCCCGCGTTAACCGTTTCCCTGAAAGGTGTCAAACAATATCGACTGCGCCCATGCTAATGTAAATGGAAAATGGTACTATCAAAAAAAAACGCCGAATTTCAAATCGTCATATGTGGAAAACAATTTTTTGATTTCAATTTGCACCTTTTTGAATCGACAAAAGTGGCATACAAAAACATCATACAAAATACGCTAACTTAATGTTTATATGATATTTAACGCTACCTAAATGAAAAGTGTGACATTCATATCTTAAAAAATACAGAATTCAATGAATCAAACAGTATTTAACGTAATAAAAGTACTGTTAAAACGTGGAGTCGGCACCATTGATATTTGTTTAGAAACGTCACTCAAGACACTTTCGGTTAATGATTTTGAACTAAGTTTCATTTACTACTGAAAACAGAGAGTAAATTTGTGCTATTTAATAGATAAGAAAGAATGGAAATTAGGAATATGTCAGAAAGACATTTAAAATTAATCAAGAGTATTTGCTGATTATCCAAATTTATTGTATTTTTTTATATCATAATTTTCTTTTAAAAAGTTTACTGAAAATTATAAACGAGATGCTTTTTTCAGAGACCAAGACTAAATGTGGTATTATCTGGGACTAGTATAACTAACTGATTTATATGTTACTGATATTATGCGGTTCAGGTAGGACATTATCTTTCAGCGAGTATGATGCCGAATATCTGCCAAAAAGACTGGTCTATTTGAACCAAGACCGTTCACATTCCAGATGTTTTCCAGGTGAATTGATGGGAGACCTATTATGTCGGTAACGGGTCACAAGATGAAAACTCATTAAAAACTTATACTGGCTATCCTTCTGATAACGCTCTTCAGAAAATGTCAAATGTGGTAATTGTCTTAAAACTGACAAGCTATAAATACAATTAATTTGCAGAATGAGAGTATGACATAGGATATTGAAACTGCCATCCAAAATGATTCCGATCTTGAAAATTTCTCGTTTTATGAGATTCTGAATGTAACAAGAACGTCTATGAATGACAGCTTTGGATGATTTAAATCATACAGTAAATTACAGTTGGCAAATGAAAAAATACGATTTTGAGACAACATCAAAAAAGGTATCCGATACAACACAGAGAACTAGAGGTTGAGGTACACTAATCTTAACAACAACATATTCAAAATCAATTAAAAGATTCTATGCCAGGCGAAATGAGAATTCACATCTATTATATCACATACTTTATTCAAGATAATATCCAAATTATAACAGATGAGATTGACTGAAATGAAATATAAACATCATAAAGACATATTCTACAATCGGTGTATTTCAAAAAGATAAATTATACATACAAATTTCAATAATAATTTAAGAAAATATTAAAATAATTTAACTATTAGGAATTATACATAGATAGCCTTATTCATCAAAATGCAAAATAAAATTGCCAATGATCAGTTATCAGTTGGGAAACAAGCTTGATACATATATTTATCCTTTCACAAAAATTAATTATACATTGCTTTGATCAAAATATCTTATAATGTTCAAAATATACAAAAAGTAAACATACCATATTTGTATCTTCTGGCATTCTAATCGAAAGAAAGATTCCTGGAAATTTATCTCAAAACCAAAGTCAAGAATAAAACAATTTTAATATCAAGAGTTAAATAAGAAAAAATCACAAAGGAAAATTAACATGACCAATAAGAAGGGGTGAGTAGTATTCCAATCCACTATTCATCCTACCGTAAACCAGATTAAACCAGTGAAATCATAAGCATGAAATTTAACATAATTACCAAACCCTTTAAATTAAATTATTTAATTTATCTAAAAAAATAAAAACAGATATAAACAAGTAATTTCTGAATTGGCCGCTACATACCGGCCCCTGAATTGCATTTATATCAGAATGCAATTCCCAAAACATTAAATCAGGCCAATAAACACAATTTTTATTTGCAAAAGTTCTATTTAATAGTTCGACGACATCAACGGGACTTTTTAATAGTCATTTTCTACCAAAAGGCACAGTTTTGTAACTGGACGAGTCAGCGTTGTATTTGTAGTTTTCACCTTCACAACACGAGTAACATTGTCTTTGTCAGGCATCACTTCAATTACACGTCCAATGTTCCAAGTATTCCTTGGTGTGTTATCCGCTAATAAAACTATGTCTCCAATTTTCATGTTACGAGTCGTATTGTACCATTTCTGTCTATCTTGTAACATTGGCAGGTATTCCTTTTTCCATCTCGACCAGAAAAGATCGGCAAGATATTGTACTTGTTTCCATCTTCTTCTGGCATAACATGCTGATTTATCGAATACGCCTGGCGGAAAACTTTCCCCTGATCTCTGGAGAATTAAGTGGTTAGGTGTTAGCACATTTAAATCTGAAATGTCATCGGACAATTCTGTTAAAGGTCGTCCATTCAAAATGCTTTCTACTTCGCAAAAAAGTGTTATAAGTCCTTCATCCGTTAAACGAATATGTTGTTCCTTCAAAACAGAAAATAGTACTTTACGTACTGAACGAATAAGGCGTTCCCACACGCCTCCGAAATGTGATGCGCTCGGTGGATTGAATTCCCATTGAATGTGTCTCTGAATCATAAAATCATTTATTAAATCGACATTCCATCTGTGGATCTCCCCTTTAAGTTCTCTTTCCGATCCGACAAAATTCGTTCCATTATCAGTCCTTATAAATGAAGGTACACCTCTACGCGCTATAAATCGCCTCAGTGCATTTATGCATGAATCTGTATCTAGAGAATATGCTAGTTCAAGATGAATTGCTCGAACGTTCAAACAAGTAAAGATGACACCATACCTCTTTACAACACTCCTTCCTTGTTTTACTTCAAATGGTCCAAAGAAATCTATGCCTATGCGTGTAAATGGTGGATCATCAGCCTGCAGTCTCTCCTTTGGAAGGTTCGACATTTTCTGATTTCCCAATTTGCCTTGGTATTTTCTACATGAAATACATTTTGATACTATTCCTTTGATGACCGATTTTGCACCTATTATCCAATACTTCTCTCTCAGAACAGTTAAGATAGAATTTTTTCCTAAGTGACCAATGCTGCGGTGTATGTTTTCAATGATAAGCTTTGCAATACTATTTCCTGGCAAAATAATAGGATGTTTTGCATTTAATGTAATGTCAGACTGTTCTAATCTTCCTCCCACTCTCAATAGCCCAGAATTGTCAATAAACGGATCTAACTTTCTTAACTTCGACGACGATTTAAGATTCATTTTTCCACTTTTCAAACATTCAATCTCTTCAGAGAAATGAATTTTCTGTACATAAGATATCAAGGACTTCTCAGCACAATCAATCATCTTAACTGTTATCAGCCCAAAGTTTGAGTTATTCTGTTTCTCATTTTCTAGTTCAATAGGTTCCTTTCTACAAGTTTTTCTTAAATTTTCCTTTAGTTTGACAAGCCAAGCAGTAATTTTCTTTAACTTATTCCAATCTGAAAAATGGTTAAGTAACTTCTCCATTCCACTTGTGCTAATTACAACTGCGCATACTGTATTTGATTTCTTTACTTCTCTGTCTTCACTTGAAATGCTCATGTCATTGCTATAATTAGGCCATGCGATGTCCTTTTCCCATAGAAAATCTGGTCCTGTAAACCACTGTTGATTCATACGAAATTTCTCAATAAATGCTCCTCGAGATGCTATATCAGCTGGGTTAAGTTTAGTTTCAATATAATTCCATTGACTGATAGTAGATAACTCATGAATGATCGCTAAACGATTTGCCACAAAAGTTTGAAAACGAGTTTTGGAGTTCACAATGTATCTTAGTACAGACATGCTGTCCGTCCAATAAAAGACTCCATCTATTGTGTATTCCATTTCCTGTGTTATCATACGACTTAATCTCACAAGAGTTGTCGCTGCTGTAAGTTCCATTCTAGGGATTGTGACAGATTTCAGTGGTGCTACTCTAGATTTTCCTAATACAAAAGAACAGTGTATTTTTCCCGATTTGTCTACAAAACGGAGATAAAATACACAACCATAGCCTGTGTTACTAGCATTCGCAAAACAATGTAGCTGACATAAAGATACATTATTGAAAGATTCAGGTTTATAGCATCTGTTTATCTTGATTGTTTCTAGCTCATGCAACTCATAAAGCCACTTATTCCAATTCAATAACTCTTTTGAGGTGATCTCTTCATCCCAGCCTAATTCTTCTTTGCATAATTTCTGTAAAATGATTTTCGCAACTAATACGAACGGCGATGCTATACCAAGTGGATCATACACTGAGCTGACTAAACTAAGAATTCCTCGTCTTGTTGGTGGCTGATTTTTGACATTGATGTGAAAACCAAGTTTGTCATCCTCTATGAACCAGCATACTCCTAAGGCTCGTTCAATTTGACTCTCTTCTTCGCTTAAATCCATTGTACTCATATTTTTTGCTCTATCTTCTTCTGGGACCGATTCCAGAACAACTCGTTTATTAGACATCCATTTTGTCATCTTAAATCCACCCGTTCTGCATACATGTGATACATCTTGTATAAGAGAAATCGCTTTATCTTCGGTATCAACTGACGTTAAGCAATCATCTACGTAAATGTTCTTTGTTATCGTTTTCATGACAATAGTGTCAAAGCCATTACTGCTACTCACATTTTGTGCAACATGTTTAAGTGCAAAGTTGCAACACCCTGGGGACGATGTAGCTCCAAACAAATGTACCGTCATTCTGTATTCAATGGGTGTGGTCTCAACGTCTCCCTTTTCCCACGAATAGAATCTTAGGCAGTCTCTATCCTCTACTGGTACCTTGACCTGATAGAACATTGACTCAATGTCTCCTACAAATGCGACGTTTTCTTGCCTGAACCGCATTAGCACTCCTAAGAGGTTATTAGCCAAGTTTGGACCTTGTAACAGTTGATCATTTAACGAAACACCCATAAATTTGGCTGAACAATCAAAAACGACTCGTATTTTTCCTGGTTTTTTGGGATGATAAATACCGTGATGTGGAAGATACCATAATTTCCCATCATCCCTTTTCAACTGATTATTAGGAACAGGTTCCGCATAACCCTTTTTTATTATTTTTGACATAAACTCTAAATAATGATCTCTGAATGTCAAATTCTTCGCAAATTTTATTTTCAAACTATTAAGTCTCTGTAAACACTGTTGCGCATTGTTAGGGAACCACACATCTTTATCTCGAAAAGGCAATGCAATTCTACAATGTCCTTCGTCAATACATAGTGAACTTGACACTTGATCAATAAATTTCTTATCTTCAATGGAGTTCTCTTTTTTGTCTTCGATCAGGCGCTCGGGAAAGTCCATATTTATGCTGTGTGTTAGCATTTTCATCTGCATGTCATCATTGAGTGATACAAAGTTCACATCAAAATTCATTCTATTACGAAGAACATTCCAAATTATCCATCCTAGCCTAGTTTTTGTTGCGTGTGGAGAACCGCTTGGTCCAATTGCTACATCAAAAGGTGCATATGCGTCAGGTACATTATTTCCTATCATAATACCTATATCAGAGTTCAGAACATCAAGATGAATTCCTGATAAATGCGGCCAACCATTTATCTCTTGCTGTGTAGGAATATGTTCTTTCGTAACAGGCATTTCCTCCTTTGTATATACTTTCGGCATATCTACTACATGTTCCATTGAAAGTCCAGAAACTTGTAATCCATTTACAGAATATGTATTCATAGTTTGTGTATTTCCCATTGTGTTTATAGTAATCTTAGTCTTCTTACCTATGGCTCCTAATTCTCGCATGAGCCCTTCCGTACAGAAAGAGACACTGCTCCCGGAATCGAAAAATGCGTACGTGTCAATAGTTTTTGATCGATTCTTAAGATTAACTCTTACAGGAATAATTGCCATAGCACATGATACATCATTTTCCTCTTCTAGTACATTTAAAACGTTAGAGTGCACCACATCCACTTCCTTCGCATCACCCTTTTCGTTAATAAGCGTTTTATGTGCAGATACATGCACATTAGCTGAACCATAATTATGCAGTATTGTTGGGTGTTGTCGAGAGCAAACGGAACAAGTAAGTTTCTTCTTGCAATTACTACTCATATGCCCTCGTTTTAAACATCCGAAACAACAACCTTTTCCTTTGAGAAACGCAATTCTATCATCTCTACTGAGTGAAATAATTCTTTTACAAGTGTCTAAAAAATGTGTATCGGTATCACAATAAATACATATTGTTAGTGGTTTTGGTGTTGTTTGTACTTCACATACTGCATGTGCTGGTTTGGTAGTGTGGCTGTCACGTTTACGTTGATTCCCATGATCCTTCAATCCATAATTCAAAGCATTATTTCCATACGTTGGGTCATTTGCCTTTTTTGCTTCCGATTTTACAAAATCTACAAAGTCTTTAAATTTCACAACTTTCTTGTTGTCTCTTATACGTAACACAATATTTCTCCATCTGTCGTGTAAGTGAAACGGTAGCTTACTCAACAGCCGCTTTATATTTTCTGAGTATTCTAAAACGCTTCCGGCTTGTATACTCTCCGTACCATTTTGACATTCAACAAGAAATAGTGCAAATTCATCCAATAATTTCGAGTCGGTATTTTTAATGATGGGCCATTCCAATGCTTTCTTAATAAATGCAGATGCAATAACATCAACATCACCATAACGCTCTTCTAATGCTCTCATTGATGCTTCAAAGGCTCTTTCACCAGACAAGTGACTATATCCAGAGACTACTCGATTTGCTTCCCCATATGTAAGTTGTTCTAAATAGTTCATCTTTTCATCTGCGTTTTCACAATTAATTTCAACTTTTGAATAGAATTGCCTCAAAAACCTTTGATAGTCCATTGGATTGCCACCAAACCTCTTCACTTCTATATTTGGTTTTCTTAAATGTTTAACTACTGATGCAATACCAGTAACTTCCGGTTCCACATGTAAGACTGCGTTTCGACTACTTGGTCTATTAAACTTTACAGGTTCATATTTAGGAAAATCTAGCAGGGGAAAGCTAAGACTGTCTTCACGCTTCGGTTTAACAGGTATAAAATCTCTTGCATGTGGATTCAATTGTTTACTATCATTATTTACATGCTTTATTTGCTTAGTTTTCAATTCTACTTTTACAGGTACATTGTCAATTTCTCCGAGTTCTAACTGATCATACACCTTAGCCTTCGCATCTGCAACTGCAATATCTGTTTCTATATTCAGCTCTTCTTCTTCCATTTTAAGCTTTATTTTTGCCATTTCTATTTCACTCTTCCTTTTAAGTGCTTGTTTCTTCGCTTCTAACTCTATCCTTTTTTCTTCTGCCTCTAACCTCTTAGAAGAAATCGATGAACGGCTTCCACTTTTTACAGATCTATTATCAATATTCGAATTCGGCACTGTTTTTTGTTGAATTTCTGTAGTAGTTTTTAAATAATCTTGTACTGCCTTTTTTATGTTTATAAGAAATGTTTCTCTTTGATCATGAGAAAGCAAATATTCTTCTTTGTCAGATTCCTTCAACTTTGGTACATGTTTATTATGTAGATCCGAAAATTGTTCGTAACACTGCATCCATTGACAATATAATAATCTAATCTGTTCATTTGAGTCTTTATTTGCAAGCATCTGATTCAATTGAGTACTTATTTTCTTCACCGAATTGAACGACTTAATTATTTGTTCTTCACTAAGTTGTCTGCCCTTATCTGTATATATTCTGGTACGTGCGCCACCTACGGCATTAAGTTCATCTATTTGAGCCTCACTTTCTACATTCTGAATAATTTCCTCACCTTCAATTGCATTGGCTTGTTCCATTTCCATCACTTTATCCTTTGAATCCGTGTTTTCTGTGTCTCTAAATGTACTCATATTCTCACAGAAAATATGTCAATATTATAAGATTCTATGCCAGGCGAAATGAGAATTCACATCTATTATATCACATACTTTATTCAAGATAATATCCAAATTATAACAGATGAGATTGACTGAAATGAAATATAAACATCATAAAGACATATTCTACAATCGGTGTATTTCAAAAAGATAAATTATACATACAAATTTCAATAATAATTTAAGAAAATATTAAAATAATTTAACTATTAGGAATTATACATAGATAGCCTTATTCATCAAAATGCAAAATAAAATTGCCAATGATCAGTTATCAGTTGGGAAACAAGCTTGATACATATATTTATCCTTTCACAAAAATTAATTATACATTGCTTTGATCAAAATATCTTATAATGTTCAAAATATACAAAAAGTAAACATACCATATTTGTATCTTCTGGCATTCTAATCGAAAGAAAGATTCCTGGAAATTTATCTCAAAACCAAAGTCAAGAATAAAACAATTTTAATATCAAGAGTTAAATAAGAAAAAATCACAAAGGAAAATTAACATGACCAATAAGAAGGGGTGAGTAGTATTCCAATCCACTATTCATCCTACCGTAAACCAGATTAAACCAGTGAAATCATAAGCATGAAATTTAACATAATTACCAAACCCTTTAAATTAAATTATTTAATTTATCTAAAAAAATAAAAACAGATATAAACAAGTAATTTCTGAATTGGCCGCTACACAAGACTTTAAATGATCTAATGATGGTGAGCCTTTAAGGTAAATATTTAGATATTTACATCAAAGCACTGATTTTTTGCTTGGTGAACATCTGTATTTTAAATTCAATAGCACTGCACATTTACATCAACAAAAGACGAAGCAGCGGGAATCGAACTCGCACCGTTGTGACACTGTGGCACCAAATAGCCTGTCCCGCGGTCTAGACCGCTCGGTCTAATGATTCAGAAATCCGCTGGATAGATATATTATATGGTTGTCACAATACTTAGACGTTTATTTAAGCAGTTCGTAATCTTATATACAGAAGTATATATTAAACATAAAAAGTCCAACATAACCAGAATTTAAATTTCTATTTTCATAAGCGCTTTCAAGTATCATGATTACAATCCTCAGGTGATTCAACTTAAGATATATTTATATATACTTCTTCAAATTAACCCCAACACTGTGAAAATTAGATTTTAACACTGTCAAATTTGTGCTTACCCTCAGCGGGATTCGAGCTCACACCGTTGTGACACTGTGGTACCAAATCGCCTGCACTATGTCCAGCGGTCTGTACCCCTCGGTCAAATCCGCTATATTTAAAATATAGCTTCATTAACCGGGTTGAATCATAGACATAGACATAGTGTACTAGCATGCGATGATGGAATTTTCGTAACCAATGCGTATAGCAAAACGTATATACATGTCTAGAATATTTTATGTTTATGATGTATCGTCATGTTTGTCGATCCGATACTAAATAAGTGTACCGACTATAAGCAGACAATACTTACATAAATGTACATCTACATAAGGCAATATCAAAGCATAAAATAAACATGCTCACATTACAAGCATAAACTAAGCACAGTTTAAGTGAAGCACGATCAATATATTGTTACTGAGCGTAAAATCCAAGGCACTATAATAAAAGCATAAGCAAATACATGCTATAAAACACTAAAATGTTATTACCAAGAAATATATATACCACTCATCATAGCGGGCATAGCAATGAAACAAGACAGCAGTACGATAAAGGTTAACAAGAACATAAAAAACATATTATACTATCACTCTGGCATGAGGAGTATTTTAGAATTTGCAGGAGCTGCATAAGCATTTTATCCCCAACATCAGCTGTTAATGTAATTTGTGAACTGTCCAAACGAGGTCATCTGTTTGACCTCGTTTGGAAAAGGAATTCCTGATTGATGATTACTGACCTTAAATTCAGTAACTTTGTTAAATGTGGTATTTCTTTTTATGTCGTAACACATCTTTTTCTTAAGACTTTTTTTCTGCTATATTTCAACGTTAGTTCAACGTTATTAAGAAAACTCTTTATCGGATTATATAATTACTGACTTTGATATAAGTCGCTAGCCGTATTTCTCAACCAGAGAAAATGTAATGTTTACCAGGGACAGTTGATACTAACTTTGTATAGACTGTCCCTGTGTTTACCAAGCCTATAGGAGAGGTGAATAATACATTTTGAAGGGTTAAAAATACTGATAACGACCGAATATCAAAGTCAGAAACTGTTTTATTACATGTAGTAAATATATTAGTAGCAGACAAGATTTTTGTGTTACAAACGCGTACGCTCTATGACTATAAATCAGATCAGATAAAAAAATGTCAATAATGGATCCAGCTTGACCAACAGTCAAAACCCATACTTCAACGAGGTTTCAGTTGCGATTTAACAAGACCCTAAAGTAGTTTTAAGTCCAATCAAAAGTTCGCAAAATTCTATTTATGTAATTATGAAATAATCCGCGAAATGATTAAAAACCAGGTCTAGAATATTGAAGATTATTATAATAATTTTAATCTGCAATTCAAAATGAGAACTTAAACATCCTTCAACAGGTATTTTACAGATATTTTTGTCATCGTGCTTACATGCTATATATGTTTGACATGACATAGCTGGATAATCAAATTTCCAAAAGGCGGCTGAATTTCAGTTCTATAGATAACGACAATTTTTAATACAGAATACATCTACTGGAAATTTCTGAACTGATAATTAAGTTAAAGAACCAAGACTGAAACGGAATTCAAACAATTTGATTTGACTATAAATTCAGTTTCTCTGACGTTCTCTTGTGCTGTTAAATTAGTTAACTATTTAAAATAACATTCATCAAAGCCTTTCTACAATCTTTTAAAACATCAAATATTGTTGTTGTCATGGAAACAGATTATGTCAATTAATGACTAATTGTCAGTGAAAGTCTTAGCTTTGTAAATGTGTCGTTTTGATGACAAATGGCATTTTGATTTTATATTTGTTCTTTCCGGACAGACGCAGGCAATCTCTTTTATGTATGTGATGAAGCCTTTATAATTGTTGCTTACATCATAGATAAAACGTTATTTGACTTTACTGTCTTACTTTCATTTTTTCTAGAAGATAAATAGCCTTTTAAAACATATACAGCCATTTATTTTCTTCAATATAAATGCTTTGTGGCGATTCATGACAAACATGGTTTTTTTTTAAATAATAAAAACTTATTGCTTGTAAAATTTAAAAATGCGACTGTTTTGTAAAAACAACAACATTGATTGTTTACAGGATATTAAATCTGAACTAAATTAACATGTCTAATAAAAAATCATAAAATATTTAACGAAATATGATCACATGAGCTTTGAAAATGGCATTCCTATCAAATTAGGGATTCACGCGGCTATATTGGTAAACATGAACATTACTATAATGCGTAAAGCCGCTATTGGGCGTTAGGTGAAGGGTAAAATAAACGTAGTATTACATTGAGAGGTTGATATTTGTTAATATCTACATAATTGATTTATTATGCTGTCTATTCAAGTGTTTAATCAGCTGATACAGTGTTTCAGTGATTGGTATAGATGGTAAGTGAAGTTAATAACCGTAGGTACAGCTAATCAACGTCATGTCAAATACAACCAAACAACATTCTCGTCACTTTAGCCATCGATTTCAGAACAGAATTTTAATCTGATTTTTTGTAGCTTATATATATAGATGGCTTGTTGTGTTATCGTGGAAAAATGTTTTCTTGTGCATTTTTACGCAATACAAATGTGCAATAGGGAATAAGAAAAAAAATGCAAGAAAAAAACTGAGCACAAGAGGGGGTGTGACTTTTAGTATAGGATACATGATACATTTTTTGCGACAACACCTGATGTATCGTATATTAACTCTAAAACAAAGTTAGTTATCCTTTTTAAATTTTTGGTGAAAAAAACACCTTTCAACTTAGCAGATAAGTTCAATTCAATGCAAATGTAATGTTAATTGAAATATTTGTTGGCTTCCGCAAAAAATACCGCGTGTGGCACTATAGCAAAATTGTATGGGTTATTGAGATCCCAAATAATCATTTTTACGTTACTATTAATGAATTTTACTTATATTTTTATAGGCTGTGCTTGCATTAATACTCATTATTAAATCACTGTGTCTCGTACAAGTCATTATGGCCGTGTATGTTATAGATTTTTGGTAAATTGTTTTGTCAACATCTAAACTTGGAGGACACCGTGACAAATGTGTTGCCAAATACTGAACACATAATTAATAAGTTGGAAATTAATTAGCAAATGTTTTGGCCCTTTTAAATAAAAATAATGTGCAAATATGTATGACGTATTAGGCGAGAGACGTCCCTTCAAAACTGATCGTTGGGAAGTTTTCTATAGTATAATGTTTTATGCTTTTACCTTACTTTGTTGCACTATTGTTGAATAATTCATCTGCAAGTTTTATGTTATGTGCATCCCGCCCACCATTTTGAGGTCACGAGCTAAAATAATATCAAATTAATAACTTGAAAAGTTGTGTGTATATGCAATGTCTACCTAAAAAGGATACAACTAGCTCGTACAATGTGGTAAAATATTTAAAAACAAAGGTAAATTAACATGCCCTCTCTCTCTTATCGTCGCGGGCATAAAAGTCTATATTTTCCTTCAAAACATCCTTTGCATAATAAAACAAATCCAACCATCCCTAAGGGCATCAGTAGCCGAGTGGTTAAGTTCGTCTACTATTGACCACATGGTCTGTCAACCATAATATTGCTGGTTCAAATCTCAATGCTGGCATGGTGCGCTAGACTCCAATCTTAATTTACAAGGATTGCTAGATTTCCTACCGAATGTCTGTATTATCTCTAGGTAATACAGCTTCCTCCCCCAATTCAAACTGGGCGCCATGATAAAGCTCAAACAAACAAACCAACCCTCCTTGTAATTGTATACAATTATGCTATAGATACTATGGTACTAATGTCACACCTGTAAATTGTCTGGAACACTCAGTTTGAAAATTAGACTTTCAACGTGGGCAGTGCTTAACTGCTATTTTAGTTGACAAGGATTGAAAATTTTAGTTTAAACATATTTTATTTGCTCAAATATGCAAAAGAATAAGTTAATCAAACTTATGAAGTCTTCTCCAGTATACAGTATGTTACAAAAATATTGATAGAGCAGCGTACATTGTAATACAATACAAATTATATTATGTTTGTTGGAGACATAACAACATTTTATATGACAAATATTAAAGGAAAAATGGCAAGAAGAAGGAAATTAAATAAAGAAAAATTGATGTGATAGATGTGATGGGCGTGATTATGAGTGTGGTTTCAAATCCTGTGAGTAATGATTCAAACTATCGGGTATAGGGAACCTTTCTGACCCTTTGATATACTCAAATACATGCTTAAGGACTTGTTTATTCTGATCATTGGACAATTGCGAATTACCAGATGTAAGAAGTTCTAGATCTACTGGATAGTAGATTGGCTGCCAATGAAGGTGTTCGCATAATCTATTTCTAATATTAGCATATTTCGAACATTCAAAGAAGTAATGATTTTAATCTTCGCGGTCGGATCCACAGCGACAAGATGGATCAGATATAATATTTACCTTGTATAGGTCATAATTCAATATTGATGCTGAACATCTTAATTGGTTTAGAACAATGTTAAGTTCTCGATGACCATATTCATAGTGCTTTGGAACTCTTCTTTATGGGTTCAACTTCTTTAGTTCAGATTTAAACTTAAAAGTAGAGTTAACATTGCGGATTGATACATCTCAACTGTTCCACTGCCGTATAGTTGATGGTATGAAGGATTCTTCAGTCAGGGATAGTCTGCAGAACGGAGTCATAATATTGTTACCATTACGCAAGGGATAAAATGTCGTGGTTTGTATTGTAAGGGGGGGATTAAGTTACAGAGATATGCTGAAAGTTTTCCTACCAAAGGTCGAGTACTTTAGCATCCTCCTCCAATTAAAACAGAACGCCATGAGATATTTGAAAAATTGCTTAAAGTGGTGTTAAACACCATTCAAACAAACAAACATTAATTGTCTAGTACAATGATAAGTCAGAGACAGTGATTTCATGCGTGTCAATACAAGGGTGATATTGTTGTTCAAATACATATAATTATGTTTTAGATAAGATTTTTGTAGGTATCCATAAAGATATAAAGATTAAGCCTACTAAAACAATCATTTATATTTTTGTCCATATTTCCAAATTTACAGTATGTACTTCAATGACAATATCTACAGAGTAGACCCTTGTGTGTAGATCATGAATAAAAAACTCAAGCTTCAAAATATAGTCATCACTTTAAGAAAACAGCAGGAAGTAAACTTTTTATTGAAAAATAAGTTTTTTATCCTTGGACTTACAATCCGAAGAAAGACAAAAGTTTTGAAGTATAAAAATCACACTTTGCATTTGTGAGGAAATTCAATCTTTAAAATTAGCACTGTACTGATGGACCAAAACTGATTAATATCCAAATGATCTGAACGTTTTAGGAAACGTTGTATTGTCAATTTTCTTCTAGATTAACGTTTTTAAGCAATATAGCAACAACAGTTAATAAATGATCAGTTAAACATTCTCTGTACATTGCACTTAGAACAGTAAATATAGAAACCTCAAAATGAAGCTTGGTCACAGGCTCTAAATTCATTTCATAGATTTTTGTCTTTCAGTGCTAACTTGTCCAGATGCTTTGATAAAAGTAGAATTATGTTTTTACATATTTTTGGCAAAATGTTTAAATGGCATTGTTTAATTTGATAGCAATTTTATGAAGTTGTTAAAAGACTACTACTTTATAATAATTTTGTTTAAAAAATGTGCATGACACAATTTAGATTCCTTTTAAATAACTGCGGTGGATCTTAAAAGGGCCAATTTGACACATTGTTCATCATTTGTCTCATCTATACTGCTCCAGTACAATTATCAGTTTAATTATTTGTATTCCTAACTTTATATATGTGTAGGTTCTGCAAGCAAGTGACTATTATTCCAGGATTGATAATAATGTGTCATGTTTCTGAAAAATATACAGTTAAGATTTAACAATACATCATAACATTATTATTTATATGAACAAGCTGAACAACAGCAATTTCTTGAAAGAACAAAATTTTTCCTTTAATTATATAAAATACAATAAGAACACAATAATTGGTAAAAATTATCAAGGTATAGTACAGTAGTACAGTAGTACCAGTAGTACAATAGTACAGTAGTACAGTAGCGCCAGTAATACAGAAATACCAGTAGTACAGTAGTACCGGTAGTACCAGTAGTACCAGTAGTACAGTAGTACAGTAGTACCAGTAGTACAGTAGTACCGGTAGTACCAGTAGTACCAGTAGTACAGTAGTACAGTAGTACCAGTAGTACAGTAGTACCGGTAGTACCAGTAGTACCACTAGTACAGTAGTACCAGTAGTACAGTAGTACCGGTACCAGTAGTACAGTAGTACCAGAAGTACAGTAGTACAAGTAGTACCAGTAGTACAGAAGTATAGAAGTACCGGTAGTACAGTAGTACCAGTAGTACCAGTAGTACAGTAGTACCAGTAGTACCGGTAGTACAGTAGTACCAGTAGTACCAGTAGTACAGTAGTACATTAGTACCAGTAGTACATTAGTACCAGTAGTACATTAGTACCAGTAGTACAGTAGTACCAGTAGTACCAGTAGTACAGTAGTACATTAGTACCAGTAGTACCAGTAGTACAGTACTACAGTAGTACCAGTAGTACAGTAGTACAGTAGTACCAGTAGTACCAGTATTACAAGTAGTACAGTAGTACCAGTAGTACAGTAGTACCGGTAGTACAGTAGTACCAGTAGTACCAGTAGTACAGTAGTACATTAGTACCAGTAGTACAGTAGTACCAGTAGTACCAGTAGTACAGTAGTACATTAGTACCAGTAGTACAGTAGTACAGTAGTACCAGTAGTACAGTACTACAGTAGTACCAGTAGTACAGTAGTACCAGTAGTACCAGTATTAGTACCAGTAGTACAGTAGTACCAGTAGTACCAGTAGTACAGTAGTACATTAGTACCAGTAGTACAGTAGTACAGTAGTACCAGTAGTACAGTACTACAGTAGTACCAGTAGTACAGTAGTACCAGTAGTACCAGTATTATAAGTAGTACAGTAGTACCAGTAGTACAGTAGTACCGGTAGTACAGTAGTACCAGTAGTACAGTAGTACCAGTAGTACCAGTAGTACCAGTAGTACATTAGTACCCGTATTACAGTTGTACCAGTAGTACAGTAGTACCGGTAGTACAGTAGTACCAGTAGTACCAGTAGTACATTAGTACCGGTTGTACAGTAGTACCAGTAGTACCAGTAGTACCAGTAGTACATTAGTACCCGTATTACAGTTGTACCAGTAGTACAGTAGTACCGGTAGTACAGTAGTACCAGTAGTACCAGTAGTACATTAGTACCAGTATTACAGTTGTACCAGTAGTACCAGTAGTACCAGTAGTACAGTAGTACCGGTAGTACAGTAGTACAGTAGTATAGTAGTACCAGTAGTACAGTAGTACAGTTGTACCAGTAGTACCAGTAGTACCAGTAGTACAGTAGTACCAGTAGTACAGTAGTACAGTAGTACCGGTAGTACAGTAATACCAGTAGTACCAGTAGTACATTAGTACCAGTATTACAGTAGTACCAGTAGTACCGGTAGTACAGTAGTACTAGTAGTACCAGTAGTACAGTAGTACAGTTGTACAGTAGTACCAGTAGTACCAGTAGTAGAGTAGTACAGTAGTACAGTAGTACCAGTAGTACCAGTAGTACAGTATTACAGTAGTACAGTAATAGATTAGTACCAGTAGTACCAGTATTATAAGTAGTACAGTAGTACCAGTAGTACAGTAGTACCGGTAGTACAGTAGTACCAGTAGTACCAGTAGTACCAGTAGTACATTAGTACCCGTATTACAGTTGTACCAGTAGTACAGTAGTACCGGTAGTACAGTAGTACCAGTAGTACCAGTAGTACATTAGTACCGGTTGTACAGTAGTACCAGTAGTACCAGTAGTACCAGTAGTACATTAGTACCCGTATTACAGTTGTACCAGTAGTACAGTAGTACCGGTAGTACAGTATTACCAGTAGTACCAGTAGTACATTAGTACCAGTATTACAGTTGTACCAGTAGTACCAGTAGTACCAGTAGTACAGTCGTACCGGTAGTACAGTAGTACAGTAGTATAGTAGTACCAGTAGTACAGTAGTACAGTTGTACCAGTAGTACCAGTAGTACCAGTAGTACAGTAGTACAGTAGTACCGGTAGTACAGTAGTACCAGTAGTACCAGTAGTACATTAGTACCAGTATTACAGTAGTACCAGTAGTACCGGTAGTACAGTAGTACTAGTAGTACCAGTAGTACAGTAGTACAGTTGTACCAGTAGTACAGTAGTACCAGTAGTAGAGTAGTACAGTAGTACAGTAGTACCAGTAGTACCAGTAGTACCAGTAGTACAGTATTACAGTAGTACAGTAATAGATTAGTACCAGTAGTACCAGTAGTACAGTAGTACAGTAGTACCGGTAGTACAGTAGTACCAGTAGTACATTAGTACCAGTAGTACCAGTAGTACAGTTGTACAGTAGTACCAGAAGTACAGTAGTACAGTAGTACAGTATTACAGTAGTACAGTAATAGATTAGTACCAGTAGTACTAGTAGTACCAGTGGTACCAGTAGTACAGTAGTACCAGTAGTACCAGTAGTACAGTAGTACAGTAGTACCAGAAGTACAGTAGTACAGTAGTACCAGTAGTACCAGTATTACAGTAACTGGTAGTACAGTAGTACAGTAGTACCAGTAGTATAGTAATACAGTTGTACCAGTAGTACCAGTAGTACAGTAGTACCAGTAGTACAGTAGTACCAGTAGTACAGTATTACAGTAGTACCAGTAGCTGGTAGTACAGTAGTACAGTAGTACCGGTAGTACAGTAGTACAGTAGTACCAGTAGTACAGTAGTACCAGTAATACATTAGTACCAGTAGTACAGTATTACAGTAGAACCAGTAGTACAGTAGTACCAGTAGTACAGTAGTACAGTAGTACCAGTAGTACAGTAGTACAGTAGTACCAGTAGTACAGTATTACAGTAGTACCAGTAGTACAGTAGTACAGTAGTACCAGTAGTACAGTAGTACAGTAGTACCAGTAGTACATTAGTACCAGTAGTACAGTAGTACCAGTAGTACAGTAGTACCAGTAGTACAGTAGTACCGGTAGTACAGTAGTACAGTAGTACCAGTAGTACCAGTAGTACCAGTAGTACCAGTAGTACCAGTATTACAGTAGTACCAGTAGTAGTACAGTATTACAGTAGTACCAGTAGTACAGTAGTACAGTAGTACCAGTAGTACAGTAGTACAGTAGTACCAGTAGTACCAGTAGTACCAGTAGTACCGGTAGTACAGTAGTACAGTAGTACCAGTATTACAGTAGTACCAGTAGTACCAGTATTACAGTAGTACCAGTAGTACCAGTAGTACAGTAGTACAGTAGTACAGTATTACAGTAGAAATACCAATAGTACCAGTAGTACCAGTAGTACCGGTAGTACAGTAGTGCAGTAGTACCAGTATTACAGAAATACCAGTAGTACCAGTAGTACTAGTAGTACCAGTAGTACCAGTAGTACAGTAGTACCAGTAGTACCAGTAGTACCAGTAGTACAGTAGTACAGTAGTACAGTAGTACCGGTAGTACAGTAGTACAGTGGTACCAGTAGTACAGTGGTACCAGTATTACAGTAGTACAGTAGTACCTGTAGTACAGTAGTACAGTAATACCAGTAGTACCAGTAGTACAGTAATACAGTAGTACAGTAGTACCAGTAGTACCAGTAGTACAGTAGTACAGTAGTACAGTAGTACCAGTAGTACAGTAGTACAGTAGTACCGGTAGTACAGTAGTACCAGTAGTACATTAGTACCAGTAGTACCAGTAGTACCAGTAGTACAGTAGTACCAGTAGTACAGTAGTACTAGTAGAACCGGTAGTACAGTAGTACCAGTAGTACCAGTAGTACATTAGTACCAGTAGTACCAGTAGTACAGTAGTACAGTAGTACCAGTAGTACAGTAGTACTAGTAGTACCGGTAGTACAGTAGTACAGTAGTACAGTAGTACCAGTAGTACCAGTAGTACAGTAGTACCAGTAGTACAGTAGTACAGTATTACAGTAGTACAGTGGTAGATTAG
Organism: Limnoperna fortunei; assembly: GCA_944474755.1. Taxonomy (NCBI): domain Eukaryota; kingdom Metazoa; phylum Mollusca; class Bivalvia; order Mytilida; family Modiolidae; genus Limnoperna; species Limnoperna fortunei. The sequence goes on from OX104111.1 coordinate 105,558,482, forward strand.
TACCAGTAGTACCAGTAGTACCAGTAGTACAGTAGTACCGGTAGTACAGTAGTACCAGTAGTATATTAGTACCAGTATTACAGTTGTACCAGTAGTACCAGTAGTACAGTAGTACCAGTAGTACCAGTAGTACAGTAGTACAGTAGTACAGTAGTACTAGTAGTACCAGTATTACAGTAACTGGTAGTACAGTAGTACAGTAGTACCAGTAGTACAGTTGTACCAGTAGTACCAGTAGTACCAGTAGTACAGTAGTACCGGTAGTACAGTAGTACCAGTAGTACAGTAGTACCGTTGTACCAGTAGTACAGTATTACAGTAGTACCAGTAGTACCAGTATTACAGTAGTACCAGTATTACAGTAGTACCGGTAGTACAGTAGTACAGTAGTACAGTATTACAGTTCTACCAGTAGTACCAGTAGTACAGTAGTACCAGTAGTACAGTAGTACAGTAGTACCAGTAGTACAGTAGTACAGGTAGTACAGTAGTACAGTAGTACAGTAGTACCAGTAGTACAGTAGTACCAGTAGTACAGAAATACCAATAGTACCAGTAGTACCAGCAGTACCGGTAGTACAGTAGTGCAGTAGTACCAGTATTACAGAAATACCAGTAGTACCAGTAGTACAGTAGTACCAGTAGTACCAGTAGTACAGTAGTACCAGTAGTACAGTAGTACAGTAGTACCGGTAGTACAGTAGTACAGTGGTACCAGTAGTACAGTAGTACCAGTAGTACAGTAGTAAAGTAGTACAGTAGTACCAGTTGTACAGTAGTACCGGTAGTACCAGTAGTACAGTAGTACCAGTAGCTCCTTTACTTGTGTAAACAGGGACAGTGGTACTAAAAGTAAAAATATTGGTTGTCTGCGTGATACAGGCTAAATTGCAGGAACTACTTGCTAACAGTCATAGACTGGTTAGACATATTATTCACTTTTTCAATCTAATTAAAATTAAATCTTTAACTTGCTCCTCCTTTTTTGTTACTGGTGTCTGCAACGGAGCGACCAATAACAAAAGGGGGGAGCAGGTGAAAGATTAAATTTTAATTTGATTGTCACTTTTTTTATTGTGGCTTTTAATTTCGGTTAAATGCTAAGATCGGGATAGAGACACTTACCAATGAACAAAATTGGGTTTTTATGAACCAGGATCAGCAGACGAACTAACACGGCAGCCTATTACAAGCTATGGCAGCAAATATCATTTCACGAAAAGTATCGTCAGAATCCATGTTAACAAGCAGACGAAAAATGATTCACGTAAACTATCATTGCACGTTTTTTGCATAACATCAAAAGATAAAATATTTTGGTTAAAGAATAAATGTTTTATAAATAGAACATTAAAAAAATATTTCGTCTGTATTTTCCTTTCGTGTCTACTTTTGCATTATTTCCTGTATTTTGCGATACATTAAATTCAACGGTTACTAGAAGTCGAGTTAAAACGGATGCAAGAAAATATCCACAAAACAGAAAAAAATACATTATAAAAGGACAAATATTTGAAGTTGTTTTCAGTCATTTTCGGTTACGAAATTTAAATTCGTGGAACTGGTTTGTTTCAACGTAGATTTTTGCGATTTTGTGTAGAAATAGGAGATTAACTTCCAGTTGCGATAATTTTCTATAGTCTGTTCGTTCGCTGTAACCTCATTTCTGACCAAAACATATTTAACTGGACCATACTAGGGGGTTTCCCGGTGCACGGCCCACAGAGCAGCCCAGCGCTCCGGCTCCCGGGTGGTGGATAGGGGTGACCCCCTCCTTGGGGGTTGTCAGGTCATAATACGGTAAGCTAGTACTCGGACTGTAGTGGTCGACGTGTTTGGAGAATGCCAGGCTCCCCGCACCATAAAGATCCCTTTTGTAGATTTCGAACTGAATTTTAACAAAGTAACAAAATCCTGAACTGTCAACTGTAGCAAAGTAACAAAATCCTGAAGGGTCAGCTTTAGCAAAGTAACAAAATCTTGAACGGTCAACTATAGCAAAGTAACAAAATCGTAAACGGCCAGCTTTATCAAAGTAACAATATCTTGAACGGTCAACTATAGCAAAGCAACAAAGTCCTGAACGGTCAGCTATAGCAAAGTAACGAAATCCTGAACGGTCAACTATAGCAAAGTAACAAAATCCTGAACGGTCAGCTATAGCAAAGTAACAAAATCCTGAACGGCCAACAATAGCAAAGTAACAAAATCCTGAACGGTCAACTATAGCAAAGTAACAAAATCCTGAACGGTCAACTATAGCAAAGTGACAAAATCCTGAACGGTCAGCTATATCAAAGTAACAAAATCCTGAACGGTCAACTATAGCAAAGTGACAAAATCTTGAACGGTCAACTATAGCAAAGTAACAAAATCCTGAACGGTCAACTATAGCAAAGTGACAAAATCTTGAATGGTCAGCTATAGCAAAGTAACAAAATCTTGAACGGTCAACTATAGCAAAGTAACAAAATCCTGAACGGTCGGCTTTAGCAAAGTAACAAAATCCTGAACGGTCAACTATAGCAAAGTAACAAAATCCTGAACGGTCAACTATAGCAAAGTAACAAAATCCTGAAATGCCAACTTTAGCCAAGTGGACAAAATCCTGAACGGTCAACTATAGCAAAGTAACAAAATCCTGAACGGTCAACTATAGCAAAGTAACAAAATCCTGAAATGCCAACTTTAGCCAAGTGACAAAATCCTTAACAGTCAGCTATATCAAAGTAATGTCATCCTGAACGGTAAGCTATATCTAAGAAACAAAGTCCTGAATTGTCAACTATAGCAAAGAAACAAAAATCCGAATTGAAACGGAGACACGCGACATAAAAAAAGGGAACAACAAAAACATACACTTTGGATACACTTTGGTGCTCCAGGCAAGTAAGCAGTGCATGCTTCTAAATATAAATTTATCCATCATGTGTTATACAATCATATATGTTTAATTGAAAAAAAAACAAATTTTTAACCACTAAGTATGCACAACAAGAAATGTACTGGATTTATAAAATTGGGATCATCTAGTTTTCTTAAAATGTCGAAAATATCACATTTGTACATGTATTTGAATGTTGTCAGCATCTAATAAATCCATGTAGCTACCGCTTTAGAGATTTAAATATATAAGCCCTACAAATTTCGCGTTTAAACTGAATTTGATTAGACATTCTCGGAACTCGTCTGACAATTACTAAAGCTATTACAGCAAAGCTTCAATTAAATCGTATGGATAATGTCTCATTACGATAGTAACGTGTACCATTATTGAATAAGTTTCCGTTAGATTTACCGGGGGATCTAAGGCTTTCAATAATGCCTGTGTGAATATGCCTCTTTTAATAGTATTACAACAGAAGACATCATTCCTAATTTGACTGTACATTCATTTTTAATCATTTAACAAAATCTGCAGATTAATTGTTTTATGCGATAATTAAAAGACCACTGATAATACGAATCTTAACGTACAGCAAAAAAATCTAGCATCCGCGGTTGACGTTTTCCTTCCTCCAACATTAGAAAGTAGTTTTGCACAGTGTATCGAGGCTCTACCAAAGAGAAATTCAAATAACCAGCACGGGACCATAAAAAGAGGGTCCCCAGTGCTTGTACATCAGAATCGTCTAGGTGGCTTATAATTCGTAAAGACTAAGTGCGGACCATATGCTTCTACGTGCCACGCTCCTGGTACGATAAAGACCCCTTCTGTGAATTTCGTAAAAGATTATGCTCATTGGAGCGCTACAAAATATGAAATTCACATTGCAAATTTTCCAGTGCCAGTCATTTTTTTTCAAGTATTATACAACTTTTAATTGTTGCTTTAGTGTTTAACGTTTTGTCGTTCAGAATATAGTTGAAATATTGCCCGCTGGGTGTTTAGCAAACATTCCATAATCAAAAAAATTAGTACTTTTACACGTGATAACCCTTCTTGATTTAAATTATTGGATTCCTTGTGTTCGCTATAATAATGGGCAACATATTGCTTGTTCAGTTATCAAACATAATAAACGATATTGTAATACATCCTTTCCCAAGTACATATTGTAATACACCCTTTCCCACAGTATATATTCTAATACACCCTTTCCCACAGAACATATTGTAATACATCCTTTCCCACAATACTTATTGTAATACACCCTTTCCCAAGTACATATTGTAATACACCCTTTCCCACAGTATATATTGTAATACACCCTTTCCCACAGTATATATTGTAACACACCCTTTAACATAGTATATATTGTAATACATCCTTTCCCACAGTATATATTGTAATACACCCTTTCCCACAGTATATGTTGTAATACACCCTTTCCCACAGTATATATTGTAATACATCCTTTCCCACAGTATATATTGTAATACACCCTTTCCCACAGTATATGTTGTAATACACCCTTTCCCACAGTATATATTGTAATACATCCTTTCCCACAGTACATATTGTAATACACCCTTTCCCACAGTATATATTGTAATACACCCTTTCCCACAGTATATGTTGTAATACACCCTTTCCCACAGTATATATTGTAATACACCCTTTCCCACAGTATATATTGTAATACATCCTTTCCCACAGTATATATTGTAATACACCCTTTCCCACAGTATATATTGTAATACCCCCTTTCCCATAGTATATATTGTAATACATCCTTTCCCACAGTACATATTGTAATACCCCCTTTCCCACAGTACATATTGTAATACACACTTTCCCACAGTATATATTGTAATACACCCTTTCCCACAGTACATATTGTAATACACCCTTTCCCACAGTACATATTGTAATACACCCTTTCCCACAGAACATATTGTAATACCCCCTTTCCCATACACTATATATTGTAATACACCCTTTCCCACAGTACATATTGTAATACACCCTTTCCCACAGTACATATTGTAATACACCCTTTCCCACAGTACATATTGTAATACACCCTTTCCCACAGTATATATTGTAATACACCCTTTCCCACAGTACATATTGTAATACACCCTTTCCCACAGAACATATTGTAATACCCCCTTTCCCATACACTATATATTGTAATACACCCTTTCCCACAGTACATATTGTAATACACCCTTTCCCACAGTACATATTGTAATACACCCTTTCCCACAGTACATATTGTAATACACCCTTTCCCACAGAACATATTGTAATACCCCCTTTCCCATACACTATATATTGTAATACATCCTTTCCTACAGTATATATTGTAATACACCCTTTCCCACAGCATATATTGTAATACACCCTTTCCCACAGTACATATTGTAATACATCCTTTCCCACAGTATATATTGTAATACATCCTTTCCCACAGTACATATAGTAATACACCCTTTCCCACAGTACATATTGTAATACACCCTTTCCCACAGTATATATTGTAATACACCCTTTCCCACAGTACATATTGTAATACACCCTTTCCCACAGTACATATTGTAATACACCCTTTCCCACAGTACATATTGTAATACACCCTCTCCCACAGTACATATTGTAATACACCCTTTCCCACAGTATATATTGTAATACACTCTTTCCCACAGTACATATAGTAATACACCCTTTCCCACAGTATATATTGTAATACATCCTTTCCCACAGTACATATAGTAATACACCCTTTCCCACAGTATATATTGTAATACATCCTTTCCCACAGTATATATTGTAATACATCCTTTCCCACAGTACATATTGTAATACCCCCTTTCCCACAGTACATATTGTAATACACACTTTCCCACAGTATATATTGTAATACACCCTTTCCCACAGTACATATTGTAATACACCCTTTCCCACAGTACATATTGTAATACACCCTTTCCCACAGAACATATTGTAATACCCCCTTTCCCATACACTATATATTGTAATACACCCTTTCCCACAGTACATATTGTAATACACCCTTTCCCACAGTACATATTGTAATACACCCTTTCCCACAGTACATATTGTAATACACCCTTTCCCACAGAACATATTGTAATACCCCCTTTCCCATACACTATATATTGTAATACATCCTTTCCCACAGTATATATTGTAATACACCCTTTCCCACAGTATATATTGTAATACACTCTTTCCCACAGTACATATAGTAATACACCCTTTCCCACAGTATATATTGTAATACACCCTTTCCCACAGTACATATTGTAATACACCCTTTGCCACAGTACATATTGTAATACACCCTTTCCCACAGTACATATTGTAATACACCCTCTCCCACAGTACATATTGTAATACACCCTTTCCCACAGTATATATTGTAATACACCCTTTCCCACAGTATATATTGTAATACACCCTTTCCCACAGTATATATTGTAATACACCCTTTCCCACAGTACATATTGTAATATACCCTTTCTCACAGTACATATTGTAATACACCATTTCCCACAGTACATATTGTAATACACCCTTTCCCACAGTACATATTGTAAAACACCCTTTCCCACAGTATATATTGTAATACACTCTTTCCCAAAGTATATATTGTAATACACCCTTTCACACAGTATATATTGTAATACACCCTCTCCCACAGTATATATTGTAATACACCCTTTCCCACAATATATATTGTAATAGACCATTTCCCACAGTATATATTGTAATACACCCTTTAACACAGTATATATTGTAATACATCCTTTCCCACAGTATATATTGTAATACACCCTTTAACACAGTATATATTGTAATACATCCTTTCCCACAGTATTATTGTAATACATCCTTTCCCACAGTACATATTGTAATACCCCCTTTCCCAAGTACATAGTAATACACCCTTTCCCACAGTATTATTGTAATACACCCTTTCCCACAGTATTATTGTAATACACCCTTTCCCACAGTATTATTGTAATACACCCTTTCCCACAGAACATATTGTAATACCCCCTTTCCCATACACTATATATTGTAATACACCCTTTCCCACAGTACATATTGTAATACACCCTTTCCCACAGTACATATTGTAATACACCCTTTCCCACAGTACATATTGTAATACACCCTTTCCCACAGAACATATTGTAATACCCCCTTTCCCATACACTATATATTGTAATACATCCTTTCCCACAGTATATATTGTAATACACCCTTTCCCACAGTATATATTGTAATACACTCTTTCCCACAGTACATATAGTAATACACCCTTTCCCACAGTATATATTGTAATACACCCTTTCGCACAGTACATATTGTAATACACCCTTTCCCACAGTACATATTGTAATACACCCTTTCCCACAGTACATATTGTAATACACCCTCTCCCACAGTACATATTGTAATACACCCTTTCCCACAGTATATATTGTAATACACCCTTTCCCACAGTATATATTGTAATACACCCTTTCCCACAGTATATATTGTAATACACCCTTTCCCACAGTACATATTGTAATATACCCTTTCTCACAGTACATATTGTAATACACCATTTCCCACAGTACATATTGTAATACACCCTTTCCCACAGTACATATTGTAAAACACCCTTTCCCACAGTATATATTGTAATACACTCTTTCCCAAAGTATATATTGTAATACACCCTTTCACACAGTATATATTGTAATACACCCTCTCCCACAGTATATATTGTAATACACCCTTTCCCACAATATATATTGTAATAGACCATTTCCCACAGTATATATTGTAATACACCCTTTAACACAGTATATATTGTAATAAATCCTTTCCCACAGTATATATTGTAATACACCCTTTAACACAGTATATATTGTAATACATCCTTTCCCACAGTATTATTGTAATACATCCTTTCCCACAGTACATATTGTAATACCCCCTTTCCCAAGTACATAGTAATACACCCTTTCCCACAGTATATATTGTAATACACCCTTTCCCACAGTACATATTGTAATACACCCTTTCCCACAGTATATATTGTAATACACCCTTTCCCACAGTATTATTGTAATACACCCTTTCCCACAGTATATATTGTAATACATCCTTTCCCACAGTATATATTGTAATACACCCTTTCCCACAGTATATATTGTAATACACCCTTTCCCACAGTATATATTGTAATACACCCTTTCCCACAGTATATATTGTAATACAGCCTTTCCCACAGTATATATTGTAATACACCCTTTCCCACAGTATATATTGTAATACATCCTTTCCCACAGTATATATTGTAATACATCCTTTCCCACAGCATATATTGTAATACACCCTTTCCCACAGTATTATTGTAATACACCCTTTCCCACAGTACATATTGTAATACACCCTTTCTTACAGAACATATTGTAATACACCCTTTCCCACAGTATATATTGTAATACACCCTTTCCCACAGTATATATTGTAATACACCCTTTCCCACAGTACATATTGTAATACACCCTTTCTTACAGAACATATTGTAATACACCCTTTCCCACAGTATATATTGTAATACACCCTTTCCCACAGTATATATTGTAATACACCCTTTCCCAAGTACATATTGTAATACACCCTTTCCCACAGTATATATTGTAATACACCCTTTCCCACAGTATATATTGTAATACACCCTTTCCCACAGTACATATTGTAATACACCCTTTCTTACAGAACATATTGTAATACACCCTTTCCCACAGTATATATTGTAATACACCCTTTAACACAGTATATATTGTAATACACCCTTTCACACAGTATATATTGTAATACACCCTCTCCCACAGTATATATTGTAATACACCCTTTCCCACAATATATATTGTAATAGACCATTTCCCACAGTATATATTGTAAAACACCCTTTCCCACAGTATATATTGTAATAGACCATTTCCCACAGTATATATTGTAATACACCCTTTCCCACAGTACATATTGTAATACACCCTTTCCCACAGTATATATTGTAATACACCCTTTCCCACAGTACATATTGTAATACACCCTCTCCCACAGTACATATTGTAATACACCCTTTAACACAGTATATATTGTAATACATCCTTTCCCACAGTATATATTGTAATACACCCTTTCCCGCAGTATATATTGTAATAGACCATTTCCCACAGTATATATTGTAATACACCCTTTCCCACAGTATATATTGTAATACATCCTTTAACACAGTATATATTGTAATACATCCTTTAACACAGTATATATTGTAATACACCCTTTCCCGCAGTATATATTGTAATAGACCATTTCCCACAGTATATATTGTAATACACCCTTTCCCACAGTATATATTGTAATACACCCTTTCCCACAGTATATATTGTAATAGACCATTTCCCACAGTATATATTGTAATACACCCTTTCCCACAGTATATATTGTAATACACCCTTTCCCACAGTATATATTGTAATACACCCTTTCCCGCAGTATATATTGTAATAGACCATTTCCCACAGTATATATTGTAATACACCCTTTCCCACAGTATATATTGTAATACACCCTTTCCCACAGTATATATTGTAATAGACCATTTCCCACAGTATATATTGTAATACATCCTTTAACACAGTATATATTGTAATACATCCTTTAACACAGTATATATTGTAATACACCCTTTCCCGCAGTATATATTGTAATAGACCATTTCCCACAGTATATATTGTAATACACCCTTTCCCACAGTATATATTGTAATACACCCTTTCCCACAGTATATATTGTAATACACCCTTTAACACAGTATATATTGTAATACATCCTTTCCCAAGTACATAGTAATACATCCTTTCCCACAGTATATATTGTAATACACCCTCTCCCACAGTATATATTGTAATACATCCTTTCCCACAGTATATATTGTAATACACCCTTTCCCACAGTATATATTGTAATACACCCTTTAACACAGTATATATTGTAATACATCCTTTCCCAAGTACATAGTAATACATCCTTTCCCACAGTATATATTGTAATACACCCTCTCCCACAGTATATATTGTAATACATCCTTTCCCACAGTATATATTGTAATACATCCTTTCCCACAGCATATATTGTAATACACCCTTTCCCACAGTATTATTGTAATACACCCTTTCCCACAGTACATATTGTAATACACCCTTTCTTACAGAACATATTGTAATACACCCTTTCCCACAGTATATATTGTAATACACCCTTTCCCACAGTATATATTGTAATACACCCTTTCCCACAGTACATATTGTAATACACCCTTTCTTACAGAACATATTGTAATACACCCTTTCCCACAGTATATATTGTAATACACCCTTTCCCACAGTATATATTGTAATACACCCTTTCCCAAGTACATATTGTAATACACCCTTTCTTACAGAACATATTGTAATACACCCTTTCCCACAGTATATATTGTAATACACCCTTTCCCACAGAACATATTGTAATACACCCTTTCCCACAGTATATATTGTAATACATCCTTTCCCACAGTATATATTGTAATACACCCTTTCCCACAGTATATATTGTAATACACCCTTTCCCACAGTATATATTGTAATACACCCTTTCCCACAGTACATATTGTAATACACCCTTTCTTACAGAACATATTGTAATACACCCTTTCCCACAGTATATATTGTAATACACCCTTTAACACAGTATATATTGTAATACACCCTTTCACACAGTATATATTGTAAAACACCCTTTCCCACAGTATATATTGTAATACACCCTTTCACACAGTATATATTGTAATACACCCTCTCCCACAGTATATATTGTAATACACCCTTTCCCACAGTATATATTGTAATACACCCTTTCACACAGTATATATTGTAATACACCCTTTCCCACAGTATATATTGTAATACATCCTTTAACACAGTATATATTGTAAAACACCCTTTCCCACAGTATATATTGTAATACACCCTTTCACACAGTATATATTGTAATACACCCTTTCCCACAGTATATATTGTAATACATCCTTTAACACAGTATATATTGTAATACACCCTTTCCCACAGTATATATTGTAATACACCCTTTCCCACAGTATATATTGTAATACACCCTTTCCCACAGTATATATTGTAATACACCCTTTCCCACAGTATATATTGTAATACACCCTTTCCCACAGTACATATTGTAATACACCCTTTCTTACAGAACATATTGTAATACACCCTTTCCCACAGTATATATTGTAATACACCCTTTCCCACAGTATATATTGTAATACACCCTTTCCCACAGTACATATTGTAATACACCCTTTCTTACAGAACATATTGTAATACACCCTTTCCCACAGTATATATTGTAATACACCCTCTCCCACAGTATATATTGTAATACACCCTTTCCCACAGTACATATTGTAATACATCCTTTCCCACAGTATATATTGTAATACACCCTTTCCCACAGTATATATTGTAATACACCCTTTCCCACAGTATATATTGTAATACATCCTTTCCCACAGTATATATTGTAATACCCCTTTCCCACAGTATATATTGTAATACACCCTTTCCCACAGTATATATTGTAATACACCCTTTCCCACAGTATATATTGTAATACACCCTTTCCCACAGTATATATTGTAATACACCCTTTCCCACAGTACATATTGTAATACACCCTTTCTTACAGAACATATTGTAATACACCCTTTCCCACAGTATATATTGTAATACACCCTCTCCCACAGTATATATTGTAATACACCCTTTCCCACAGTACATATTGTAATACATCCTTTCCCACAGTATATATTGTAATACACCCTTTCCCACAGTATATATTGTAATACACCCTTTCCCACAGTATATATTGTAATACACCCTTTCCCACAGTACATATTGTAATACACCCTTTCCCACAGTATATATTGTAATACACCCTTTCCCACAGTACATATTGTAATACATCCTTTCCCACAGTATATATTGTAATACACCCTTTCCCACAGTATATATTGTAATACACCCTTTCCCACAGTATATATTGTAATACACCCTTTCCCACAGTACATATTGTAATACACCCTCTCCCACAGTATATATTGTAATACACCCTTTCCCACAGTACATATTGTAATACATCCTTTCCCACAGTATATATTGTAATACACCCTTTCCCACAGTATATATTGTAATACACCCTTTCCCACAGTACATATTGTAATACATCCTTTCCCACAGTATATATTGTAATACACCCTTTCCCACAGTATATATTGTAATACACCCTTTCCCACAGTATATATTGTAATACACCCTTTCTTACAGTACATATTGTAATACACCCTTTCCCACAGTATATATTGTAATACATCCTTTCCCACAGCATATATTGTAATACACCCTTTCCCACAGTATTATTGTAATACACCCTTTCCCACAGTATATATTGTAATACACCCTTTCCCACAGTATATATTGTAATACACCCTTTCCCACAGTACATATTGTAATACACCCTTTCTTACAGAACATATTGTAATACACCCTTTCCCACAGTATATATTGTAATACACCCTTTCCCACAGTATATATTGTAATACACCCTTTCCCACAGTACATATTGTAATACACCCTTTCCCACAGTATATATTGTAATACACCCTTTAACACAGTATATATTGTAATACACCCTTTCCCACAGTATATATTGTAATACACCCTTTAACACAGTATATATTGTAATACATCCTTTCCCACAGTATATATTGTAATACACCCTTTCCCACAGTACATATTGTAATACACCCTTTCTTACAGAACATATTGTAATACACCCTTTCCCACAGTATATATTGTAATACACCCTTTCACACAGTATATATTGTAATACACCCTTTCCCACAGAACATATTGTAATACACCCTTTCCCACAGTATATATTGTAATACACCCTTTCCCACAGTACATATTGTAATACATCCTTTCCCACAGTATATATTGTAATACACCCTTTCCCACAGTATATATTGTAATACATCCTTTCCCACAGTATATATTGTAATACATCCTTTCCCACAGCATATATTGTAATACACCCTTTCCCACAGTATTATTGTAATACACCCTTTCCCACAGTACATATTGTAATACATCCTTTCCCACAGTATATATTGTAATACACCCTTTCCCACAGTATATATTGTAATACACCCTTTCCCACAGTATATATTGTAATACACCCTTTCCCACAGTACATATTGTAATACACCCTTTCCCACAGTATATATTGTAATACACCCTTTCCCACAGTATATATTGTAATACACCCTTTCCCACAGTATATATTGTAATACACCCTTTCCCACAGTACATATTGTAATACACCCTTTCTTACAGAACATATTGTAATACACCCTTTCCCACAGTATATATTGTAATACACCCTTTCCAACAGTATATATTGTAATACACCCTTTAACACAGTATATATTGTAATACACCCTTTCTTACAGTATATATTGTAATACACCCTTTCCAACAGTATATATTGTAATACACCCTTTAACACAGTATATATTGTAACACACCCTTTCCCACAGTATATATTGTAATACACCCTTTCCCACAGTATATATTGTAATACACCCTTTCCCACAGTATATATTGTAATACACCCTTTCCCACAGTATATATTGGAATACACCCTTTCCCACAGTACATATTGTAATACACCCTTTCTTACAGAACATATTGTAATACACCCTTTCCAACAGTATATATTGTAATACACCCTTTAACACAGTATATATTGTAATACACCCTTTCCCACAGTATATATTGTAATACACCCTTTCCCACAGTACATATTGTAATACACCCTTTCTTACAGAACATATTGTAATACACCCTTTCCCACAGTATATATTGTAATACACCCTTTCCCACAGTATATATTGTAATACACCCTTTCCCAAGTACATATTGTAATACACCCTTTCCCACAGTACATATTGTAATACACCCTTTCTTACAGAACATATTGTAATACACCCTTTCCCACAGTACATATTGTAATACACCCTTTCCCACAGTATATATTGTAATACACCCTTTCCCACAGTACATATTGTAATACACCCTTTCCCACAGTACATATTGTAATACACCCTTTCCCACAGTATATATTGTAATACACCCTTTAACACAGTATATATTGTAATACACCCTTTCACACAGTATATATTGTAAAACACCCTTTCCCACAGTATATATTGTAATACACCCTTTCACACAGTATATATTGTAATACACCCTCTCCCACAGTATATATTGTAATACACCCTTTCCCACAGTATATATTGTAATAGACCATTTCCCACAGTATATATTGTAATACACCCTTTAACACAGTATATATTGTAATACATCCTTTCCCAAGTACATAGTAATACATCCTTTCCCAAGTACATATTGTAATACATCCTTTCCCACAGTACATATTGTAATACACCCTTTCCCACAGTATATATTGTAATACACCCTTTCACACAGTATATATTGTAATACACCCTCTCCCACAGTATATATTGTAATACACCCTTTCCCACAGTATATATTGTAATACACCCTTTCCCACAGTATATATTGTAATACACCCTTTCCCACAGTATATATTGTAATACACCCTTTCCCACAGTACATATTGTAATACACCCTTTCCCACAGTACATATTGTAATACACCCTTTCCCACAGTATATATTGTAATACACCCTTTCCCACAGTATATATTGTAATACACCCTTTCCCACAGTATATATTGTAATACACCCTTTCCCACAGTACATATTGTAATACACCCTTTCCCACAGTACATATTGTAATACACCCTCTCCCACAGTATATATTGTAATACACCCTTTCCCACAGTATATATTGTAATACACCCTTTCCCACAGTATGTATTGTAATACACCCTTTCCCACAGTACATATTGTAATACACCCTTTCCCACAGTACATATTGTAATACACCCTCTCCCACAGTACATATATTGTAATACATCCTTTCCTACAGTACATATTGTAATACACCCTTTCCCACAGTATATATTGTAATACACCCTTTCCCACAGTATATATTGTAACACACCCTTTCCCACAGTATATATTGTAATACACCCTTTCCCACAGTACATATTGTAATACACCCTTTCCCACAGTACATATTGTAATACACCCTCTCCCACAGTATATATTGTAATACACCCTTTCCCACAGTATATATTGTAATACACCCTTTCCCACAGTACATATTGTAATACACCCTTTCCCACAGTACATATTGTAATACACCCTTTCCCACAGTATATATTGTAATACACCCTTTCACACAGTATATATTGTAATACACCCTCTCCCACAGTATATATTGTAATACACCCTTTCCCACAGTATATATTGTAATACACCCTTTCCCACAGTATATATTGTAATACACCCTTTCCCACAGTACATATTGTAATACACCCTTTCCCACAGTATATATTGTAATACACCCTTTCCCAAGTACATATTGTAATACACCCTTTCCCACAGTACATATTGTAATACACCCTTTCCCACAGTATATATTGTAATACACCCTTTCCCACAGTATATATTGAAATACACCCTTTCCCACAGTACATATTGTAATACACCCTTTCCCACAGTATATATTGTAATACACCCTTTCCCACAGTACATATTGTAATACATCCTTTCCCACAATACTTATTGTAATACACCCTTTCCTACAGTACATATTGTAATACATCCTTTCCCACAGTATATATTGTAATACATCCTTTCCCACAGAACATATTGTAATACACCCTTTCCCACAGTATATATTGTAATACACCCTTTCCCACAGTATATATTGTAATACACCCTTTCCCACAGTACATATTGTAATACACCCTTTCCCACAGTATATATTGTAATACACCCTTTCCCACAGTACATATTGTAATACATCCTTTCCCACAATACTTATTGTAATACACCCTTTCCTACAGTACATATTGTAATACCCCCTTTCCCACAATACTTATTGTAATACACCCTTTCCCACAGTATATATTGTAATACACCCTTTCCCACAGTACATATTGTAATACACCCTTTCCCACAGTATATATTGGAATACACCCTTTCCCACAGTACATATTGTAATACACCCTTTCTTACAGAACATATTGTAATACACCCTTTCCAACAGTATATATTGTAATACACCCTTTAACACAGTATATATTGTAATACACCCTTTCCCACAGTATATATTGTAATACACCCTTTCCCACAGTACATATTGTAATACACCCTTTCTTACAGAACATATTGTAATACACCCTTTCCCACAGTATATATTGTAATACACCCTTTCCCACAGTATATATTGTAATACACCCTTTCCCAAGTACATATTGTAATACACCCTTTCCCACAGTACATATTGTAATACACCCTTTCTTACAGAACATATTGTAATACACCCTTTCCCACAGTACATATTGTAATACACCCTTTCCCACAGTATATATTGTAATACACCCTTTCCCACAGTACATATTGTAATACACCCTTTCTTACAGAACATATTGTAATACACCCTTTCCCACAGTATATATTGTAATACACCCTTTAACACAGTATATATTGTAATACACCCTTTCACACAGTATATATTGTAATACACCCTTTCCCACAGTATATATTGTAATACACCCTTTCACACAGTATATATTGTAATACACCCTTTCCCACAGTATATATTGTAATACACCCTTTCCCACAGTATATATTGTAATAGACCATTTCCCACAGTATATATTGTAATACACCCTTTAACACAGTATATATTGTAATACATCCTTTCCCAAGTACATAGTAATACATCCTTTCCCAAGTACATATTGTAATACATCCTTTCCCACAGTACATATTGTAATACACCCTTTCCCACAGTATATATTGTAATACACCCTTTCCCACAGTATATATTGTAATACACCCTCTCCCACAGTATATATTGTAATACACCCTTTCCCACAGTATATATTGTAATACACCCTTTCCCACAGTATATATTGTAATACACCCTTTCCCACAGTATATATTGTAATACACCCTTTCCCACAGTACATATTGTAATACACCCTTTCCCACAGTACATATTGTAATACACCCTTTCCCACAGTATATATTGTAATACACCCTTTCCCACAGTATATATTGTAATACACCCTTTCCCACAGTATATATTGTAATACACCCTTTCCCACAGTACATATTGTAATACACCCTTTCCCACAGTACATATTGTAATACACCCTCTCCCACAGTATATATTGTAATACACCCTTTCCCACAGTATATATTGTAATACACCCTTTCCCACAGTATGTATTGTAATACACCCTTTCCCACAGTACATATTGTAATACACCCTTTCCCACAGTACATATTGTAATACACCCTCTCCCACAGTACATATATTGTAATACATCCTTTCCTACAGTACATATTGTAATACACCCTTTCCCACAGTATATATTGTAATACACCCTTTCCCACAGTATATATTGTAACACACCCTTTCCCACAGTATATATTGTAATACACCCTTTCCCACAGTACATATTGTAATACACCCTTTCCCACAGTACATATTGTAATACACCCTCTCCCACAGTATATATTGTAATACACCCTTTCCCACAGTATATATTGTAATACACCCTTTCCCACAGTACATATTGTAATACACCCTTTCCCACAGTACATATTGTAATACACCCTTTCCCACAGTATATATTGTAATACACCCTTTCACACAGTATATATTGTAATACACCCTCTCCCACAGTATATATTGTAATACACCCTTTCCCACAGTATATATTGTAATACACCCTTTCCCACAGTATATATTGTAATACACCCTTTCCCACAGTACATATTGTAATACACCCTTTCCCACAGTATATATTGTAATACACCCTTTCCCAAGTACATATTGTAATACACCCTTTCCCACAGTACATATTGTAATACACCCTTTCCCACAGTATATATTGTAATACACCCTTTCCCACAGTATATATTGTAATACACCCTTTCCCACAGTACATATTGTAATACACCCTTTCCCACAGTATATATTGTAATACACCCTTTCCCACAGTACATATTGTAATACATCCTTTCCCACAATACTTATTGTAATACACCCTTTCCTACAGTACATATTGTAATACATCCTTTCCCACAGTATATATTGTAATACATCCTTTCCCACAGAACATATTGTAATACACCCTTTCCCACAGTATATATTGTAATACACCCTTTCCCACAGTATATATTGAAATACACCCTTTCCCACAGTACATATTGTAATACACCCTTTCCCACAGTATATATTGTAATACACCCTTTCCCACAGTACATATTGTAATACATCCTTTCCCACAATACTTATTGTAATACACCCTTTCCTACAGTACATATTGTAATACCCCCTTTCCCACAATACTTATTGTAATACACCCTTTCCCACAGTATATATTGTAATACACCCTTTCCCACAGTACATATTGTAATACACCCTTTCCCACAGTACATATTGTAATACACCCTTTCCCACAGTATATATTGTAATACACCCTTTCCCACAGTATATATTGTAATACACCCTTTAACACAGTATATATTGTAATACACCCTTTCCCACAGTATATATTGTAATACACCCTTTCCCACAGTATATATTGTAATACACCCTTTCCCACAGTATATATTGTAATACACCCTTTCCCACAGTATATATTGTAATACACCCTTTCCCAAGTACATATTGTAATACATCCTTTCCCACAGTATATATTGTAATACACTCTTTCCCACAGTATATATTGTAATACACCCTTTCCCAAGTACATATTGTAATACACCCTTTCCCACAGTATATATTGTAATACACCCTTTCCCACAGTATATATTGTAATACACCCTTTCCCGCAGTATATATTGTAATACACCCTTTCCCACAGTATATATTGTAATACATCCTTTCCCACAGTATATATTGTAATACATCCTTTCTTACAGTATATATTGTAATACACCCATTCCCACAGTATATATTGTAATACACCCTTTCCCACAGTATATATTGTAATACATCCTTTCCCACAGTATATATTGTAATACACCCTTTCCCACAGTACATATTGTAATACACCCTTTCCCACAGTATATATTGTAATACACCCTTTCCCACAGTACATATTGTAATACACCCTTTCCCACAGTATATATTGTAATACACCCTTTCCCACAGTATATATTGTAATACACCCTTTCCCACAGTATATGTTGTAATACATCCTTTCCCACAATCTATATTGTAATACACCCTTTCCCACAGTATATATTGTAATACATCCTTTCCCACAGTATATATTGTAATACACCCTTTAACACAGTATATATTGTAATACACCCTTTCCCACAGTACATATTGTAATACACCCTTTCCCACAGTATATATTGTAATACACCCTTTCCCACAGTACATATTGTAATACACCCTTTCCCACAGTATATATTGTAATACACCCTTTCTCACAGTATATTATAGGATTAAACACCGTTTTCAATGGATTTATCGGTATATCAACAAGACCAACTCACTCACAAACAAATAAAAGTCCGAAGGACTTTTATGATATGTTTGTGAGTGAGTTGGTCTTGTTGATATACCGATAAATCCATTGAAAACGGTGTTTAATCCTTATAATTCTTTAAAATTGCATTAAGAAATAAATTTTCCTAACGTGTTTCTCAACTTCATATTTCTTGTGTATTTGGTAGCGGGATTGACTGAACGTATGAATATTTTGTTTATTTTTAAACGTAGGATTATTTCCATAAACCATTTTCTGATTTTAATAAACACAATTTTTAGTTTTACATCAATCTGTAACCTTATTTTCTGTATCGAACACAAGGAAAGTTTTAAATTTAACAAATTAAGTTGATCGCTACTTTCGATATTGAAAGCCGCCATCTTTGTTTACATTGGTTACGCTAAAAATAGTTCGGTCAACGTCGTTTATCCTAAAATAAATGGAGTCAACTTCATTTATCAAAAAATATATTTCGTTAAAAACCCCAACCGGAAGTAATCTAGACCAATCAAATAAACGAATTTCTTAATATGCAAATCATATTAGAATTATGTTGTAATACACCCTTTCCCACAGTATATATTGAAATACACCCTTTCCCACAGTATATATTGTAATACACCCTTTCCCACAGTATATATTGTAATACACCCTTTCCCACAGTATATATTGTAATACACCCTTTCCCACAGTATATATTGTAATACACCCTTTAACACAGTATATATTGTAATACACCCTTTCCCAATGTATATATTGTAATACACCCTTTCCTACAGTACATATTGTAATACACCCTTTCCCACAGTATATATTGTAATACACCCTTTCCCACAGTATATATTGTAATACACCCTTTCCCACAGTACATATTGTAATACACCCTTTCCCACAGTATATATTGTAATACACCCTTTCCCACAGTACATATTGTAATACACCCTTTCCCACAGTACATATTGTAATACACCCTTTCCCACAGTATATATTGTAATACACCCTTTCCCACAGTACATATTGTAATACACCCTTTCCCACAGTATATATTGTAATACACCCTTTCCCACAGTACATATTGTAATACACCCTTTCCCACAGTACATATTGTAATACACCCTTTCCCACAGTATATATTGTAATACACCCTTTCCCACAGTATATATTGTAATACACCCTTTAACACAGTATATATTGTAATACAAACTTTAACACAGTATATATTGTAATACACCCTTTCCCACAGTACATATTGTAATACACCCTTTCCCACAGTATATATTGTAATACACCCTTTCCCACAATATATATTGTAATACACCCTTTCCCACAGTATATATTGTAATACACCCTTTCCCACAGTATATATTGTAATACACCCTTTCCCACAGTATATATTGTAATACACCCTTTTCCACAGTATATATTGTAATACATCCTTTCCCATACACTATATATTGTAATACACCCTTTCCCACAGTATATATTGTAATACACCCTTTCCCACAGTATATATTGTAATACACCCTTTCCCACAGTATATATTGTAATACACCCTTTAACACAGTATATATTGTAATACACCCTTTCCCACAGTATATATTGTAATACACCCTTTCCCACAGTACATATTGTAATACATCCTTTCCCACAGTACATATTGTAATACACCCTTTCCCACAGTATATATTGTAATACACCCTTTAACACAGTATATATTGTAATACACCCTTTCCCACAGTATATATTGTAATACACCCTTTCCCACAGTATATATTGTAATACACCCTTTAACACAGTCTATATTGTAATACACCCTTTCCCAAGTACATATTGTAATACACCCTTTCCCACAGTATATATTATAATACACCCTTTCCCACAGTACATATTGTAATACACCCTTTAACACTGTATATATTGTAATACATCCTTTCCCACAGTATATATTGTAATACACCCTTTCCCACAGTAC
Source organism: Limnoperna fortunei (assembly GCA_944474755.1). Lineage (NCBI taxonomy): Eukaryota > Metazoa > Mollusca > Bivalvia > Mytilida > Modiolidae > Limnoperna > Limnoperna fortunei. The sequence goes on from OX104111.1 coordinate 105,580,230, forward strand.
ATATTGTAATACACCCTTTCCCACAGTATATATTGTAATACACCCTTTCCCACAGTATATATTGTAATACACCCTTTCCCACAATACTTATTGTAATACACCCTTTCCCAAGTACATATTGTAATACACCCTTTCCCACAGTATATATTGTAATACATCCTTTCCCACAGTATATATTGTAATACACCCTTTCCCACAGTATATATTGTAACACACCCTTTAACACAGTATATATTGTAATACATCCTTTCCCACAGTATATATTGTAATACACCCTTTCCCACAGTACATATTGTAATACACCCTTTCCCACAGTATATATTGTAATACACTCTTTCCCACAGTATATAATGTAATACACCCTTTCCCACAGTATATATTGTAATACACCCTTTCCCACAGTATATATTGTAATACACCCTTTCCCACAGTACATATTGTAATACACCCTTTCCCACAGTATATATTGTAATACATCCTTTCCCACAGTATATATTGTAATACACCCTTTCCCACAGTATATATTGTAATGCACCCTTTCCCACAGTATATATTGTAATACACCCTTTCCCACAGTATATATTGTAATACACCCTTTCCCACAGTATATATTGTAATACACCCTTTCCCACAGTACATATTGTAATACACCCTTTCTTACAGAACATATTGTAATACATCCTTTCCCACAGTATATATTGTAATACACCCTTTCCCACAGTATATATTGTAATACACCCTTTCCCACAGTATATATTGTAATACATCCTTTCCCACAGTATATATTGTAATACCCCTTTCCCACAGTATATATTGTAATACACCCTTTCCCACAGTATATATTGTAATACACCCTTTCCCACAGTACATATTGTAATACACCCTTTCCCACAGTATATATTGTAATACACCCTTTCCAACAGTACATATTGTAATACATCCTTTCCCACAGTATATATTGTAATACACCCTTTCCCACAGTATATATTGTAATACACCCTTTCCCACAGTATATATTGTAATACACCCTTTCCCACAGTACATATTGTAATACACCCTCTCCCACAGTATATATTGTAATACACCCTTTCCCACAGTACATATTGTAATACATCCTTTCCCACAGTATATATTGTAATACACCCTTTCCCACAGTATATATTGTAATACACCCTTTCCCACAGTACATATTGTAATACATCCTTTCCCACAGTATATATTGTAATACACCCTTTCCCACAGTATATATTGTAATACACCCTTTCCCACAGTATATATTGTAATACACCCTTTCTTACAGTACATATTGTAATACACCCTTTCCCACAGTATATATTGTAATACATCCTTTCCCACAGCATATATTGTAATACACCCTTTCCCACAGTATTATTGTAATACACCCTTTCCCACAGTATATATTGTAATACATCCTTTCCCACAGTATATATTGTAATACACCCTTTCCCACAGTACATATTGTAATACACCCTTTCTTACAGAACATATTGTAATACACCCTTTCCCACAGTATATATTGTAATACACCCTTTCCCACAGTATATATTGTAATACACCCTTTCCCACAGTACATATTGTAATACACCCTTTCCCACAGTATATATTGTAATACACCCTTTAACACAGTATATATTGTAATACACCCTTTCCCACAGTATATATTGTAATACACCCTTTAACACAGTATATATTGTAATACATCCTTTCCCACAGTATATATTGTAATACACCCTTTCCCACAGTACATATTGTAATACACCCTTTCTTACAGAACATATTGTAATACACCCTTTCCCACAGTATATATTGTAATACACCCTTTCACACAGTATATATTGTAATACACCCTCTCCCACAGAACATATTGTAATACACCCTTTCCCACAGTATATATTGTAATACACCCTTTCCCACAGTACATATTGTAATACATCCTTTCCCACAGTATATATTGTAATACACCCTTTCCCACAGTATATATTGTAATACATCCTTTCCCACAGTATATATTGTAATACATCCTTTCCCACAGCATATAATGTAATACACCCTTTCCCACAGTATTATTGTAATACACCCTTTCCCACAGTACATATTGTAATACATCCTTTCCCACAGTATATATTGTAATACACCCTTTCCCACAGTATATATTGTAATACACCCTTTCCCACAGTATATATTGTAATACACCCTTTCCCACAGTACATATTGTAATACACCCTTTCCCACAGTATATATTGTAATACACCCTTTCCCACAGTATATATTGTAATACACCCTTTCCCACAGTATATATTGTAATACACCCTTTCCCACAGTACATATTGTAATACACCCTTTCTTACAGAACATATTGTAATACACCCTTTCCCACAGTATATATTGTAATACACCCTTTCCAACAGTATATATTGTAATACACCCTTTAACACAGTATATATTGTAATACACCCTTTCTTACAGTATATTTTGTAATACACCCTTTCCAACAGTATATATTGTAATACACCCTTTAACACAGTATATATTGTAATACACCCTTTCCCACAGTATATATTGTAATACACCCTTTCCCACAGTATATATTGTAATACACCCTTTCCCACAGTATATATTGTAATACACCCTTTCCCACAGTATATATTGTAATACACCCTTTCCCACAGTACATATTGTAATACACCCTTTCTTACAGAACATATTGTAATACACCCTTTCCAACAGTATATATTGTAATACACCCTTTAACACAGTATATATTGTAATACACCCTTTCCCACAGTATATATTGTAATACACCCTTTCCCACAGTACATATTGTAATACACCCTTTCTTACAGAACATATTGTAATACACCCTTTCCCACAGTATATATTGTAATACACCCTTTCCCACAGTATATATTGTAATACACCCTTTACCAAGTACATATTGTAATACACCCTTTCCCACAGTACATATTGTAATACACCCTTTCTTACAGAACATATTGTAATACACCCTTTCCCACAGTACATATTGTAATACACCCTTTCCCACAGTATATATTGTAATACACCCTTTCCCACAGTACATATTGTAATACACCCTTTCTTACAGAACATATTGTAATACACCCTTTCCCACAGTATATATTGTAATACACCCTTTAACACAGTATATATTGTAATACACCCTTTCACACAGTATATATTGTAAAACACCCTTTCCCACAGTATATATTGTAATACACCCTTTCACACAGTATATATTGTAATACACCCTCTCCCACAGTATATATTGTAATACACCCTTTCCCACAGTATATATTGTAATAGACCATTTCCCACAGTATATATTGTAATACATCCTTTCCCACAGTATATATTGTAATACACCCTTTAACACAGTATATATTGTAATACACCCTTTCCCACAGTACATATTGTAATACATCCTTTCCCACAGTATATATTGTAATACACCCTTTCCCACAGTACATATTGTAATACACCCTTTCCCACAGTATATATTGTAATACACCCTTTCCCACAGTATATTATAGGATTAAACACCGTTTTCAATGGATTTATCGGTATATCAACAAGACCAACTCACTCACAAACAAATAAAAGTCCGAAGGACTTTTATGATATGTTTGTGAGTGAGTTGGTCTTGTTGATATACCGATAAATCCATTGAAAACGGTGTTTAATCCTTATAATTCTTTAAAATTGCATTAAGAAATAAATTTTCCTAACGTGTTTCTCAACTTCATATTTCTTGTGTATTTGGTAGCGGGATTGACTGAACGTATGAATATTTTGTTTATTTTTAAACGTAGGATTATTTCCATAAACCATTTTCTGATTTTAATAAACACAATTTTTAGTTTTACATCAATCTGTAACCTTATTTTCTGTATCGAACACAAGGAAAGTTTTAAATTTAACAAATTAAGTTGATCGCTACTTTCGATATTGAAAGCCGCCATCTTTGTTTACATTGGTTACGCTAAAAATAGTTCGGTCAACGTCGTTTATCCTAAAATAAATGGAGTCAACTTCATTTATCAAAAAATATATTTCGTTAAAAACCCCAACCGGAAGTAATCTAGACCAATCAAATAAACGAATTTCTTAATATGCAAATCATATTAGAATTATATTGTAATACACCCTTTCCCACAGTATATATTGTAATACACCCTTTCCCACAGTATATATTGTAATACACCCTTTCCCACAGTATATATTGTAATACACCCTTTCCCACAGTATATATTGTAATACACCCTTTCCCACAGTATATATTGTAATACACCCTTTAACACAGTATATATTGTAATACACCCTTTCCCAATGTATATATTGTAATACACCCTTTCCTACAGTACATATTGTAATACACCCTTTCCCACAGTATATATTGTAATACACCCTTTCCCACAGTATATATTGTAATACACCCTTTCCCACAGTACATATTGTAATACACCCTTTCCCACTGTATATATTGTAATACACCCTTTCCCACAGTACATATTGTAATACACCCTTTCCCACAGTACATATTGTAATACACCCTTTCCCACAGTATATATTGTAATACACCCTTTCCCACAGTACATATTGTAATGCACCCTTTCCCACAGTATATATTGTAATACACCCTTTCCCACAGTACATATTGTAATACACCCTTTCCCACAGTACATATTGTAATACACCCTTTCCCACAGTATATATTGTAATACACCCTTTCCCACAGTATATATTGTAATACACCCTTTAACACAGTATATATTGTAATACACCCTTTCCCACAGTATATATTGTAATATACCCTTTCCCACAGTACATATTGTAATACACCCTTTCCCACAGTATATATTGTAATACACCCTTTCCCACAATATATATTGTAATACACCCTTTCCCACAGTATATATTGTAATACACCCTTTCCCACAGTATATATTGTAATACACCCTTTCCCACAGTATATATTGTAATACACCCTTTTCCACAGTATATATTGTAATACATCCTTTCCCATACACTATATATTGTAATACACCCTTTCCCACACTATATATTGTAATACACCCTTACCCACAGTATATATTGTAATACACCCTTTCCCACAGTATATATTGTAATACACCCTTTAACACAGTATATATTGTAATACACCCTTTAACACAGTATATATTGTAATACACCCTTTCCCACAGTACATATTGTAATACATCCTTTCCCACAGTACATATTGTAATACACCCTTTCCCACAGTATATATTGTAATACACCCTTTAACACAGTATATATTGTAATACACCCTTTCCCACAGTATATATTGTAATACACCCTTTCCCACAGTATATATTGTAATACACCCTTTAACACAGTCTATATTGTAATACACCCTTTCCCAAGTACATATTGTAATACACCCTTTCCCACAGTATATATTATAATACACCCTTTCCCACAGTACATATTGTAATACACCCTTTAACACTGTATATATTGTAATACATCCTTTCCCACAGTATATATTGTAATACACCCTTTCCCACAGTACATATTGTAATACACCCTTTCCCACAGTATATATTGTAATACACCCTTTCCCACAGTATATATTGTAATACACCCTTTCCCACAATACTTATTGTAATACACCCTTTCCCAAGTACATATTGTAATACACCCTTTCCCACAGTATATATTGTAATACATCCTTTCCCACAGTATATATTGTAATACACCCTTTCCCACAGTATATATTGTAACACACCCTTTAACACAGTATATATTGTAATACATCCTTTCCCACAGTATATATTGTAATACACCCTTTCCCACAGTACATATTGTAATACACCCTTTCCCACAGTATATATTGTAATACACTCTTTCCCACAGTATATAATGTAATACACCCTTTCCCACAGTATATATTGTAATACACCCTTTCCCACAGTATATATTGTAATACACCCTTTCCCACAGTACATATTGTAATACACCCTTTCCCACAGTATATATTGTAATACATCCTTTCCCACAGTATATATTGTAATACACCCTTTCCCACAGTATATATTGTAATACACCCTTTCCCACAGTATATATTGTAATACACCCTTTCCCACAGTATATATTGTAAAACACCCTTTCCCACAGTATATATTGTAATACACCCTTTCCCACAGTATATATTGTAATACACCCTTTCCCACAGTACATATTGTAATACACCCTTTCTTACAGAACATATTGTAATACACCCTTTCCCACAGTATATATTGTAATACACCCTTTCCCACAGTATATATTGTAATACACCCTTTCCCACAGTACATATTGTAATACACCCTTTCTTACAGAACATATTGTAATACACCCTTTCCCACAGTATATATTGTAATACACCCTCTCCCACAGTATATATTATAATACACCCTTTCCCACAGTACATATTGTAATACATCCTTTCCCACAGTATATATTGTAATACACCCTTTCCCACAGTATATATTGTAATACACCCTTTCCCACAGTATATATTGTAATACATCCTTTCCCACAGTATATATTGTAATACCCCTTTCCCACAGTATATATTGTAATACACCCTTTCCCACAGTATATATTGTAATACACCCTTTCCCACAGTATATATTGTAATACACCCTTTCCCACAGTATATATTGTAATACACCCTTTCCCACAGTACATATTGTAATACACCCTTTCTTACAGAACATATTGTAATACACCCTTTCCCACAGTATATATTGTAATACACCCTCTCCCACAGTATATATTGTAATACACCCTTTCCCACAGTACATATTGTAATACATCCTTTCCCACAGTATATATTGTAATACACCCTTTCCCACAGTATATATTGTAATACACCCTTTCCCACAGTATATATTGTAATACACCCTTTCCCACAGTACATATTGTAATACACCCTTTCCCACAGTATATATTGTAATACACCCTTTCCAACAGTACATATTGTAATACATCCTTTCCCACAGTATATATTGTAATACACCCTTTCCCACAGTATATATTGTAATACACCCTTTCCCACAGTATATATTGTAATACACCCTTTCCCACAGTACATATTGTAATACACCCTCTCCCACAGTATATATTGTAATACACCCTTTCCCACAGTACATATTGTAATACATCCTTTCCCACAGTATATATTGTAATACACCCTTTCCCACAGTATATATTGTAATACACCCTTTCCCACAGTACATATTGTAATACATCCTTTCCCACAGTATATATTGTAATACACCCTTTCCCACAGTATATATTGTAATACACCCTTTCCCACAGTATATATTGTAATACACCCTTTCTTACAGTACATATTGTAATACACCCTTTCCCACAGTATATATTGTAATACATCCTTTCCCACAGCATATATTGTAATACACCCTTTCCCACAGTATTATTGTAATACACCCTTTCCCACAGTATATATTGTAATACACCCTTTCCCACAGTATATATTGTAATACACCCTTTCCCACAGTACATATTGTAATACACCCTTTCTTACAGAACATATTGTAATACACCCTTTCCCACAGTATATATTGTAATACACCCTTTCCCACAGTATATATTGTAATACACCCTTTCCCACAGTACATATTGTAATACACCCTTTCCCAAAGTATATATTGTAATACACCCTTTAACACAGTATATATTGTAATACACCCTTTCCCACAGTATATATTGTAATACACCATTTAACACAGTATATATTGTAATACATCCTTTCCCACAGTATATATTGTAATACACCCTTTCCCACAGTACATATTGTAATACACCCTTTCTTACAGAACATATTGTAATACACCCTTTCCCACAGTATATATTGTAATACACCCTTTCACACAGTATATATTGTAATACACCCTCTCCCACAGAACATATTGTAATACACCCTTTCCCACAGTATATATTGTAATACACCCTTTCCCACAGTACATATTGTAATACATCCTTTCCCACAGTATATATTGTAATACACCCTTTCCCACAGTATATATTGTAATACATCCTTTCCCACAGTATATATTGTAATACATCCTTTCCCACAGCATATATTGTAATACACCCTTTCCCACAGTATTATTGTAATACACCCTTTCCCACAGTACATATTGTAATACATCCTTTCCCACAGTATATATTGTAATACACCCTTTCCCACAGTATATATTGTAATACACCCTTTCCCACAGTATATATTGTAATACACCCTTTCCCACAGTACATATTGTAATACACCCTTTCCCACAGTATATATTGTAATACACCCTTTCCCACAGTATATATTGTAATACACCCTTTCCCACAGTATATATTGTAATACACCCTTTCCCACAGTACATATTGTAATACACCCTTTCTTACAGAACATATTGTAATACACCCTTTCCCACAGTATATATTGTAATACACCCTTTCCAACAGTATATATTGTAATACACCCTTTAACACAGTATATATTGTAATACACCCTTTCTTACAGTATATTTTGTAATACACCCTTTCCAACAGTATATATTGTAATACACCCTTTAACACAGTATATATTGTAACACACCCTTTCCCACAGTATATATTGTAATACACCCTTTCCCACAGTATATATTGTAATACACCCTTTCCCACAGTATATATTGTAATACACCCTTTCCCACAGTATATATTGTAATACACCCTTTCCCACAGTACATATTGTAATACACCCTTTCTTACAGAACATATTGTAATACACCCTTTCCAACAGTATATATTGTAATACACCCTTTAACACAGTATATATTGTAATACACCCTTTCCCACAGTATATATTGTAATACACCCTTTCCCACAGTACATATTGTAATACACCCTTTCTTACAGAACATATTGTAATACACCCTTTCCCACAGTATATATTGTAATACACCCTTTCCCACAGTATATATTGTAATACACCCTTTCCCAAGTACATATTGTAATACACCCTTTCCCACAGTACATATTGTAATACACCCTTTCTTACAGAACATATTGTAATACACCCTTTCCCACAGTACATATTGTAATACACCCTTTCCCACAGTATATATTGTAATACACCCTTTCCCACAGTACATATTGTAATACACCCTTTCTTACAGAACATATTGTAATACACCCTTTCCCACAGTATATATTGTAATACACCCTTTAACACAGTATATATTGTAATACACCCTTTCACACAGTATATATTGTAATACACCCTTTCCCACAGTATATATTGTAATACACCCTTTCCCACAGTATATATTGTAATACACCCTTTCCCACAGTATATATTGTAATACACCCTTTCCCACAGTATATATTGTAATAGACCATTTCCCACAGTATATATTGTAATACACCCTTTAACACAGTATATATTGTAATACATCCTTTCCCAAGTACATAGTAATACATCCTTTCCCAAGTACATATTGTAATACATCCTTTCCCACAGTACATATTGTAATACACCCTTTCCCACAGTATATATTGTAATACACCCTTTCACACAGTATATATTGTAATACACCCTCTCCCACAGTATATATTGTAATACACCCTTTCCCACAGTATATATTGTAATACACCCTTTCCCACAGTATATATTGTAATACACCCTTTCCCACAGTATATATTGTAATACACCCTTTCCCACAGTACATATTGTAATACACCCTTTCCCACAGTACATATTGTAATACACCCTTTCCCACAGTATATATTGTAATACACCCTTTCCCACAGTATATATTGTAATACACCCTTTCCCACAGTATATATTGTAATACACCCTTTCCCACAGTACATATTGTAATACACCCTTTCCCACAGTACATATTGTAATACACCCTCTCCCACAGTATATATTGTAATACACCCTTTCCCACAGTATATATTGTAATACACCCTTTCCCACAGTATGTATTGTAATACACCCTTTCCCACAGTACATATTGTAATACACCCTTTCCCACAGTACATATTGTAATACACCCTCTCCCACAGTATATATTGTAATACACCCTTTCCCACAGTATATATTGTAATACACCCTTTCCCACAGTACATATTGTAATACACCCTTTCCCACAGTACATATTGTAATACACCCTTTCCCACAGTATATATTGTAATACACCCTTTCACACAGTATATATTGTAATACACCCTCTCCCACAGTATATATTGTAATACACCCTTTCCCACAGTATATATTGTAATACACCCTTTCCCACAGTATATATTGTAATACACCCTTTCCCACAGTACATATTGTAATACACCCTTTCCCACAGTATATATTGTAATACACCCTTTCCCAAGTACATATTGTAATACACCCTTTCCCACAGTACATATTGTAATACACCCTTTCCCACAGTATATATTGTAATACACCCTTTCCCACAGTATATATTGTAATACACCCTTTCCCACAGTACATATTGTAATACACCCTTTCCCACAGTATATATTGTAATACACCCTTTCCCACAGTACATATTGTAATACATCCTTTCCCACAATACTTATTGTAATACACCCTTTCCTACAGTACATATTGTAATACATCCTTTCCCACAGTATATATTGTAATACATCCTTTCCCACAGAACATATTGTAATACACCCTTTCCCACAGTATATATTGTAATACACCCTTTCCCACAGTATATATTGTAATACACCCTTTCCCACAGTACATATTGTAATACACCCTTTCCCACAGTATATATTGTAATACACCCTTTCCCACAGTACATATTGTAATACATCCTTTCCCACAATACTTATTGTAATACACCCTTTCCTACAGTACATATTGTAATACCCCCTTTCCCACAATACTTATTGTAATACACCCTTTCCCACAGTATATATTGTAATACACCCTTTCCCACAGTACATATTGTAATACACCCTTTCCCACAGTACATATTGTAATACACCCTTTCCCACAGTATATATTGTAATACACCCTTTCCCACAGTATATATTGTAATACACCCTTTAACACAGTATATATTGTAATACACCCTTTCCCACAGTATATATTGTAATACACCCTTTCCCACAGTATATATTGTAATACACCCTTTCCCACAGTATATATTGTAATACACCCTTTCCCACAGTATATATTGTAATACACCCTTTCCCAAGTACATATTGTAATACATCCTTTCCCACAGTATATATTGTAATACACTCTTTCCCACAGTATATATTGTAATACACCCTTTCCCAAGTACATATTGTAATACACCCTTTCCCACAGTATATATTGTAATACACCCTTTCCCACAGTATATATTGTCATACACCCTTTCCCGCAGTATATATTGTAATACACCCTTTCCCACAGTATATATTGTAATACATCCTTTCCCACAGTATATATTGTAATACATCCTTTCTTACAGTATATATTGTAATACACCCATTCCCACAGTATATATTGTAATACACCCTTTCCCACAGTATATATTGTAATACATCCTTTCCCACAGTATATATTGTAATACACCCTTTCCCACAGTACATATTGTAATACACCCTTTCCCACAGTATATATTGTAATACACCCTTTCCCACAGTACATATTGTAATACACCCTTTCCCACAGTATATATTGTAATACACCCTTTCCCACAGTATATATTGTAATACACCCTTTCCCACAGTATATGTTGTAATACATCCTTTCCCACAATCTATATTGTAATACACCCTTTCCCACAGTATATATTGTAATACATCCTTTCCCACAGTATATATTGTAATACACCCTTTAACACAGTATATATTGTAATACACCCTTTCCCACAGTACATATTGTAATACACCCTTTCCCACAGTATATATTGTAATACACCCTTTCCCACAGTACATATTGTAATACACCCTTTCCCACAGTATATATTGTAATACACCCTTTCTCACAGTATATTATAGGATTAAACACCGTTTTCAATGGATTTATCGGTATATCAACAAGACCAACTCACTCACAAACAAATAAAAGTCCGAAGGACTTTTATGATATGTTTGTGAGTGAGTTGGTCTTGTTGATATACCGATAAATCCATTGAAAACGGTGTTTAATCCTTATAATTCTTTAAAATTGCATTAAGAAATAAATTTTCCTAACGTGTTTCTCAACTTCATATTTCTTGTGTATTTGGTAGCGGGATTGACTGAACGTATGAATATTTTGTTTATTTTTAAACGTAGGATTATTTCCATAAACCATTTTCTGATTTTAATAAACACAATTTTTAGTTTTACATCAATCTGTAACCTTATTTTCTGTATCGAACACAAGGAAAGTTTTAAATTTAACAAATTAAGTTGATCGCTACTTTCGATATTGAAAGCCGCCATCTTTGTTTACATTGGTTACGCTAAAAATAGTTCGGTCAACGTCGTTTATCCTAAAATAAATGGAGTCAACTTCATTTATCAAAAAATATATTTCGTTAAAAACCCCAACCGGAAGTAATCTAGACCAATCAAATAAACGAATTTCTTAATATGCAAATCATATTAGAATTATGTTGTAATACACCCTTTCCCACAGTATATATTGTAATACACCCTTTCCCACAGTATATATTGTAATACACCCTTTCCCACAGTATATATTGTAATACACCCTTTCCCACAGTATATATTGTAATACACCCTTTCCCACAGTATATATTGTAATACACCCTTTAACACAGTATATATTGTAATACACCCTTTCCCAATGTATATATTGTAATACACCCTTTCCTACAGTACATATTGTAATACACCCTTTCCCACAGTATATATTGTAATACACCCTTTCCCACAGTATATATTGTAATACACCCTTTCCCACAGTACATATTGTAATACACCCTTTCCCACAGTATATATTGTAATACACCCTTTCCCACAGTACATATTGTAATACACCCTTTCCCACAGTACATATTGTAATACACCCTTTCCCACAGTATATATTGTAATACACCCTTTCCCACAGTACATATTGTAATACACCCTTTCCCACAGTATATATTGTAATACACCCTTTCCCACAGTACATATTGTAATACACCCTTTCCCACAGTACATATTGTAATACACCCTTTCCCACAGTATATATTGTAATACACCCTTTCCCACAGTATATATTGTAATACACCCTTTAACACAGTATATATTGTAATACACCCTTTCCCACAGTATATATTGTAATACACCCTTTCCCACAGTACATATTGTAATACACCCTTTCCCACAGTATATATTGTAATACACCCTTTCCCACAATATATATTGTAATACACCCTTTCCCACAGTATATATTGTAATACACCCTTTCCCACAGTATATATTGTAATACACCCTTTCCCACAGTATATATTGTAATACACCCTTTTCCACAGTATATATTGTAATACATCCTTTCCCATACACTATATATTGTAATACACCCTTTCCCACAGTATATATTGTAATACACCCTTTCCCACAGTATATATTGTAATACACCCTTTCCCACAGTATATATTGTAATACACCCTTTAACACAGTATATATTGTAATACACCCTTTCCCACAGTATATATTGTAATACACCCTTTCCCACAGTACATATTGTAATACATCCTTTCCCACAGTACATATTGTAATACACCCTTTCCCACAGTATATATTGTAATACACCCTTTAACACAGTATATATTGTAATACACCCTTTCCCACAGTATATATTGTAATACACCCTTTCCCACAGTATATATTGTAATACACCCTTTAACACAGTCTATATTGTAATACACCCTTTCCCAAGTACATATTGTAATACACCCTTTCCCACAGTATATATTGTAATACACCCTTTCCCACAGTACATATTGTAATACACCCTTTAACACAGTATATATTGTAATACATCCTTTCCCACAGTATATATTGTAATACACCCTTTCCCACAGTACATATTGTAATACACCCTTTCCCACAGTATATATTGTAATACACCCTTTCCCACAGTATATATTGTAATACACCCTTTCCCACAATACTTATTGTAATACACCCTTTCCCAAGTACATATTGTAATACACCCTTTCCCACAGTATATATTGTAATACATCCTTTCCCACAGTATATATTGTAATACACCCTTTCCCACAGTATATATTGTAACACACCCTTTAACACAGTATATATTGTAATACACCCTTTCCCACAGTATATATTGTAATACACCCTTTCCCACAGTACATATTGTAATACACCCTTTCCCACAGTATATATTGTAATACACTCTTTCCCACAGTATATAATGTAATACACCCTTTCCCACAGTATATATTGTAATACACCCTTTCCCACAGTATATATTGTAATACACCCTTTCCCACAGTACATATTGTAATACACCCTTTCCCACAGTATATATTGTAATACATCCTTTCCCACAGTATATATTGTAATACACCCTTTCCCACAGTATATATTGTAACACACCCTTTAACACAGTATATATTGTAATACATCCTTTCCCACAGTATATATTGTAATACACCCTTTCCCACAGTACATATTGTAATACACCCTTTCCCACAGTATATATTGTAATACACCCTTTCCCACAGTATATATTGTAATACACCCTTTCCCACAGTATATATTGTAATACACCCTTTCCCACAGTATATATTGTAATACACCCTTTCCCACAATACTTATTGTAATACACCCTTTCCCACAGTATATATTGTAATACACCCTTTCCCACAGTATATATTGTAATACACCCTTTCCCACAGTACATATTGTAATACACCCTTTCCCACAGTATATATTGTAATACATCCTTTCCCACAGTACATATTGTAATACACCCTTTCCCACAGTATATATTGTAATACACCCTTTCCCACAGTATATATTGTAATACACCCTTTCCCACAGTACATATTGTAATACACCCTTTCCCACAGTATATATTGTAATACACCCTTTCCCACAGTATATATTGTAATACATCCTTTCCCACAGTATATATTGTAATACACCCTTTCCCACAGTATATATTGTAACACACCCTTTAACACAGTATATATTGTAATACATCCTTTCCCACAGTATATATTGTAATACACCCTTTCCCACAGTATATATTGTAATACACCCTTTCCCACAGTATATATTGTAATACACCCTTTCCCACAGTATATATTGTAATACACCCTTTAACACAGTCTATATTGTAATACACCCTTTCCCAAGTACATATTGTAATACACCCTTTCCCACAGTATATATTATAATACACCCTTTCCCACAGTACATATTGTAATACACCCTTTAACACAGTATATATTGTAATACATCCTTTCCCACAGTATATATTGTAATACACCCTTTCCCACAGTACATATTGTAATACACCCTTTCCCACAGTATATATTGTAATACACCCTTTCCCACAGTATATATTGTAATACACCCTTTCCCACAATACTTATTGTAATACACCCTTTCCCAAGTACATATTGTAATACACCCTTTCCCACAGTATATATTGTAATACACCCTTTCCCACAGTATATATTGTAATACACCCTTTCCCACAGTATATATTGTAACACACCCTTTAACACAGTATATATTGTAATACATCCTTTCCCACAGTATATATTGTAATACACCCTTTCCCACAGTACATATTGTAATACACCCTTTCCCACAGTATATATTGTAATACACTCTTTCCCACAGTATATATTGTAATACACCCTTTCCCACAGTATATATTGTAATACACCCTTTCCCACAGTATATATTGTAATACACCCTTTCCCACAGTACATATTGTAATACACCCTTTCCCACAGTACATATTGTAATACACCCTTTCCCACAGTATATATTGTAATACATCCTTTCCCACAGTATATATTGTAATACACCCTTTCCCACAGTATATATTGTAACACACCCTTTAACACAGTATATATTGTAATACATCCTTTCCCACAGTACATATTGTAATACACCCTTTCCCAAGTACATTTTGTAATACACCCTTTCCCATAGTATATATTGTAATACATCCTTTCACACAGTATATATTGTAATACACTCTTTCCCACAGTACATATTGTAATACATCCTTTAACACAGTATATATTGTAATACACCCTTTCCCACAGTACATATTGTAATACACCCTTTCCCATAGTATATATTGTAATACATCCTTTAACACAGTATATATTGTAATACACCCTTTCCCACAGTACATATTGTAATACACCCTTTCCCACAGTATATATTGTAATACACCCTTTCCCACAGTACATATTGTAATACACCCTTTCCCACAGTATTATTGTATTACACCCTTTCCCACAGTATATATTGTAATACACCCTTTCCCACAGTATATATTGTAATACACCCTTTAACACAGTATATATTGTAATACACCCTTTCCCACAGTACATATTGTAATACACCCTTTCCCACAGTATTATTGTATTACACCCTTTCCCACAGTATATATTGTAATACATCCTTTCCCACAGTATATATTGTAATACACCCTTTCCCACAGTACATATTGTAATACACCCTTTCCCACAGTATATATTGTAATACACCCTTTCCCACAGTACATATTGTAATACATCCTTTAACACAGTATATATTGTAATACACCCTTTCCCACAGTACATATTGTAATACACCCTTTCCCACAGTATATATTGTAATACATCCTTTAACACAGTATATATTGTAATACACCCTTTCCCACAGTACATATTGTAATACACCCTTTCCCATAGTATATATTGTAATACATCATTTCACACAGTATATATTGTAATACACTCTTTCCCACAGTACATATTGTAATACATCCTTTAACACAGTATATATTGTAATACACCCTTTCCCACAGTACATATTGTAATACACCCTTTCCCATAGTATATATTGTAATACATCCTTTAACACAGTATATATTGTAATACACCCTTTCCCACAGTATATATTGTAATACACCCTTTCCCACAGTATATATTGTAATACACCCTTTCCCACAGTACATATTGTAATACACCCTTTCCCACAGTATATATTGTAATACACCCTTTCCCACAGTACATATTGTAATACACCCTTTCCCACAGTATATATTGTAATACATCCTTTCCCACAGCATATATTGTAATACACCCTTTCCCACAGTATATATTGTAATACACCCTTTCCCACAGTATATATTGTAATACATCCTTTAACACAGTATATATTGTAATACACCCTTTCCCACAGTATATATTGTAATACACCCTTTCCCACAGTATATATTGTAATACACCCTTTAACACAGTCTATATTGTAATACACCCTTTCCCAAGTACATATTGTAATACACCCTTTCCCACAGTATATATTATAATACACCCTTTCCCACAGTACATATTGTAATACACCCTTTAACACAGTATATATTGTAATACATCCTTTCCCACAGTATATATTGTAATACACCCTTTCCCACAGTACATATTGTAATACACCCTTTCCCACAGTATATATTGTAATACACCCTTTCCCACAGTATATATTGTAATACACCCTTTCCCACAATACTTATTGTAATACACCCTTTCCCAAGTACATATTGTAATACACCCTTTCCCACAGTATATATTGTAATACATCCTTTCCCACAGTATATATTGTAATACACCCTTTCCCACAGTATATATTGTAACACACCCTTTAACACAGTATATATTGTAATACATCCTTTCCCACAGTATATATTGTAATACACCCTTTCCCACAGTACATATTGTAATACACCCTTTCCCACAGTATATATTGTAATACACTCTTTCCCACAGTATATAATGTAATACACCCTTTCCCACAGTATATATTGTAATACACCCTTTCCCACAGTATATATTGTAATACACCCTTTCCCACAGTACATATTGTAATACACCCTTTCCCACAGTATATATTGTAATACATCCTTTCCCACAGTATATATTGTAATACACCCTTTCCCACAGTATATATTGTAACACACCCTTTAACACAGTATATATTGTAATACATCCTTTCCCACAGTATATATTGTAATACACCCTTTCCCACAGTACATATTGTAATACACCCTTTCCCACAGTATATATTGTAATACACCCTTTCCCACAGTATATATTGTAATACACCCTTTCCCACAGTATATATTGTAATACACCCTTTCCCACAGTATATATTGTAATACACCCTTTCCCACAATACTTATTGTAATACACCCTTTCCCACAGTATATATTGTAATACACCCTTTCCCACAGTATATATTGTAATACACCCTTTCCCACAGTACATATTGTAATACACCCTTTCCCACAGTATATATTGTAATACATCCTTTCCCACAGTACATATTGTAATACACCCTTTCCCACAGTATATATTGTAATACACTCTTTCCCACAGTATATATTGTAATACACCCTTTCCCACAGTACATATTGTAATACACCCTTTCCCACAGTATATATTGTAATACACCCTTTCCCACAGTATATATTGTAATACATCCTTTCCCACAGTATATATTGTAATACACCCTTTCCCACAGTATATATTGTAACACACCCTTTAACACAGTATATATTGTAATACATCCTTTCCCACAGTATATATTGTAATACACCCTTTCCCACAGTATATATTGTAATACACCCTTTCCCACAGTATATATTGTAATACACCCTTTCCCACAGTATATATTGTAATACACCCTTTAACACAGTCTATATTGTAATACACCCTTTCCCAAGTACATATTGTAATACACCCTTTCCCACAGTATATATTATAATACACCCTTTCCCACAGTACATATTGTAATACACCCTTTAACACAGTATATATTGTAATACATCCTTTCCCACAGTATATATTGTAATACACCCTTTCCCACAGTACATATTGTAATACACCCTTTCCCACAGTATATATTGTAATACACCCTTTCCCACAGTATATATTGTAATACACCCTTTCCCACAATACTTATTGTAATACACCCTTTCCCAAGTACATATTGTAATACACCCTTTCCCACAGTATATATTGTAATACACCCTTTCCCACAGTATATATTGTAATACACCCTTTCCCACAGTATATATTGTAACACACCCTTTAACACAGTATATATTGTAATACATCCTTTCCCACAGTATATATTGTAATACACCCTTTCCCACAGTACATATTGTAATACACCCTTTCCCACAGTATATATTGTAATACACCCTTTCCCACAGTATATATTGTAATACACCCTTTCCCACAGTATATATTGTAATACACCCTTTCCCACAGTATATATTGTAATACACCCTTTCCCACAGTACATATTGTAATACACCCTTTCCCACAGTACATATTGTAATACACCCTTTCCCACAGTATATATTGTAATACATCCTTTCCCACAGTATATATTGTAATACACCCTTTCCCACAGTATATATTGTAACACACCCTTTAACACAGTATATATTGTAATACATCCTTTCCCACAGTACATATTGTAATACACCCTTTCCCAAGTACATTTTGTAATACACCCTTTCCCATAGTATATATTGTAATACATCCTTTCACACAGTATATATTGTAATACACTCTTTCCCACAGTACATATTGTAATACATCCTTTAACACAGTATATATTGTAATACACCCTTTCCCACAGTACATATTGTAATACACCCTTTCCCATAGTATATATTGTAATACATCCTTTAACACAGTATATATTGTAATACACCCTTTCCCACAGTACATATTGTAATACACCCTTTCCCACAGTATATATTGTAATACACCCTTTCCCACAGTACATATTGTAATACACCCTTTCCCACAGTATTATTGTATTACACCCTTTCCCACAGTATATATTGTAATACACCCTTTCCCACAGTATATATTGTAATACACCCTTTAACACAGTATATATTGTAATACACCCTTTCCCACAGTACATATTGTAATACACCCTTTCCCACAGTATTATTGTATTACACCCTTTCCCACAGTATATATTGTAATACATCCTTTCCCACAGTATATATTGTAATACCCCCTTTCCCACAGTACATATTGTAATACACCCTTTCCCACAGTATATATTGTAATACACCCTTTCCCACAGTACATATTGTAATACATCCTTTAACACAGTATATATTGTAATACACCCTTTCCCACAGTACATATTGTAATACACCCTTTCCCATAGTATATATTGTAATACATCCTTTAACACAGTATATATTGTAATACACCCTTTCCCACAGTACATATTGTAATACACCCTTTCCCATAGTATATATTGTAATACATCATTTCACACAGTATATATTGTAATACACTCTTTCCCACAGTACATATTGTAATACATCCTTTAACACAGTATATATTGTAATACACCCTTTCCCACAGTACATATTGTAATACACCCTTTCCCATAGTATATATTGTAATACATCCTTTAACACAGTATATATTGTAATACACCCTTTCCCACAGTATATATTGTAATACACCCTTTCCCACAGTATATATTGTAATACACCCTTTCCCACAGTACATATTGTAATACACCCTTTCCCACAGTATATATTGTAATACACCCTTTCCCACAGTACATATTGTAATACACCCTTTCCCACAGTATATATTGTAATACATCCTTTCCCACAGCATATATTGTAATACACCCTTTCCCACAGTATATATTGTAATACACCCTTTCCCACAGTATATATTGTAATACATCCTTTAACACAGTATATATTGTAATACACCCTTTCCCACAATACATATTGTAATACACCCTTTCCCACAGTACATACTGTAATACACCCTTTCCCACAGTATATATTGTAATACACCCTTTCCCACAGTATATATTGTAATACACCCTTTCCCACAGTACAGATTGTAATACACCCTTTCCCACAGTATATATTGTAATACACCCTTTCCCACAGTATATATTGTAATACACCCTTTAACACAGTATATATTGTAATACATCCTTTCCCAAGTACATATTGTAATACATCCTTTCCCAAGTACATTTTGTAATACACCCTTTCCCACAGTACATATTGTAATACATCCTTTCCCATAGAACATATTGTAATACACCCTTTCCCAAGTGCATATTGTAATACACCCTTGACCACAGTATATATTGTAATACACCCTTTCCCACAGTACATATTGTAATACACCCTTTCCCACAGTATATATTGTAATACACCCTTTCCCACAGTATATATTGTAATACATCCTTTAACACAGTATATATTGTAATACATCCTTTCCCAAGTACATATTGTAATACACCCTTTCCCACAGTACATATTGTAATACACCCTTTCCCACAGTATATATTGTAATACACCCTTTCCCACAGTACATATTGTAATACACCCTTTCCCACAGTATATATTGTAATACATCCTTTAACACAGTATATATTGTAATACATCCTTTCCCAAGTACATATTGTAATACACCCTTTCCCACAGTACATATTGTAATACACCCTTTCCCACAGTACATATTGTAATACACCCTTTCCCACAGTATATATTGTAATAAACCCTTTCCCACAGTATATATTGTAATACACCCTTTCCCACAGTACATATTGTAATACACCCTTTCCCACAGTATATATTGTAATACACCCTTTCCCACAGTACATATTGTAATACACCCTTTCCTACAGTATATATTGTAATACACCCTTTCCCACAGTACATATTGTAATACACCCTTTCCCAAGTACATATTGTAATACACCCTTTCCCACAGTACATATTGTAATACGCCCTTTCCCACAGTACATATTGTAATACACCCTTTCCCACAGTATATATTGTAATACACCCTTTCTTACAGTACATATTGTAATACACCCTTTCTTACAGTACATATTGTAAGACACCCTTTCTTACAGTACATATTGTAATACACCCTTTCCCACAGTACATATTGTAATACACCCTTTCCCACAGTACATATTGTAATACACCCTTTCTTACAGTATATATTGTAATACATCCTTTCCCAAGTACATATTGTAATACATCCTTTCCCACAGTACATATTGTAATACACCCTTTCCCAAGTACATATTGTAATACACCCTTTCCGACAGTATATATTGTAATACATCCTTTCCCAAGTACATATTGTAATACACCCTTTCCCACAGTATATATTGTAATACACCCTTTAACACAGTATATATTGTAATACACCCTTTCCCAAGTACATATTGTAATACATCCTTTCCCAAGTACATTTTGTAACACACCCTTTCCCAAGTACATATTGTAATACACCCTTTCTTACAGTACATATTGTAATACACCCTTTCCCACAGTATATATTGTAATACACCCTTTCTCACAGTATATATTGTAATACACCCTTTCTTACAGTACATATTGTAATACACCCTTTCCCACAGTATATATTGTAACACACCCTTTCCCACAGTATATATTGTAATACACCCTTTCCCACAGTACATATTGTAATACACCCTTTCACACAGTATATATTGTAATACATCCTTTCCCACAGTATATATTGTAATACACCCTTTCCCACAGTATATATTGTAATACACCCTTTCCCACAGTATATATTGTAATACACCCTTTCCACAGTACATATTGTAATACATCCTTTCTCACAGTATATATTGTAATACATCCTTTCCCACAGTATATATTGTAATACACCCTTTCCCACAGTATATATTGTAATACATCCTTTCCCACAGTATATATTGTAATACATCCTTTCCCACAGTATATATTGTAATACACCCTTTCTTACAGTACATATTGTAATACATCCTTTCCCACAGTATATATTGTAATACACCCTTTCTTACAGTACATATTGTAATACACCCTTTCCCAAGTACATATTGTAATACACCCTTTCTTACAGTATATATTGTAATACACCCTTTCTTACAGTACATATTGTAATACACCCTTTCCCAAGTACATATTGTAATACACCCTTTCTTACAGTATATATTGTAATACATCCTTTCCCACAGTACATATTGTAATACACCCTTTCCCACAGTACATATTGTAATACACCCTTTCCCACAGTATATATTGTAATACACCCTTTCTTACAGTACATATTGTAATACACCCTTTCCCAAGTACATATTGTAATACTCCCTTTCTTACAGTATATATTGTAATACACCCTTTCTTACAGTATATATTGTAATACACCCTTTCTTACAGTATATATTGTAATACACCCTTTCTTACAGTATATATTGTAATACACCCTTTCCCACAGTACATATTGTAATACACCCTTTCTTACAGTACATATTGTAATACACACTTTCCCACAGTATATATTGTAATACACCCTTTCCCACAGTACATATTGTAATACATCCTTTCCCACAATACTTATTGTAATACACCCTTTCCTACAGTACATATTGTAATACCCCCTTTCCCACAGTACATATTGTAATACATCCTTTCCCACAGTACATATTGTAATACACCCTTTCCCACAGTACATATTGTAATACACCCTTTCCCACAGTATACATTGTAATACATCCTTTCCCACAGTATATATTGTAATACATCCTTTCCCACAGTATATATTGTAATACACCCTTTCCCACAGTACATATTGTAATACACCCTTTCCCACAGTATACATTGTAATACATCCTTTCCCACAGTATATATTATAATACATCCTTTCCCACAGTACATATTGTAATACACCCTTTCCTACAGTACATATATTGTAATACATCCTTTCCTACAGTACATATTGTAATACCCCTTTCCCACAGTATATATTGTAATACACCCTTTTCCACAGTACATATTGTAATACCCCTTTCCCACAGTATATATTGTAATACACCCTTTCCCAAGTACATATTGTAATACACCCTTTTCCACAGTACATATTGTAATACCCCTTTCCCACAGTACATATATTGTAATACATCCTTTCCTACAGTACATATTGTAATACCCCCTTTCCCACAGTACATATTGTAATACATCCTTTCCCACAGTACATATTGTAATACACCCTTTTCCACAGTATATATTGTAATACATCCTTTCCTACAGTATATATTGTAATACACCCTTTCCCACAGTATATATTGTAATACACCCTTTCCTACAGTACATATTGTAATACACCCTTTCCCACAGTACATATTGTAATACACCCTTTCCCACAGTATATATTGTAATACACCCTTTCCCACAGTATATATTGTAATACACTCTTTCCCAAAGTATATATTGTAATACACCCTTTAACACAGTATATATTGTAATACACCCTTTCCCACAGTATATATTGTAATACATCCTTTCCCACAATACTTATTGTAATACATCCTTTCCCACAGTATATATTGTAATACACCCTTTCCCACAGAACATATTGTAATACACCCTTTCCCACAGTACATATTGTAATACACCCTTTCCAACAGTATATATTGTAATACACCCTTTCCCACAGAACATATTGTAATACACCCTTTCCCACAGTATATATTTTAATACCCCCTTTCCAACAGTACATATTGTAATACCCCTTTCCCACAGTACATATTTCAATACATCCTTTCCCATACACTATATATTGTAATACACCCTTTCCCACATTATATAATTGTAATATATTGTATCTCTGTAATGGCAGTTATGTTATTTGACACTGATATAAGGTGGCATAACTATGCTTGTCCTACGTCATCCGTTCAAGTTCATGGTTTATATAAATCCATAAAAATCTTTCGGGTAGAAAAGTGGAACATGTTCCTTAACATTTATTTTCAAGGGGCCTTTATACAAATGACCGATTGGTACTGATGTTGACAATTGTCTGCAAATATTTGATTAATCTGATGAGTAATGTAGGCGTTAGAATGCTTACTAGATCTGTCCATAAAACTGACTTTTACATAACTCTACAAATTGTAGACCTGGTAGCGCCTAAAACAATATTTCATTGTATTATATTCTTGAAGTTTAAAGTTGGTAGATTCATTTTAAGTTTCTCATTTCACATGTAATCAAGTATTTATGTATTTGAAACTTCATCATGCGATCAACATTATTTGTCACAATTTATCATGTATATGTATACTATTCTACAAATTTTCAAATATTTGATTTATTTTTCTAAAACTAGATAAAAAAGGTTGTTTTCATGTTTGTTTGTTTTGCCATATATAGAGGTTGGAAACAATGTATCCAATATTTGGAGGTGGGTTTGTTTTCTCCCCAATATATGGTTAAAAATGTTTCAATTCTTAGAGATGATTTTCGCAAAACAATCACAAACAGATACAAGATGGTAATTATAGACCTATGCAATACGCGTATTTTTTTATGCTTTGCAACTACTAGCTCTATACGACGGATGTTTCTATACCCTAATTCAGTGAGAACTTCAGTGAGAACTGTTTGTCTGTAAATCTAATCTCAGAGTCACGGACTTCACCTTACATGATTTAGATAAATTTGTAAGACGGGTTTTATAGCAAAGCAAGTGTATCGTTATCTCGAGAAAAAGAAATAGTTATATCGTTTCTCGAGATAACGATATCTTTATATCGAGATCACAATATAACAATATCGTTTTCTCGAGATTACGATACACTTGTTTTATCGAGATCACGATATAGCAATATCGTTTTCTCGAGATAAAAATATCGTTTTCTCGAGATAACAGTATCGTTTTCTCGAGATAACAGTATCGTTTTCTCGAGAAAACAGTATAGCTCTCGAGATATATAGGATCTAACACCGGTGAGAGGGCAAGACGGGAAAATCTCAGACACGCAAGTGAAAAGATTTCTGGTCTCCAACGAGGCTCTGCCGAGTTGGGAGACCAAAAGTAATCTTTCACGCGGGTGTCTGAGATTTTTCCGTCTTGCCCAACCACCGGTGTTTGATTCTATTTCTCACTAATTCGTTAAAAAAAATCCAGTTCTGTTCTATTGAAAGATTGACAACAAATAGAGTTATCTACCCTGAACGTAATCTCCAGTGTACACATGTTGCGTCACCGTGTTTGTTTTCATGTTTACCGCTATCATTGTGGCATAAATTGGGCCATGGAAGCTCAGATATGTTGTTTTCATGTTAGTATTTAAAAAGGCATAGTAAACCAACACAACTAAAGCAAATATTTTATATTTTTATTGCTGAACCGACAGTTGACGTCAAAATACATTTTTACGGGAAAAGGAGCGTGAAATTCTGATCTCACACACGGGTTGAGATAAGGATATCTCAACCGGCTAAAAATAGGTACCACGCTGTCTCATTAGTGAGAAAACGATATCTTTAAATTGAGATCACGATATAACAATATCGTTTTCTCCACGAGATAACGAATTTAAAAAAAAAATTATTCTTATTTTTCTCATGTCCCTTTACGGCTTCCGTACATTCTGCAAACAAAATACCGAAAGAAAACGTATTTTGTGTACCTAGTGCAGGGTGTCATTAAAAGAGGATGGGGCAATAATTTCTACTAGCCTTTTGTAGCGGTTACAATATTTAAATCTACTATATGTTTTTACACGTGCAAGGAGTCTAGCGCTCTTAATTAACAACTAACTTTTGACCACATACGCCAAGCAAAGGATAAGCTGTACTTATTATGTTGGTTTCACTATTTATTATACCATTAAATATAGCTCGAGGACACATTAAAGTGTAGCAAGTCTATTTTACCGGCAAATTGTGTATAAATAAATGCGATACACACGTTTGATGTGAAACGTATGCTTAGTTTACTCGGTATTTGTAGCACGTTCATACATTTATAGTCAAAGCCGCTGGACCAGGCTAAATTTAATGAACCAATCACAACAACGAGACTGCATGATCTTTTAGTAGGATCCAGGCATTTTTTTTATTCCTCTGGTTCTCTGTAGTTGCAAAATTCCTTAATTAAACGCTGAAATAAATGAGTTAAATGAGCTTTTAATTGCAGATGTGTTAAATCGTCGATCATTAGTAATTATATCACATCACCGCCAGCGCGTGATAATATGACAAGATATGGTTCCTCTGGGAAAAAGATTAGTCTAATGAGTCGGTTTCTGTCAAGTGTAAATAGGATTTATATCTTTTTTATAAGAAAGAATGTATTTTGATTTTACCTTCAGGTACGTTAGACTTGAATTAAAGGCGACTGAATAAAGTGTCTAGAATTCCCTTTGATCATTTACCGACATTTGCTCACGAAAAAAATAAGTTATAGTTAAGTCCAAAGTTCGTTTACGTATTTTAACAGTATTGTCATGCAGACAACGTAAGATTGGGGTAAGTAAAGTTTCATTATTTCACAACATGAGCTGGGGATGGGTTGCAAAATACGGCCATCAATTCCGTCACCTGATAAAAATTTACTTTCCGTGGAAACAATCATGTTTTGTCATGTTTCTTCAATTATTATAGTTTGTTTTACCATTAATTCAGTGTACACAAACCTTAAGAGGATTTTGCCAACACGAACTAGATTTAAAATAAAATGTTCTCTTGGCCTTAATGAGTTATTATTCTACTATATGTAAAAGCTACATAATATCAAGACGAAGTGTTTCATACGGTGGTTGATTACCTTTGACCTCAAGGTCAGAGAGGCCAACATAGATGGATATCATCTCACGGATATCTAGTTGTGTGTTAACTTGTTCTCGTCCTGATTGCTATCAATCAATCAGTATTGTTTGGTTTTTGTTTTCGTCATGAATAAGGCTGAAATATTGCTCGTTGGACGTTAAACAACCATTCAAGTAATCGTTTTTCGGCGAAGAGCAGGTACACCTAAAAAACTCTTGGCGGTGGAAAGACATGGGGACAAATTAAAAACTACCCCAGGGCAGAAGGAAATGGAAATTCTTTGTTGACGACGTCCCGCAAGGGATACAAGTGTTTACGTCAAGTATCATTGTTGATGATAGTTACAGCAATTATTAAGATGGCTTGACCGAGTAATTAGAAGGCATTATATGATAGAATTCTGAAAAAGCATTAAACGCGACGCCATTGGGAAGGTGAAAGCCCCGCAGACCTTGCACCACCTGACAGGAAAAAGAAGTGTCTGGTGCACCAATGGACAAGCTTAGCATCCAGGAATGTAGTTTCCCGTTTAATATGCTTAATATGCTATTGTCTGTTTCACGTCAAATTGATAACGCTGTCTATCAAAATTAAAAAAAATAATTCATTGTTAGATATAATAAAACTCAAAATCAAGTTTCTAGTTTTCTATTCCATTAGCAAAAGGGAACGAGATATTTATAAATACATAACATTATACTTTGTCCTTTATAAATGCAAAAAGTTTACATTGATGGGACACAGAACATCAAATTTTTTTGAAAAATGGAAACAGTGCAATTAAATGTGTGGACCCGCTGTTTAACTAAAAGGGTTTTAGCAACGCGCTAGCTATATCACAGTCTTACCAAGGTGAATGCAAGAATAATTAACATATTTAAAGCATAACTCTGAATGAGTTTTTTGCACATAATCCATTGTCCGTTTGTGATGCAAGAAATTACAATCTCTTATAAAAGACAAGAAGGTAGCAGAAGATAGGTACGTTAGTTTCAGTATAAATATAGTGTTGATATCTTTTCATTAAACAAATTTACATTTAACAGAAACTAACTTTGTCCCGTAATTTGGTTTTCCATTTAGAATATACTGTTTGTAGGCCAAGATGTATCATTATTATTATTATTATTGTAATATGATTATTCTGCTCAGAAATGGGCGCATTAATTTGCAAATAAAACATAAAACATCTAAAACATCACTATAATTAGAACCAAACTAGGGAGACATAGAGGTAGATTATATGTAGTACCAAACTGACAGTACTGGTGTTTTTTCAGTTATAATAATGTTTAAAGATCCAAGCGGACACTTCATGCTATTTGATTTTCAGGGTGAGATATTGCATAAAAATGTCTACCAATCTATATAGCTAGGAGAGTTTAAGATTTTGTATTCCAGTAAATTGTTCGACAGAAAATACTGCGTATTGATGTAAAAATGATGACTAATTTCTTTGCAATTTTTCTTCGGACCGCTGTATTTGTAAAATTTCCCGACTGCAGAACGTGAAACATGGTTGTAGTGTGCGTTTTTTAAATTTTGTTTCACTAAATTTGAAAATATTGTGTTATTTTACTTACTGTGAATGTACGCAATAACAGCATTTTCCTATGTGTACATGTATTTACATTTGTTTATATCGGAAAATAACTTTGAACATTGTATAAGGCGACTTGTTTTAGCCATATATTTAATTGTGATTTATTTGTTTGCTAGTGCTTCCGTCGCATTAAAGTATTAAACTTCTGTGTTTTTTTATAGTCAGGATTAATACATTGTAACAATATCTATGTCATACATTAAGCACATTTCTGAACATTAAAACCGCGATATTGCTCTTATAGGCTAACACGATGATGTCGGCCATCAGGGTCGCGAGCGTACGTTGTATTTGGTCAAATATCGAATTTATTGGCCAGAGTTAGATAAAGATGTTGAAAAACAGGTATAAACATGTACTTATTGTATAATAGGTTGCCTAAGGTTCAAAGGTCAGTTTATTTAGTGAAGTTTGTTCAACCTCTCGAGTTGATGTTTAGACTTATTGGGACTAGAGAGATGAAAAGTAGGCTAAGGAAAAACATACTCGTTTTACCGACACCTATACAATTAATATTGAAACTGTGTCCAATAATTTACGGGATATAGTTTGTCGAGTTGTTTTCACAACTATCTGTACTATTTTGAATACTGCGAAGTCAAACCATCACCGAATGGCTAAGCGTAGTACTCGGGCATCAGGCCTTATACATGTCCGTACAGGATGGACTACATTCTCTTCGTTTAATTCTTAATTGATTCATAATTGAATTGATCTCGGAATGATTTATTTACATCATAAACTGTAATGAGTGAAGACAAAAGCTGCCCTGGTGTTTGAAACTAGCTTACTAACATTGAAGCAAAACAATTTCATTATAAATAATGATAATAACAAAATGCCGAACACCATGGAAATTGTCAGTCCACAAATCAGTCCAAGATACCGTCAAACTTGAGAACCAACAACAAAAATAGTAAATACAGGTACATGTAAATACAGCTATTTTCCAGATTTGGTACAGGTACTTCAAAATAAATTGTGGGTTAAACAAGGTGTTTATGGCATGCCAAACCTCCCGCTTCCATTACTGTAGAGTTATGAGTTGATATATTACTATAGTTTAATTACTTACTAGACCTGTTTAAAGCATAAATCTTTCCATCTGCCTTGAGGCTTTAAAACATAATGCATTAAATATTGCTTTACATATTCAAGTTTATTTTTGTCAATTTCAACGATACGTTTTAAGTCCCACTTACGCTATATAAAACTATAAAAAAAACAACTGTGCTTTATGGAATCGATTGGAACATTTGACCATCGTTCTTAATAAATAAGTATATATTTCTATCGAAAAATATATTTAGTAAGAATTGTTTAAATGATTCAATTCAGCAATTTTTCAAAGTGCTTCCATTTTTTATAGTTAGAGGAAGCCGGTAAACACCACCGACATCTTGTAGAAAAACCGTCAATCCTTTTTTTCACGAGATTATAAGTTTAAAACACCAAAAACCGATTAAAACCAATTGAAGGAAATAAATCTAATGAAGACAGCAAAACGATTGACAATATTTGTTTACACGAGCAAATTGATAATAATATTATTCAGTAAAAAAGGAAGACATAAATGATCGTAAAAATTGTCTTCAGTAATCTTTTCTGTCTCATATGTTCAAACGTCCTAAAGCACCAGTTGATAGCAAAAGAATGCATATCAGGGTATGCAGTATCCAGCATTGAAAGTGTATGAAAATTTCAGGATTGTAGAAATATCTGCAAGTTGTTTTTTAATGACCCTGGATACATTGATTACTGTAAATTTCGACCCGCATGAATAACACGACATTTCCCAGAACCATGCAAGGCCCATTAGAGGAGTACAGCGAGAAATTTGTAGATGAAGTAAAGACTTGGACCATAGCTTTACTAAGTGCATTTGACATTTTCAAGAAACGAAACCAGTGGTACAATTTGCAGGCAATTTTACGGATTTTAAAAATATCCAATATACATTTCAAAATCGAATTAATTAAACAGACTGCACCAGTCGGAAATCAAAAGTTTACAATTACTATTCCAGAACAATCTAGAGGCTCACATGAGCATGTAATCGCTCACTTAGAACACAAACTACTTCAACTATATTTTAATTTTTGCAATTTACAGTTTGTCTAGTTGTTGTAGCTTTTAGGTTGCTGTGAAAAAACTATAAATATCTTGCAAACATTTTGGTTAAGTACAATAACTGCTATAAGGAGTCATCACACAATTCTTGAAAATTAAATGATTTGTAAGCCTTGCACTTTAGGGTAATTTAGAAATTTATAGTTTTACTCTTGGTGTGTTATGGACTAATTTATAACACAAATACTGATTATTTGTACAAATTCGTAATGAAAGGGCATTAACACCTATAAAGAGTCATCTTGCAATTTTGAACTAGCAATGATTTGTAGGCCTTGCTTTTCTGATCATTTGTGAAATTTACATTTTCATTCTAGCTGTTAAACTTTTCAAGTTACACGACAAAAACGGAAATTTTCATATAAAATTGTCATTCAAGGGCAATAACTCCTATAAGGAGTCATCTGACAATTTCAGACCGATTAAGTGAATTGTAGGACTTTTATTGCTGATCATTTTTGCTATGTAATGTTTTACTCTAGCTGTTATGTTTTTTAAGTTACATTACAAAAAACGAAAATTTCATAAAAAGTTGCCTTTTAAGGGCAATAACTCCTATAAGAAGTCATCGGACCATTTCAGAACAATACAGTGAATTGTAGGACTTGTATTGCAGATCATTTTTGCTATTACAGTTTTACTCTAGCTGTTATAGTTTTTAAGTTACAGGACAAAAATGATTGATGATTGATTGATTGATTGATTGTTGTTTTACAATCAATCAATCAAGCAATATTTCAGCTATATTCAGGACGTGAAAAGTATTATAATTTCATTGTTACATGTAGAATATCCAATCCTTAGGATTAAGACATGATCTCATACAATAATATGAGAGTATATACAGATAAAAAGGATAATTAAAATAATAAAATGTATAAAGCATAACAATTCTCAGACATATTAAATTTTACAATATAAATTTTACTTTCTTTTGGAAACTTTAAAATTGTGTCGCCTGCGACAGTTTTAAATAAATTAAAATATGAATCTACACTAAAAAAACTTTCCCAGATGTGCGCCACATCCACACAGTCCAATTTAAACATGCTTAATGGTGTATGGGGTGTTGCATGGCACACATTCGGGTCGTGGCTCATTATTTAAAATATTACTTTGTGTCGTCCTGGTATGACCCTGACGACCACGTGTTAAAACAACTTGGTCTCTACGACCTCTTAAACTTTTAAAACTATTTGTGTGCTGTAGTGGTTTGATCTCATGAAGTTTATTATGAACTTGGAGATCCCAAGCACTTTGCCACAAATTAAAAATATATTAAAAGTCAATGCTTTAAAATCGGTAAAAAGATTATTACAGTTAATGATAGCATCCTTTAGGGCAGTTTTAGCCTCCTGATCCACGACTGTTTTTCCACGGATTCCGACATGACTGGGAATCCAGAAGAAGATAAACTCTTTCCCGAAAGCAACATGAGATTTGTAAATTTGAATAATTTTAAGAATATAACAATTTTTAATTTTGAAATTTTCAATAGCCTGTAGACAAGATAGGGAATCGGAGCAGACAATAAATTTGCATTCGTCTGACGAAGCAACTATTTTCATCGCAAAAAGAATAACTTGCGCCTCTGCTGTAAATACAGATGAGACAGACGGAAGGCGGAGGGTTTCAACACGCTCTCCGTAGACAGCGGCCGAGGCGACTTTATCGCCGTCTTTTGACCCGTCTGTATAAAAAGTGCCATAGTCAGGGTAACAAGATTTAATTTCCGCATAATGTTGTTGTATTATTAAAGGGTTTGTGTCGGATTTTTAAAGTTTTCTTAGATCATACATAAATATCAGTTTGGGGTTTAACCACGGGTGATTATGTGGAATTTCGATTGCAGCAATTTCACCTAGATTTATACAGGAATTTTCCAAATGAGATTTAATTCGGAGGCCAAAAGTTTGAATTTTGTTTGGATGTTTTTCAAAAATGTTTTGATAAAAAGGTTTGAAAACAAAGTCGTGGGCGGGGTTGCCAGGATATGCCTTTAATTTGGTTGCATATTGCAAAGCGAGCTTTATTCTTCTTTGATACAAAGAAGGCTCGCCTTCTTCTACATATAAACTCTCAACAGGTGTGGTTCTGATAGCTCCAAGGCATAGTCGCAATCCTTGATAGTGTATAGTATCAAGGATTTTGACATATGACTTGCGAGCAGAACCATAAATAAAGCAACCATAATCTAATTTAGATCGAACCAGCGATCTATATTGATTTTAGTAAAACCTCGCACTCATCACCAATTCGGTGCTTGCTACGACTTTTAAAATATCTAATGCTTTAATGCATTTTTTCTTTAACATTTTGATATGGGGTAAAAAGGTTAGCCTTGAATCAAATTTTAGACCAAGAAAAGTAGTTTCCTTTCCAATTTTGATAGGATTATTATGTAATTTTAATTCGGGATCAGGATGCATCTTTCGTTTTTTACAAAAATACATCCCCACGGTTTTTGCAGTGGAGAATTTAAAACCATTCTCAATTGCCAATTTCTCTATTCTATTTAAACATAACTGCAGTTGACGTTCAATATTATTCATGTGTTTTCCTCGGTAACATATGAGGAAGTCGTCAACTTACAGAGAACCATCAATATTATCTTTTAAAACTTGAGCAAGGCTATAAATTTTGATACTAAATAAAGTGACAGAAAGGATGCTTCACTGGGGAACACCCATTTCCTGTTCAAAAGGGTTAGATAAAGTAGAATTTACCCGAACTGTAAACTCTCTGTCAGATAAAAAGTTTGAAATAAGGTAAGAAGTCAACCTTTCAACCCCATATCAAAAAGAGCTATTAAAATACCATATTTCTATGTTGTGTCACAGTCTTTTTCTAAATAAAAAAAGATTGACACAACATGTTCATTTTTGGCAAAGGCGTTTCGAATATACGCTTCAAAACGTACATGATGATCTAGGGTACTTCGCCCTTGTCTGAATGCAAATCGGATATTTGAAATTAGGTTGTTCGATTCTAAAAACCAGACAAGGCGATCATTGATCATCCTTTCCATGGTTTTAAAAAGATAGCTTGTGAGGGCTATAGGCCGATAGTTGGACCCTTCTGAGTGATCTTTTCCTGGTTTTGGAATAGGCACAACAGTGGCCATTTTCCAAATAGATGGTAAATCATCCGTTTCCCAAATGTTGCTAAGAAAGGCATTGAAGAGAAGATTGTGGCAGATGTTTGAGAGGTTGATAATGGATGTCATCTGGACAACATGCTGTATCGTTAGATTTGTTCAATGCAGTTTTAAGCTCTTCCAAAGAAAAAGGAATATTGTAATCTTCTGAATTGTTTGACTGGAAATTAAGTTTTGATTTTTCTTTTTGAGTTTTGATACGCTTGAAATCGGGATGATAATTTTCACCGGATGAGTGTTTTGCAAATGTTTCGTTCAATTTGTTAGATATATCTGACCAAGATGTTAACAAGTCTTGTCCATTCTTTAAATGATGGACATTTGCTTTTTCCGTTTTTACCTTTTATTTAACGAATCCTGTTCCAAATTTTATTCATAGGGGTATGGTTATTTAGTTGAGAAACAAAGTCACGCCAAGAGGCGCGTCGTTTTTACCTCGTTACCCTGCGAGCTTTCGCCCGAAAAATTCGGAAATGGTTATGATTATTTTGAGTTGGCTGTTCATTAAAGCGTCGTTCGGCTTTTTTCCGGTCTTTAATAGCGTCCTCAAAGCTGTCATCGAACCATGGTTTACTGGGATGTTTTGGATTTGTCGAGGTCTTAGGAATTGTTTCATCAACAATTGAAATAAGTGTTTCGTTGAATTTTAAAATTGGATGAGAAACAGCTTCAAAAGAATCATAGTTAAGTCGCTCTATACAGAGTTGTTCAAATAGAGGCCTTGTCAAATTTAAACCGAGCAACTCGTTCTGTGTTTGAAGAGTGTAAAGATTCCAAGATAATGGGAAAGTGATCACAGCCACAGAGTTCGTAATGGAATTTCCATGAGAAATCAGGCAACAGAGTAGGATCAATAGCCGAATATGATCCATTCCCAGGATGTGAATATATATTGGATCCATCATTAAAAATACACAGATCTTCCTGATTCATTTAGCCTTCAAAAATTTTACCTTTATCGTTTATTGTGTTACTGTCCCATAAAGGGTTGTGTCCGTTGAGGTCCCCAAGTAATATATAATGGGGC
The DNA here is from genome assembly GCA_944474755.1 of Limnoperna fortunei. NCBI lineage: Eukaryota > Metazoa > Mollusca > Bivalvia > Mytilida > Modiolidae > Limnoperna > Limnoperna fortunei. The sequence continues at coordinate 105,616,069 of OX104111.1, forward strand.
GGAAGCTGATCAGTAAGATGTTTCAACTGATTTAAATTTAATGAAAAATTGGGAGGGATATACACAGAGCATCAGGTAATTGTTTTGTCTTAAGATATTCTAAAAGCAACCGCCTGAAGATCAGTGTTGAGAACTACAGGGCTATGTAGAACTTGATCTTTTACAAGAATGGTAGAGCCGCCAGCAGCTCTATCGTTCTCGTCTACATATTTGCTGTATATAAAGTCCTTTTTTAAAGATATGTTATCACTTCGTTTTAGGTGAGATTCTTGGAGGTAAAATACAACAGAAAGAAAGGCTTGAACTAATAATGTGATTTCAAGAAAATTAATCTTAAGACATCGACAATTTCACTAAATGATTCTGTCCATTATTTTGGAGAACGAATGGGGGAGATACTAATTTTTCGTTGTGTTCTCCCTTGCCCGTCTCGACTGGGAGACCGACTGTGCGATCCCGTAGTAGCCATTGGATCACCCCAAATTGTCTTCCAAACTGCCGAACCTATTATGGACCTGCAATGGATCTCTCATAGATTTCGGAGTTCGGTCGCTTTTCTTAGTTTCCTTAGGTATTGGATTGTAAGATAGGGGTTTTTTTGGTAGAATTTGCTTTTTTATTTTTTGGGGCTGCTTGAAGAAGTTGACGTTTTAGATTGGGTGGATTTCAAAGACGAAGAAGTTTGGAATGTTGACGATTTCCGGGATGGTGTAATAATTTTGTCACTGGTTTCAACTGGCAGTCTTTCGGGGTCATTTTTGTCAATAGGCCAGGTGATCGTTGTTTGCTTTCCAGATGTAGTATAAACGCGTTTGGTCACAATGGCATATGACATTGAAGGAGATGATGTATTTGCCGAACTGAACAGTCGACGAGCTTCAGAGTAGCTGATGTTTTTTCCGTTTTTAACTTTTGGATGTCCTTTTCTTTTTTGAAGTGTATACAGTCTTTCGACGAGGACATGTAGGCTTCACCACAATTTGCACATTTTGGTGTATTGATGCAGGTAAAGCCCTCATAGCCTAATTCTGCACATTTAAAACACGTCAGCGTACCTCTACACTGTCCCTTACCATGTCCAAACTTTTGACATTTGAAGCAACGCACAGGGTTTTCGAACGTATGCGCTGACTTTAACACCACAGATACCTATTTTGATGATTGGGGGACAATATGAGTGTTGAACACCTTCTCTCTTTGAAATGAATCCTACTCCCTGAGTCTGCAACTCGGAACATATTTCTTCGTCGGTCAGTTAAGCGATGTCATCATCTCTATAATGAATGATTCCCTGACTCGAGTTTAAAGTTTAAAGTTCTGTGGGGAGAGTCCGAAATTTCATATTCAATAATTTTATTTAATTTAAGTAAATTTACGGATTGATGTTTTTAAGAGTATTCAACAACTAGACAGCCCGATTTCATTTTGATGACGTTTTCTACGTCTCCTGCACATCCCTTAATTGATTTTTCTATAACAAACGGAGATACTTTAGTTAATGGTTTATTTTGATCCTTTAGTTACTTGATAAGACAATAAATCTTGGCCAGCGGTCTTCGCCAACAACATCTTCAAGAGGAAATTAATTTTCTTCCTTTTTTAACCTGTTATATATTTTTTTAATACGCCATGTTGAAAAATGCGATTCACCACCCTTGTCACCCACCCGCTACGGAGTGCCAACAGGGGCGATTCTTGTGTCTGCGGATCACCAACAGAAAGCATCATGTGTTCCAAGGGTGGTATACTCAAATAGATGAATTTCATTACGAACGCAAGCTTTGTGCCAGAATTAACTGGCAAAACAACCGTTCGAAACGCAATCTACTCGATTGACCCATGAGACACCGCCTTTTTAACAGCTTGTAACTGAAAAACTTTGGAACTGAAATTCACAAGATATAATCAAGTGATAAGATAAATTACGACAAATTTGTTAAGGGCTCGGCGTGACCAGTCGATTGAAGGAACCGGGTCAATCCGGTCTCCCGTCTAGCTGAAGTCAGGTCCAAAGTGGAGTATTGAAAATCGAATCCCGCTGACCCGCACTAATGGCTGCAGCAGAGAGTGATCTCTTAACAACCAGGATTCCTTCCTCCACCACCACGGGTTGCAACACACGGCAAACATGTCGCCTCTATAAAGCTGAGGAAGCTTTGCCCTTCAGCCACCGCCTTCTTTGCAAATCCTGTAAGGAAGCCGTCTATCAAATGATACGTACATTACATGGAACAGTTTAAAGGAAAATAATGTAATAGAGTAGCTTAAATGATAAGGATTCACAAAGGGCAAGACGTGACATGCCGATTCATCAAAGTCAGTGCTAACTCGATTTCCCGTTTAGAAAAAGTAAGGGTTCAGTAAGTAATCGGGACCGTTTACCCTGCCTACTAAAATACACGACAAGTGTTGCCTCTGTTAGCAGACTCTTACTGCAAGCTGGGGAAGCCGTGGGCCTATTCTCCTGTGCCCCGGGTCTCACACGTGGTACACAAAAATGAAACATTTCATAAAAAATTGTCATTTATGGGCAATAACTCATCTAAGGCGTCATCTGAAAATTTCAGCCAAAAAAAGTGAATTGTAAGTCTTAAATTGCTGATCATTTTTTACTTTCACAGTTTCTCTCTAGCTCTTATAGTTTTAAATTTAGGTAAATACCAAAAATTTAGTCAAAAATCGTCATTAAAGGGCAATAACTCCTACAGGAAACCAATACACAACTTCACTAATAGCAACTATTGTAGACCTTTGTGTGCTGATCAATTTAAAGTAACGGTTTTCTCTATTATAATTTTTTGAGATAATGATAAAAAAAAGTTGGTTGACACCCCTATTTTAGTGACAGTGGCCATCTTTGGCGTTGATCAACACCCAGGGTACAAATTTAAAACTAGGAACCCTAAGGATGATTGTGGCCAAGATTGAAACTGCCCAGTGGTTTCAAAGGAGAGGATTTTTGAAAAAGTTCACGACGAACGACAGACGACGGACGCAAAGTGATGGCAAGTTTCGGTCCAGGTGAGCTAAAAATACAAGGATTCATTATTAATATATTGTCGACTTATATTTTGTATTGGTTTCAAACTGGATTAGAATCTAGAATGACATTGCAAAGAAGATTAGAACATAGCACAGGAAATGTCATTAGTCTACAATGAGACGAGAACAAGTTTTATTATTATAAGCTGGCTTGCAAAAATCCTTCATTGCTGGTGATAACATGAGTATATTACTCCAGTAACACTTCATTGAATTCCTCTCATCCTGTTTTCGGTCAAATAATTTACACATCACAAGATATCACTAGAATAACTAGATATCAGTGAGATGATACTCATCTCTGTGGGCCCCGCCAACCTTGAGGTCAAGGTTAAAGGTCATCAATCATGGTATGCGACACATCGCCTTGATATTATCTACCAACATTCCAAATATCAAAACCCTACCTCGAAAGATAAAAAAAGTTACAGCCCGGACATAAGAAAGCAATAATGTGACTTTAAGGTCAAAGTTATTTCTACAATCCGTTGTCTGCTGATAGAAAAGCTATTTAATCAGATTCACAGTGGCAAGATTGAAGTCATAGTAAAAGAAATTTAAGGTCGGCATTACTTGACTGTTACGAAATAATTGTGTCACACATGACCATTGATTTGTTCCGGTTGTCCAAACCTCTTTCCGGTTCTTGCTGAACTATGACTTCCCCAAGATATGACTAGTAACCGGATTTTAACTTGACTATACGACGGCCGCGTGGAACAGGAGTTGCTAACCTGGACTTTTCGTTGTATGATCAGTCTTTGCTATCTTTGGTACTTTTTTTCCTAACCTTAGAAACAGGAGAACTGGATAGCAGTTTATTGTGTGTGGTCTTTTATGGTGTTGGAGAAGCAGACTGCAATATTTAGATCAATTTCAGTCAAAAACTATAAATTGTTGTAGATTTAGACAAGGAATACAGCTGCACAGTAAAAAAGTATTTTCATATGAAGATTTCATCATTTTAGATAGTGCACATCCCGATGAACTAACGGACAAAATGTCAATAATTGATCAACAAGAAATGAATTTGTTTATTGATCTCACCAAATACTAGACAATGGTAACAATGTTAGGGATTCTGACTTTGTAGAAGGTCTAGAAGAAACAATTAGTAATATTAGAGTTGATAACTTAGTGATATATCAAAGCATCGAAATTTAATCCTTTTAAATTATCTTGTGATATCGTACAATTACACGTGTGGTAAGTGTAAGAGAAGTATACAGACCAAAGACAGACAATGAAGAAAAAAAAACACCAACTTAATTCAAAATATAAAAATATTACTGTTTTTATTGAGATAAATTGTTATGGTAACAAATGGGTTTTCTACGATATTTTGCGCTTGTTCACACATGCCACGATGTAAACCTATTTTATGGAAGCACCTTGTGATCGCTTTGTAAAGCATAATTAGGAATTGATAATTGTTTTTTGATTTGTATTTACCATCCATAAACTTGAAACGTCAGTATTGTTTATTCTTTCTAGGGTTTGCCACTTTATTATGTAGTACATGTATTTTGTCACATTCCAAAGCGGTATTATTGTAGCCATGCTTCATATGTTTTTGTGTAACGTTGTGTATTAGACCTAGAATTGTGTAATCACGTGATCAATGTTTTCACACATAGCGGCAAGTACAAATAACATTTTATTTCTAAATCAGGAGTCCACCGGGAGCAACTCAGCAACGAGAGTTGTACAAAAAAGAGGAAAAGAACATAATTGATAGATACACATTATTATACATAAGACAACACGATGAGACAATTTACTGGATTATTAATATTCATATTAATATAATATTGAAAATCGAAACACCGGTGTAATTTTTAAGTTTACAATATCTTTATCTAATATAAATCTGGTAGTGGATGCTAGAATGTCAGTCAGTGTCCTTATTCCTCAGTAAAAATATCAGTTTGGATTCATTTGACAAACTAGAAAACCTGGGATACTTTTTGGCAACAAGATTAAATAAATTATTTATTTTTGTTCTGAATTTTGAACACACACATTAAAATGTGGTTTATCTTCAATTTCCTCAGAAGAACAGTATGTGCAAGTTCTATCAGACCTAGGTGTATTAGAGAAACATCCCATTTCAATTTGTTATCAATTGGCTGACATGCGAAATCTGCAGAGAGCTTTTCTTTGATCCGAATTGTTTATTTTCGTAAAAGATATTTCAAAGCCAAAATGATCCTTGATTTTTAAATAGATACATAAATTTCCATCAAGTTTAGAATGTCTGTAATTATACCAATTGTCTAAAAGCTTTTCCCTTGGTAATTTTTTAAATCTTTTAAAATTTATATCTGCTGTAATTACTTGAATCTGTATTTATACCCAAGTAATTTAATCGCTTTATCACAAAAGTATAAAAGGTAAATCTTTTACTATTGTCAAAATTTCTACTTCCGAGATATGCATCTTTTAATAATGAAAAATCAGAGGAAAGATTTCTAGTCCATACCAATAAATATTGATTGATTTTATGATATCATAATATAAAGGAAACCTTCCAAGTTCAGATAATACCGCAAAATTTACACTTTTCTGTAGAACTCTCTAAATACATTTACAAAATTCGAGATGTAATTTTTCGCATGGTATGTTATTGAATATTTTATCTAAAGCAAAGGATGTTCGCAATTTTGAGTTAGAAGAGCAATAACTTCCCCAAATTTCTGAGTTATACAAGAAGATAGGTTTTTAAATATGGTCAGAAATATGTACACAGGTACAAAGACTTGGACTTAAACTTAAAATGTCACTTCTTTTTTATGATCAGCCTTTAAGAATTTATTATAAAGTTCAATCCTCATTTGATGAAATGATCCTGATGCTATGGAATACACCCTTAATACCTATAACAGGAGATACAATTCAAGTGATTATTTTGTAAAGTAAATTTTTCAAAAAATGTTCTGCCCGCTTTATCAAAAATCAATACTTTAGTCTTTTTAATGTTGACCTTATAAACCTATCATTACAAAATTGTTCAAATAAATTAAGCCTAACTTGTAATCCCTGTGAAACGTTTGAGAATATTACAATATCATCTGAAAACATTAAGCAATTAGTGTTTCACTATATAAATTGACTGTATCTGAACAGGCCTGAAGGCAGCATGGAAAGTCATTAATAAATATTTTAAACAACCAGGGCTTAAATTGTCACCTTGTCGAACCCCCAGTTTGAAATAAAATATGTTGCGAATATGAATGCTTAAAGGTAGTCTAGTTGTAAACGATATTTCAACATTATTTAATATTAAACTTGTAAACAATTTGACTGAATTAGATAAAGGATTTTTACGTTTCGTAAATATATATTATTTGTATTATATTGGTGTTAAATCATTTTTTATTGTTTCCATAGGGAAGTATTTTTCTGTAGGCTGAAGTAATTATGTCAAGTAGATAATTTCCCGTCGTAACTAAGGTCAATCTGATTGAAACCCCGATGAGTTCCAGCGGTATAAAATGGAAGAATTGTAAATTCCGGGGTTCCTTCCCACTCCTGATTTTGATGCTAGCAGCCAGACTTTATTATGAGTTTTCGGTCAGTTTCACAATGAAATTTACATTTTAATCCTGAAAAACGTTCGTTTTCTACATATTTGGCTATTTTTGAATCTGTGATCAGTAGTTGTTTTTTCTTTGGAATCACAGCTAAATTGGAAAAAGAATCAGTCATTTTAATCTGATTTGTAATTTCTTGTCAGATTATTTCAGTTGACTGTATTTTACATTATAATTTGGAACATTTTGGTCATTTTCTGACAAGTAAACCATGTTGTTTCTTGTTTTGGTGAGTTCTAAATTGTCGCTTTTTATTTTTATCTGACAAAAGTATGTTTCTGCTTTGTCAGATTGATTTTTGTTAAATTGTTGCCTCCCGTACCAGAACATGTGCCAGTTGTAGTCCAATGAATGCAAGAATTTAATGGAATAAAGTTGATCCCTAGCCCAATTACTTCTCCCAATTGTTACAGATGGTTAGTATTTTAGGAACCAGACTTCAGAATACCTGCCTATATATTAGTTATTGTCTTATTTAGTCAGAGTTAACTAACTTTACAATAATACATCATTCAAGTTCCATAAATAAGTAAAGTTCACACATAAAAATAAATAATTTTATTAAAACATATCAATCTATTGATTGATTCCTGATAGTTTCTGTGTTTATCCAGATCTAACAGTGTAATATTCATTACATACTAACGGGACATGTCACTCCTAATTAAACCTATATTACAGTTCGATATTTCTGTGCCACGGCTGAAATTTGACGTATCGGTTCCGTTCCGTTCCGGAATCAACATTCCGCCATTTCATTGATAGTGTGCTTGGAATTTTTTCTCTCTCGAAATTGGTTATTTCACGAAAATATAGTGAAATAATAGTATTTATTTTTTATAGTTTATTATTCACTTATGAGTTTTGATTTCGTATAATGACATGTTGTCATTCCACATTTAGCCAGAAAACAATACTAAAATGTGCGTAATATCGTAGCGGTGTTTTCCTTCAGTCAACCCCAACTGTGAATGTAATAACTTCATCACCCTTTGTGTGATCACAACTTACCTTGGTTTTTATGAAAATTTATAGATACTTCTGTGCATTTGACTGCTTAAAAGTAGGTTTTTTGCGTTTTTTGCATGCATTTGGATGATGGGAAATTTGTTTATATTTTGGAACACCGGTCCCCATCTTGGCTACATACACCGACCATACACCCATTTGTAAATGTAATAACTTCATCACCCTTTTTGTGATCACAACTAACCTTGGTTTTTATGAAAGTTTAAAGATACTCCTGTGCATTTGACTGCTTAAAAGTAGGTTTTATGTGTTTTTTGCATGAATTTTGATGATTGGAAATTTGTTTATATTTTGGAACACCGGTCCCCATTTTAGCTACATACACCCGTTGCACATGTAATAACTTATCACCCTTTGTGTTATCACAACTAACCTTGGTTTTTATGAAAATTTATGGATACTCCTGTGCATATCTAATATTAATTATTAATAATTTTGTTGTTTCAGATGCCTTCTCGAAAGAAGTCAAGTCAATTAACAGACAGACAATTTTTTTAATTAGTTTATTACTGTTATAACATTCTGTAATTCCTACTGTGTTTACCTGACATGTTTATAATTATACAGATTGCCTTGGTTGCCGCACATGGTGTGAGGCAGACAGAAAATTTTATTAATTAGTTTATTAGTTAATTACTGTTTTTGCAATTTCATCCTGTAATTTCTACTGTGTTTACCTGACAGGTTTATAATTATACAGAGTGGCTTGTGTTTTTATTTATTTTCTTTTTCCTTATCATTATCAAAGAATTGTATTCTTTTTACCTTACAAATAAAGTAATTAAAGATATATGTATGAAAACATTCAAAGCTGAAGAGAAATTCAATAAAATGTTAATTGGGAAAGTTGTTTTAGTTTAATTACACGATTAAGGTGAATAAAAATTTATAAAATTTTTAATTATAATAATCCGATCTGATATGAATTTTTATTTATTGTATATAAATATAGATGAACGCAGGGAAAAGAACTAGAAATCGTTAATAATGTATTTAAAAAAACGGAAATCATATCATACCGTACCGAACACGATTACATTTTAACAAAGTTAGAAACTAAAGCTGGCCGTATGTGATTCAATTCTAGCTACGAAAAAATTTCCGACCGAAGTGCTAGCTCTGCGTTCGTGTTTTAGAAATTTTGCCGAAAACGCCAGTGACAAGTCCCGTTAGTATAAACTGTCCCTGCTAAACTCACTGAATGCCTCGTTTCATTTAGAGTTATCTCCCATGCCTGTTAAAACCATTTTGCTGTTTAGTTGGTAGTACCATCTACTGTCACGTGAGATTATCGTTCTGTCTGTCTAGTCCAACAAAAGGCGATTCGATTGCTTGACAGTACATATTCGCTAATGAGATAGTCTGATCACGTCCTTTATTTCTAAGTTCCTGAGTGTGCTTGTGTGTAATTTTATCTACAGTGGAGCGTAAAGTTTCTCTACTTGTAGTTTTCCACTTGCACATGACAGAAGCCGTGCAACCTTGAGGCATACTATTGCATTAGGGAGTAGTTTTGTAGGCCACTTATCCCCATTGTTCAAGTTGTTGCTAAGATTACACATTCATAAGTTTAGCGCTTGACCTGTTACGGACATCCTGAATCTACTTACACTTAACCCATCCCCCTTTTCTAAAGATATTTTCCCATTACCAAATAACACTGCATTAAAGACTGTCCCCAAAGCCATTTAAATATGTTAAATAACTATTAGCAGTATTACTCGAGATGTACACTCACCTCTGAGAGATCTCTAGGACTTTCCATTATCCTAGTTATATATAGTTCCAGTGTACTTTAACAATGGTAGTGGCAGCACTATTCGATATGTAAAGCAAGACATTACTAGAGAAAAGCTCGACCCGTTAGACATTTTGGTGACGCAGCGGTGGGATTTTCAAAATTTTGAAAATCCAGTGATACCAATCTATACCTCCAGTAAAAGAAAAAGATAGTAAAAACAAGAGCTACACATATGGTGGTTGGTAATGGTGGACAGTTGAATGAAAAAGATACTGAATCAGAAATACAGACAGAATACAGTGATGAATTTGAAATATCCCAGTATGAATACCATGGTCACATCAATGCCACTGTGATAGAGAAGCCTAGTGAAAGTCAAAGTACCCCCTCTTGCATACTCAGAACTCTAGAAGACGGAGAAGGTCAGTCAGAAATATAACATTGAAGAACATTATCTCTGATACACTAGAAATGAGCAAAGAGAACAACTTATTGGCATCGACAGAGATATTACGTGCCATAAATGGAATGAGGAAAGATTTTTCTGAGCATATGGGAGTCATGAGAAAATTTGTAACAAAAAGTCTATCGTCAGCCAACCAAAATGAAAAGACAGTTAATCGACATGATGGGAGAGAACACAGGAGCATACTCTGAATCTAGGCGTTCATTTAGTACTGATGAAGAATCAGATGAAGATGAATCTACAGAGACTGATAGTAATAAAGGGAGACAAATAAATGGGAGCAGATTTACAATATTTACTGGAAAGGAGAGATGGCGCGTATGGTTTAGTCGCTTTGAGACTGTTGCTAACTTAAATATGTCGAATGACAGGGAACGACTGACAGAGATGTTACCAAAGTTACAAGGTGCCGCTTGAGAAATTGCTTTAGATCTGTTGTCTGGGGCAATTACTACTTCTTATAAGAGTTTAATAAAAGAGTTAGATAGTCGTTATAAAGCGGTGGATACCATAAAACTATATGTAAATCAGTTTATTAATCGGAAACAGGAGATGAAACAATCCAAGATTTTGCTGCAGAACTGAAAAGAGTATACGACAAAGGGTATCCAAAAAACGACACAAAGTGACCAGACAAGAAGATCTTCTTGTTAAATTTCTTCTTGGATTCTATGATAACAATGACAGATGTCATATTGACTATTGAAGTGAGGAGGTTATATTACACATATTATCAAGAAATCTCTAAATATACACAGGTAGAAACATACTAATTCACCAAAAATATGCATAGTCAAAGAAAACCAGTAAGGCAAGTCCAAAATGAAAATAAAAAGTTGAATTCTGCACGTCCTACATTTCCAGCCAAAAATAAAGACACAAAAGGAAACAATGATCAGTATAAACAAAATGAAGAAGAAAAGAATGGTGGCAAATCATCGACAAAAATACCCTGTTCTTTTGGAGACAATCAAGAAGATGGTAACAGAATTGGTGCATAGCAACCACCTTAATCAACAGCAGACTCAAAGTATACCCCACAGAAGTCATTAAGATAAAAGATGTTTTAATTGTGGTGAAAGTGGTCATTTGTCAAGACAGTGCACCCGTCCCAGGTAGAAATCATGAGAAAACCGGAGTGAAGGAAAATTAAGAACACAGGGACAGGAAACAGAAATTTTCACTTTAATAATCCGAGACAACCTGTAAACAGAGCACACAGCTTAAATGCGAAAGCTTCTGCATTTGTTCTTGCAAGCAAACCTTTAAATTAGAAGAGGTCAATTCCAGAGCCCAGGAAGGGACCAAAGTTGTATATAAAATATGCCTAAAAACAGATTTAGATGTTTTGATAAATGATGGTGTATTGTTTAATGATAAACACGATATTTTTATTACAAGTAATGAAGAAAGTGTTGAAACAGATGATACCGTAAGCATTAGTTCTATAAACGGTGAAGAGTCTATAGTAGACTAAAGTTAAAGATGATGTTTTGTTACAAATAGAATCCATGATATTTTAGAAATTGGAAAAGAATATTTTTATGCTAAGTTTACTAGCATGGATGAACATGGTAAGAATAGCATTGAAAAAGGGGAGATAACTACAGATTTATGTTTCAACTGATCAGATACCAGTACTTAAGGAAATGATGTTGATACCATAGATGTTCTTGATATATTTGATGGTTGCAGGAATATTTTACTGAGGAAGGTCACATGACGGTTGAAATTTTGAAGATAAATGAACAAATCAGACACAAAGAGGGAGCGTATGTTACTGTCAAGATAAATTATGTACCGACTATTGTTACTATTGACACGGGAGCTTCAAGAACTGTTTTATCAAATAAAGTATATAAGAAGATACCAGAGTCTGTGAGACCTACATTGGCCAAATCGTCTATATTCGTTGGAGCGGACGGTCGTCCATTAGAAGAGTTTTACTATAGTTTTGGCGACTATTCCATTTGAGCAAAAGCTTGTGGTAGCTCAAATTGCTGATGATGTTCTACTTGGTCTTAATGTTTTAACTGCATGTGTAACTGGTCCTTCAGAAATAAACTTGGCTAAGGCTAATATAAAATGGAATGGGGAATTTATACCGTGCAAGTTGGTAGGATCTTTATCTGGAGTCAGAAACGTCAGTGTAGCTGATGACACTGTTATTCCAGGACTGTGTGAAGTTGTTTGGAAAGTCTATGTAGACAAAACAGATTTAGATTGTTCGTGTTCAAATCAAGAATTTTAAGTTGAACCTTCTTGTGAATATGAAATGAAGTCTCTTTTACTTTAAGCAGCATGTTTGGTAGATCTTAACAAAGATGTGACTGGTAAGATGAGTTTTAATCCATTAAAGAAAGAGAGTATTATAAGGCGCGGAACTGTAGTGGGAACAGCTGTTTTAAACGACCATATTACTCATCCATTGACTAAAATGGAAAATGTGGCACAAAGTCAAAATTATAAAACAGTACGAAGAGTCCAGTTTTATGGTGAAGATGTCTCAAGTACTGGTTGCCATAACATACATAGTGAACATGTATTTAACATGAAGATTCCAGATGGGAACCCAGTATTAGACCTGAACCAAAACCAAACTACTTGGGCGAGTCACAAGTCCAGTCAGAGATGCAGGTGGCACCTCCTCATCTACAAAGTATCTTTGAACAAGCAAAACATGACATAACAGAATCAGAAGTTATAAAGATATGTTCACTTCTTAATGAATTTGAAGATGTTTTCTCTAAAAACGATGAAGACTTAGGTGTAACAGACCTGTTAGAGCACTGTATTAATACAGTCACACATAAACCAATTAAACAGCCACCTAGAAGAGTACCTTTAGCTTTTTCCAACAAAGAAAAAGGGGTTAATTGAGAAAATGGAAAAACAAGGGATAACTAGAAAGTCAACTTCTCCATGGGCAAGCCCATTGTGTTTAGTTTTTAAGAAATCAGGACAAGTCCGTCCATGTGTAGACTAAAGACAGTTAAATAAACTTACTGAGAATGATGCATTTCCATTACCAAGGCTACAAGATTGTTTACATTCAGTTACAGGTTCCACTCTTTTTACAACTGTAGATATGACATCCGGGTATCATCAGGTTCCCGTACTTGACAAAGATATTCCCAAGACTGCTTTCGTCACAAAGTATGGACTGTACGAATTTACAAGAAAGCCAATAGGACCTAAATCTTCTGCACAGACATATCAAAGAGTCATGGAACTAGCATTATAAGGAATACAGTGGTCTAGTTGCCTTATTTATTTAGATGATGAAATTATATTTGGTAAAACTTTTTATAAACATCTACAAAAACTTCGTTTAGTATTAGATCGCATTAGAGCAGCAGGTCTAAAGATAAAGCCTGAAAAATGTCAATTTATACAACCCAAAGTTACTTTTCTAGGACATGTTGTGTCTGCAATTGGCGTTAAGCCCACCCCTGACAATATAATTGAAATTCAGCAATGGCCAAAACCTACAACAGTTACTCAGATAAGACAGTTTATTGGAATGGCCAGTTACTACAGACGTTTTGTAAAAGATTTTTCGAAGATAGTTGGTCAATTTAACTAAAATGACTCGAGCATTTGCTTGGTGTGAAAAGTGTGAGAGATCTTTTTGTACAATTAAAGAAGTCTTGTCAAGTGCACAATTATGTCTTATCCTATGGATGAAGGCGAATATATCTTAGATACTGACGGTAGTTATGTTGGGGTAGGAGCAGTACTCAGTCAAATACAAGATGGCCAGGAGAAGGAAATCTCTTATGGAAGTAGGAACCTCAATAAAGCAGAAAAGAATTACTGTGTGGAAGACAGAGAGCTGTTGGCGCTGAGATATTTTGTGGAATACTATCGTCAATACTTGTTAGGGAGAAATTTGTAGTAAGAACAGAACACCAAGCTCTGGTGTGGTTGTTTAGTTTAAAGGAACCAAAAAGTAAAACAGCCAAATGGATTAAAATACTATCCTCGTTTGATTTTATTATACAACACAGGTCATGGAAGAAGCATGGAAACGCTACGTCAAAACTTATACATAATCATCAGTCTTGTTCTAGTCATCACAGAACACCAAATAAATCTTTCTGCTTGCACCCATATCCCATCTTTTAAGCATTGATTCCTGATCTACCTGTCCGACAGTCTCATTCCTGTGAACGTGGAGCATAGCTGCTCCACATAGACGGTTCTCAGTTGCTCGTAGCTCTGCACCAGGATTTGAAACGCCTTAGAGCAGAGAAAGACCTCTCACATGAGCAAGAGCCAACTGGCAGTGTTAGAATTATAAATTTAGTATAGTGTGGACGTTCGGATACAAATCCGGATAATAAAAATAACACGCTACCGTAAACTACGAATGACACGTTTAAATATTTATAATTTATAGTTGATTCTTTGTGTAATATATTGGATTTTTCCAGGGAAAATAACACTTTTTTGTTGTTGTAAACCTACACTAGAGGAGGCAGTTGCCTCCGTTGCCTCAATGGTAGTTACGGCCCTGACAAAGAGATTTCACAACATAAATTACTGTGTACATATGAGTGAAGATGGCCCTTTAAAAGTAGTAAACCAGGATAAGCTGAAACCGTACGTAGGAGATAGATATCCAAAATGGGGAGCAACAGCAGTCAGAAATACAAGAAGATGGAGAATTGTAGACTTGTAACAACTTTATAATAAATGTACATGTATTTTTATACTATGTTATGTTCTACTGCTCACCTGGAGTTTGATCAACACATCACTCAACGATACAAATCTATATGCATATCTTCTGTAAATGATAAATACCAGTGTTACATATTTTGTAGCTACGGAAGTCATGACCCTGTTGAAGTCAGACAGAGGACGTGTTTATGAATGCACCAAATGTCAGTTCCTAGGAGAGAAGACGGGATACATAAAACCATTTACAAATAAACATTGTGGCGCAGAAGATCATATCTGTCTTTGTGAACTGTGAAACTTTTGTACAAGTGATCAACAAAAGTTTAAAAGACATCCAACCTTCTATTTGCCTCACAACACTACAAAAATTAATTTAATATCTTGTGGACAGTTTCGTGGTTCAGATGAATTATATACAGTCCGACAAAAGTTAAGCATCACCTAAATATTTTCTTAAATAATTTTATTACAAAACGATTCATTCAGCATCTGATGCATTTTTGCAATGCTTTCAAACAATACCTGTATATAACATACAGGTCCGTTGTCAATAATTAGAGTTTTAAAGTGTAAAAACTGGTTTCAAAAACTTGTCCCACTTCTAATTAACATACTGACTTTGAATGAAATAGTCTTGTCCGACTGCACGTAGATATTGTGCTTAGTTATTATCTTTTAAATACTTTTCAACATGGTAAGACGAAAATTAAGTATTGCCGAACGCTGGCAAGCAATTGAAATGAAAAATGCCGGAATTAGTAACCGCCAAATAGCAGCCAATTTTGGGGTGAACAACTCTGTTTTTAGCAGACTTGTTGCGAGGCATAGACAGACAGGGTCAATCGAGGACCGCACAAGATCTGGGAGACCTAGTAAAACAACACCTAGAGAGGACCGCTTCCTTGCACGTCAAGCCAGATTGCACCCCTTTTCAACAACAGACAAGTTACGAGGCATGTGGCCTACTGGTGGTCAAATCAGTGACCGAACAGTTATTTAGAGGCTTCACAGATCTCGATTACGTGCCCGCAGGCCTTTAAAACGACCAGAACTGACAAGAAGGCACCGCCAAGCACGAATGGAGTGGGCAAGACATCATCGTCACTGGAATATAAGAAGCTGGAGACCTATTCATTGGTCAGATGAAAGCCGCTTTCTGTTGAAGCCTTCGGTCGGGTACGTGTTTGGCGGCAAAGGAATACAACTTTGGATAGAAACCATATTGTAGAAACAACTGCATGCGGTGGTGGCGGCGTTACCGTATGGGGATGCTTTTCACATGACTGCAAGCTCCCTTTACAGATTCTCAACGGTACATTGAATGGTCTGAAATACAGTGATGACATCTTGGATGGTCACGTTAGGCCACATTTTGAAAACCATGCTCTTGCAGACAGTCCAATGTTTCAAGACGACAACGCTCGACCCCATCGATCCCGTGTTGTGGGGGACTTTATTGAAACATAAGCCAATGACACACTTCCCTGGCCAGCCATGTCACCGGACATGAATCCGATTGAGCATGTGTGGGACTTTATCGGGCGAAAAGTCAATTAACGGAACCCAAGGTGACAAAATGTTCGAGAATTAGAAGTCGCATTTGTGGAAGAATGACAGAGATTTCCACAGTACAGACTTAGGCGTTTGGTTGCTGGAATGAGGCGGTGTGTTGAACATTTACACCGGAAGCGTGGAGGTTATACCCGATATTTATGGAAAATACGCCAAACGACCGTACATTTGTTACTCTTTCACCTCAGGACTTGTTGAATGACTGTAATTTTGTAAACAATGAAACATTTTGTGTCAATTAAACTTAAAATCACCTATTGTTTTGTTGTTGTTTTTTTTTTTTGGCTTATTTTTGTGATCATTATTAGACCACTAGAATTTGAGGATTTAAATAAAGAGTTTTACAGGTTCAAATTTCCTAATGATATATATAAATTTGTATACAACTTAAACAGTTTCTCATTTGTTTATGTTATTGAAAAAAACATAAGATCCGGAAAAGTAGGTGATGCTTAACTTATGGCGGACTGTATATATGAAAGTCAACAAGAATTATCAACGCTTAGAAACGAGGTGCTTCCGAAAACGGACAACATCACTACTGGCTAAACAAATGACTGTAAATACCAGTTGCAGTCGTTTTTCGTCTGCCACTGACTGAGATTGACTGCAAATGACTGCAAAAATGTCTGTAAAACACTGCAAACGTTGTGTCAGACAATAATTTTTACTGTGGCAGTCATTTTATGCCTGTCACAGACATATTTTGTCCGTCACAGACATTTTTTCCGTTGGCGCAGTCATTTTATGTCTGTTACAACGGCGTTTCCGTTGTATCAGTCCAAAAATGTCTGTGGCAGTCATTTTTTCCGCTGACTCAGTCGAAAATCGTCTGTTACAACGGCGTTACCGTTGTATCAGTCAAAAAATGTCTGTCACAGACATTTTCTCCGTTGTATCAGACAAAATACGACTGTCACAACGCCTGGTAATTATTATTGTTAATTTATTAACTGCCGTCGATTAATATTTTTTATTTCACTTGTTTTATGAAAATTTTCGTTATTAAACAAAAAATATCTCTATTTGGAAATTGTACGTTCGCACAATTACGATAAGAAATGTTATTTAAATAGTAATGTTAAAGATAAATGTATGTTTAAATAAATCTGTTTATAAAAAATGAAGACTGCTGAAAATGTTAGCATGTGTTCAATCCTTATTTATAATTATTACACTGAATTTATCAATGGTTTACTTGCACATCTGGTGAAATTAAAACCCGCATTAAAGCCATAACAACGATTGCATTGGAAACATTTGTACAATAATGTTTTCTTAAAACACGGACAAAGTTTTAAAAAAATACATATAATAAAATCGCCAATTTCTTTAATTATTGGGGAAACTGTTAGTATTTTATTTAGTACGGATACATACATTAAATTGTGACATTTTAGTCGTTATATTTCTTCTGTCTTTCAATATTAAATATTAAATATTAAAAATAAACCCTAAAATAATGTTTGTTTTCTAAGCTGCATCTACTGTCGTTTAAATGGATCTGGTAATTTAGTTACGACTATAAAATTGTACATGTACAATTAAAACGAATTATACATGTTGTTAATTAGGTTACAGGTAATCTCGCGTCGCCGCCTCGCTAATCAAAGATAATGTGTATAATACATTTTGCGACACGATCCGGTGTATTTCCGCGACCATGCAGAATAAGGGTTAATATTGTGTAATATAATAATGTAATAAATACATTTGTAGTTATGGAAGAATGGGTACTGTCTTCTAAAATA
Organism: Limnoperna fortunei; assembly: GCA_944474755.1. Lineage (NCBI taxonomy): Eukaryota > Metazoa > Mollusca > Bivalvia > Mytilida > Modiolidae > Limnoperna > Limnoperna fortunei. The sequence continues at coordinate 105,633,949 of OX104111.1, forward strand.
CCTGTTCCTGCCCCCCACCCCCCCCCCCCCCGTGGTAAATTATGAACTTTGTACACACAAAACACAAATTGTAAAGGTGTACTTTTCTTATTGTCAACTTTGACAAGCAATGGAGATCATTAAAATTATTACAAAGAAATGCCCCGGAAAGACCCGACGATCTGTATAATATATATATAGCATGCAACTGAATCGAGTGCGCCGTTTACCTTTAGTCGTCCAATATTCTGTCAAGCAAGAAACATAATTTGCAAGAGAATTAAACTACACAGAGACCCTCTAGTTGTAGTGTTATGGTTAGGTCATCATACGGAAAGCCTGACCGCTGACCGTAGTGGGTAACGTGTTGAAGATTGCCACTACCCTAGCACGATAAAGCCCCTTTTGCAGATTTGAAAAAAGAGTAGGCTTATTGTAACTGCTACAAAAGGCTAAATTCTCCGCCCCTACACAAAACTTCATACTTTTCCAGTGGCAGTCTAAATTGTGTTACTTGTGTCCCACCCCACCCCCTTTTTCCGTTGATTAATTGTTTGTTTACTTAGTCTTGTTCTGAATATCGCTGAAATACTACTCGCTGGACGTAAAGCAGACATCCGATCAAACTTATCTATCTATTTCGGTAATAATTAGATATTTTTTTTATTTCAGTTCTGAGTGTCGTTTTTTAAAATCTGAACTACAGAATTATTGTTAATTTTGTCAGTTACAATAACCGAATACAATACAGGTCGTGTATATGTCTTTGAAGTGTATTTATTACTTGTGTACATATGCGCAGGGACAATGTTCGTGGTGTACCCGAACCAGTAAAAACTAAAACGAGTCTGATTTTCAAATTCCTTTATTCAAATTTATAATGGTTTATTTCGTTTTATGATGTAAAAACCTTATACACTTCTCGATTGAATAAAGGAAAACCCTACCATGCAAGCTGGATAAACCATGCTTCAGTGTTTCTAACTGGCTGAATATGTATTGGCCCTTGTATTGATTCTAGGTTGGATGTATAGAACCCGAGACCCGTAGGGTCCAGGGCCAATACGACTGACCGATAATCGATAAAAAGCCAATACAGACGCCACTTCGTAACAATTTTAATTAAATAAAGTAAAAGTCGTTTCGCTAGCCTGTATGAACAGTCCGTATGACAAGCCAATCTATCATATGCTGGAAGTAGTCACGATACAGCTTACTGGTCCAGAAGATCGGAGGTGAGATAGTATCGGGTAATACAACTTTCCGTGTGGCCCTGCGGTTTGAACGATAAAAAGTTATTAACCTTTTTCCGACGCAGTCGGTATATTTTCGAATTGTGACCTTTGAACTAAAAGACGCTTAACCATGGTAACTTACTATAATTGAAGACAAACTTGCATTCTGAATGGACAAAAATAGTAAATAATTCTGCGTTCGAACAATCTACTATCGTATACTCTGAAAAATATCCCTATTTGCATTTCTCAATTATTATTCTAGCAGACCGTTTTTTTAAAACAACTGGTAGACGTAATTAAACTTTAGAAATAATTTTTATGCCAAAGAATGGCATTTGGAACTGATAAACAATTAAAATGATAAAAGATAAAACGATACGTCTTTCATTTTTTGCGCATTTCGTCAGGGGTAGAATTAGTATTTGCCTTGTTGCCCATCTTATCTATAAACAATCCTCACGCTGGTGAAATAAATATGCCATATTTTCTTGATACAAATAAATATGCCATATTTTCTTGATACAACTTTCCGTGTGGCCCTGCGGTTTGAACGATAAAAAGTTATAAACCTTTTCCCGACGCAGTCGGTATATTTTCGAATTGTGACCTTTGAACTAAAAGACGCTTAACCATGGTAAGTTACTATAATTGAAGACAAACTTGCATTCTGAATGGACAAAAATAGTAAAAAATTCTGCGTTCGAACAATCTACTATCGTATACTCTGAAAAATATCCCTATTTGCATTTCTCAATTATTATTCTAGCAGACCGTTGTTTTAAAACAATTGGTAGACGTAATTAAACTTTAGAAATAATTTTTATGCCAAAGAATGCCATTTGGAACTGATAAACAATTAAAATGATAAAAGATAAAACGATACGTCTTTCATTTTTTGCGCATTTCGTCAGGGGTAGAATTAATATTTGCCTTGTTGCCCATCTTATCTATAAACAATCCTCACGCTGGTGAAATAAATATGCCATATTTTCTTGATTTGACCGCCTGCACACGCAATCTCTCTCTCTCTCTCTCTCTCTCTCTCTCTCTCTCTCTCTCTCTCTCTCTCTATCGTGAAATTATTGTCATACAAAAAATTCTACACAAAGATAATTAGGACATTCATTTGGTAATTATCGGAACGCCAAATGACTTACATGAGACACGGTGGTTCGATTACACATGTATTATACACACATAGAATTGATGATAAAATTCGCTGAAATGTTCCGTTGCAATTATTTATCTCCACCTTATTTTTGGCCGAATAGCGTACACATGACATATTTCAATTCACATTTAATTAGCATTGAATTGACATTTTGTGTTCATGTTAATACAATTATAATTAAAATGTTTTACTTTGAAGTTCCCATTTTAAAAGATAGTTAAATTAATAAAATAGCAAACTGAAATGACTAATACTTGATGCATATAAGTACATATTTGCTTATGCAATTTCTTTAAAAAAAATGGTGCTGTTTTGAAGTTTTAAAATGTTAACTTACTTTTTTCCAGTAAATATATGCTACATCGAAAGAAAAAACATAGAAAGGTTTATATTTCTTTTATTTACCATTGTGGTCTTCAACTTATGCAATAGCTTTGCATTGAAGTAATTTTAATATGTTTATTGTTAGCTCTATGATTTTTTTAAACAATTAATGCATATATCGTCTTTCTTTGCGTCCGTCGTCATTCACGTGCAGACAAGAGATGAAGCTCTAATTGCAAAGTCTCTTTTTGATAATACCCTATTGTTTTATAACATGTTTTAAAAGTCCATGATTAAAACATCAATGTAGCAACCTTCTTAGCCTTATTTTAATTGGATACAGTTCGCAGCGAGTTAATTATTTACCCCCCGCCCCACCCCCACACACACACATTAATGAGAGAAAACGTTACTGTTTCCTGTCTCTTTCTTTCGTTTGATACATTTTTTAAAGTGTTTTTTTTTTCTTATTGTTGCTTGTTCAGTTTCCGTTCTACTTTACATACATCTCTAAGTTTAATGGGTCGACTATCTTTTTAAAAGATAGTACTTGTTATATTAGTACAGTGATCAAATATTAATCATCCCTATATTAATAAATTAGAGCCGATTTTACGTATTATTTAATGATATATGTTCTACGATAGAAAAACGATTTACGTTTAACCATATACTAACGATGTACGAACGATGCACGAACGTCGTACGAACGATAAATGCCTGATGTACGAACGATAACATCGTTAACTTATGTTAGCACTCAAATTTGCAAATAAAATCGTACAACATTTGGGGAAAGCTTTTGCAAAGGAGACGATTTGTATATTTATTTTAGAAACCATAAACTTTAACTGTGTGTTGCCTTAAATTTCCGTTTTCTTTTTACAGAGACACCGAAACTGTCAGACACAGTTATATTTGTATATACTATATATTATACTTACAACTGCTCACTGGACATATATCGAATGATTTTTCTCGTATACATGTCAACTTTGTTCGAAACGGCGCACTCGATTCAGTTTCATTCGATAAAGTGTGTGTCCGTTATTTGTTCTGTGGCACTTTGCCTTTCTATGGTATGATTTTAGAGTCAATGTAGACAATTAAAAATAAACAAATTTAAAAATTTAGTGTTTGTCTGTTGAACAAAAGGGGTTGAAGTTTACTTACAAGATAACCGTACAATCTATAACTGTAAATTTATTGGTCCGTAGAAAACCGCCAACTGCTAGTATAGTTTTTACCAATTTTTTTTATATTTTGTAGTTTTAGAGATATTTGCATATTTATCTGCACGTGCCGATTTTAGTATCGTTAATTACCGGTCACCTGTGTAATGTTTTCACATGATGCAGCCCAATGTTTCATAAACGTGAACTTTGATCAGTGAGGCAGGATTACCTGTAACATAATCAACGACATGTGTCCTTCTTTAAATCGGAAGCGCCCCGTGGACATCAACAACTTTATAATGTTTACTGAATTACCTGATATTTTAAACAATAGAAAACAAACATGATTTGATTTTTTTTATTAAATATTGTATTTAAAATAGCTGAACATATTTATAATAACTATAATTGTAAAATAATTTTCGACATAACGTAATAAATAAGCAATGTCATCATATTTGGTTTAACTTTGTTTGCAGAAAATATTATTATAAAAATGTAGAAGATGATCAAATTTCCAATAGATGTTTTTTGTTGAATTCCGAATATTTTCATAAAATAACTTGACATTTAGAAAATTAATCGACGGGTTAACAACAATACAAATAATGATTACCAGGCGTTAAAACATTTGTAATCGTAAAGTGTGCGAGAGATCAATTTCCAAATAGAGATTTTTTTGTTTAATATTTTCATAAAAGAAATTAAAATTTAAAATATTAATCGGCCGCTGTTAATAAATTAACAATAATAATTACCAGGCGTTGTGACAGTCGTATTTTGTCTGATACAACGGAGAAAATGTCTGTGACAGACATTTTTTGACTGATACAACGGTAAAGCCGTTGTAACATACGATTTTCGACTGAGTCAACGGAAAAAATGACTGCCACAGACATTTTTTGACTGATACAACGGAAACGCCGTTGTAACAGACATAAAATGACTGCGCCAACGGAAAAAATGTCTGTGACGTACAAAATATGTCTGTGACAGGCATAAAATGACTGCCACAGTAAAAATTATTGTCTGACACAACGTTTGCAGTCTTTTACAGACATTTTTGCAGTCATTTGCAGTCAATCTCAGTCAGTGACAGACGAAAAACGACTGCAACTGGTATTTACAGTCATTTTTTTAGCCAGTAGTGCATGGACGGTGCGAAGAAAACACACTTTAACCTTTTTTGATTGCCATTTGTGAGAGATCGGCTAATGCTATGATAATATGTTAAACGCCACCTTACATCAAAAAGAAGGAAATTTAACATATTCTGATCTTCACTTTTCGAGGAACGCATAGCCATATTTGTGTAATCACATGAAGTTGAAATCGACATAATGGGAGGAATGGGACTTAATATTCGCAAAGCTTGCGAATATTGCGCTAAATGCACATTTCATTCTTTATTAATAAAAAAGCTATTCTATTGAAAAAGGTAAGAAAATGAATGTCTCCATAACGTAAATTATGTATTATTTATAACAAACATCAACCGAAATACGATCGGAAGCTTAATTTTCATACATTTTCCGATAGTATTGAATGTAAACTGTTTCATTATCATGCAAATTGTTGAATGGTGACCAGTTTTTCCAAGCATACATATTCATAACTAATGTAAACACAAAATAGTACCTGGATTTTATGAAAAAATGGAAGTATAAAACCACTTTTGGTGATCATGAAGAGGTCTAGTATTGGAAATGAAAGAAAACATGTTTGTGATGGGCAGTATTTTTCTAAAATAACAGTAATTTATTGAACCATGCAAAGCATATATTATGTTCACATGGAAGCTTCTATTAATCTTTTAGATAATGTGATTACTTGTAAAGCATATATGTAGAGGTCACACATGTTTATCATATATATGCCTGAATTTAAATTTTAAACATGGGTTACAATTTTAAGATTCCATGACAAATGCGACCATAACAAATTTTGGGACAATACATCGTTTTCAGATATAATGGCTCTTGTTAAAGAAAATGAAAATTGTAATGCACATAACGTGACGTCATAAAAATTTAGTGCACTTTTAGTGGAAAATAATGCCACAATGAAATGGGACAGCTTAAGAAAGACGATGCGAAAAGAAGCCTGTGCTGTGTTATGCCGGTTTGCAAAGCCTACATTAAACATAAATTTATGGAAGAGGATCGAGTTTTATGCCGTTTTTTTATGACGTTCAAACAATTTAAATATACTATGCATTGAGTAAAGTGCCCTATCATGTGATAAACTGTCTATCTTGAAAACGGCTAATGCCAAGAACTAGCATAAAATTTTATTTTACACATATTTAAGTTTCTGTGCTTTAATATAATTCATTTATTCGAGAGCAGGTCTATTCACACTCATTCAAAATGCCTTCACCTTAAGCAAAGTCTCCCGCTTAGCAAAATATCAACCAATGAAATTGCTTGAAAGAAACAAGTGTTTTTCAGTAGAATATGCACATGTCATTCTGAGTTTATGGATGAAAGTTTTACATTTTCATATAAATTCTGATAAGACACAGAAACAATTTTATTTTTTATTTTTACATACAAATTACATGATGTACATGTAACAAAACAAATTACAAAAACATTAAGACATTACAAATAAAAATGTTAATTGGTAACATTGTTACAAGACTATGCTGTGCTGCAATAACTAGGATGCTGCTATCTCAACTTGTCTTACTGCTCACAGACTGGATGTAGTTCATCCTGGAGCACTATGTATTGGTCATGTTCATCTACTGCTCAGAAACCAGTCTTTGTTTGTCCCTGTGGTAAAAAAATGTCTTCTTGTCTTTTTTAGAACTGGAATCAGAATGTACATGTATAAGGCAACTTTGGTTTTATGGATGGTCTGGAATTAAAGGTAAGTTTATGAGTCAAAAATTAAAGCAATTGACACCTGAAGAATTGTATTATCACTTTGCAACAAACATACCAAAAAAAAATTATATTCTATGCTACAAAGATAGTAAATGTATTGTAGTTTGAAGAAAATCATGTCCTTTTCTTCCTGCCATTTGTCCTATTACTTCTTATAAACATTCATGTCAATTTACTTATTATTATTCACACAATTATGGGTTTGTAACTTAAAAAAAAACTGTTGAAATTTGTGAAACAGTAAATTGCAAATCAGCACAATCAACCCTACAAAACTATTAGTCTAAAACACAATTTCTATTTTATTCTTTTGTGTTTTTGACACTTTTACATGTAGCCTAGCTTCAATGGCTTTTTGTATAAAAAAACTGATCAAGCTAGTTTTATAGTGTAAATTTGTAAATTGTCAATATTTTTTGTTAAACTTTCAGTGAGTAATTGACTGTTGATGTTTTTGTCTATTGTACACTTGTCATGAATAGGAAGAAACTGCAAACAAGATAAAAACCATTACTGGTATTTACCAGTAGAGCAATTTGATGTACTATTTATCCATATCTCATCTGGTGAAAATTGCTCAAAGTCAGTTATCTTCCAGGTGAGCAATTACATCAAGTAGTTATTTTAATGCATTTTTTTATAATAAGTAAATATATATAAGTTTTTTTGCATTTTATTATATCTTTAGTTTATTTATTATTATCTTTTATTGTAGTGTGCTGATATAGAGCGAACAGGTTATATGGGCAAAACACATCAAAACATTATCATTATTTATAATATTTTAGGTGTCACAAGTAAACAGTACAGATAGATAACCCATCAATTAGCAGTACTTCTTCAGAGTAAACCAACAACTCACTAGTTGTATAACCATAAGATTCACTCCATAAGCAGGATTTAACTTGTACCACACTGATCCTTTATCCAGACCTATATATATACTCTGTGTTCAGTTGGGTAGTCATAACAGCAAGTGTAAGCTTATAGATATTCAATAAAACTTGTTGACCACAATGAAATATGAAGATTAGTCGTGACATATTTGACCACATCCAAAGTTAACATTGACACTCAAGAATATTCAAAACAAAGTTATTCCCAGTTTTCTATGACATATATTCATAAATTTAACAAAAAGGATTCACAATTGTGCATACAGTAGAAACAATACGACATATTTACTGATTTTAAAAAAATGAACCCAGGATGTATTTTAATAGAAGAAACAATAAGTAGTCTTAATAAAAATAAAAATAACATTATGAATATTACATAAATTTAAATGGCAATATTTAAAATACATATACATTCATTGTAAGGTCATCTCTTTGTAACGATGATTGTAGTTTATAGTTTTTATGTGTAATTTATTTCTCTAATTTTTTGGCAGGATGCTGAACAAGAAATATTGCAATGAGGAATTATGCAATAAACAGTTGTTGTTATAATAACAGAAAGAAAGTTGTAAGGGGTAGTAACATCATCTGAACATCTTTGATGTAAGTTACAGTGTGACTCATAAAGGTAGTTAACTGTTCCAATTTTTTCAAGTCCCTTGATCAGATTCTTCTTTTTTGAGACATCAAAAATGCTATTACTGTAAAAAAACATATATTGTCCGCACCCTTTTCTTGGAGTAGAAAATTGCACCTACATGTTGTTAACAAAATGGCCTAAGATGAACATATCCAAGTCCGACTTGTCCATGCTTTTTAAACAGTTTTAACTGCCCCACTGTAATATATAATTTATTCTGTCTGAAAATATCATTTATTTTCATAGTTGTATTTATTTTTTGCGATGGATTGTAATAAACAAAAATATAAATAGTGCATTGTCGAATCATCTATTATGATTGTTGTTAAAATGAATACTCTCACATTTCTAAACCAAATCAACTTTTGTCAATTTTCATTTATCAACGAAAACAAAGAAAACAAAAAAAAGATAACATGTTTTGTTTTATTTTAATCTCTCAAAGATTGAAACAAAAAAAACCGATCTTCAACAACTTAAGGTTATGCAATGAGTCATTTGTATTTTATGCAAAACATGTTAAACATCTGCTGTTTTGTATGCGTTTCAAACTACAATAGTCCTATATAATTAATATCTTATTAGTAAATACATTTACATTGATAATGTTCATGTTACATTTTTTTTTCATGTGAAAAGCAATACAAATATGATATTTTAAACTTGCTTGATTTGAAAACAATTTTGTTATTGCTAATATTTCATAGAAAAACTTCATGAACACCCAATTTTATGAACTAACTTTTTTGGCTAATAGTTGTAACGGTTAATTTCTGTTTTTTTTTGTCTGTATATTTTTTATTTACTCTTGAAGTAAACCGTTTCTTCTAATGAAAGTATAATTCTATTACTATTGTATTTGTCCACCATTTCATAGAAGTACAACCTGAGTGTTTTACAAGTTGAAAGTTTATTTAATGCTACATCAACAGCATTTTGCCTGTCTACAGCAGAAACTGGCAAATCATGAAAATTAACTAGAGTTATAGATTGATCTGTTATACTTGAATTTGAGGAGCATTATATGGAAAGATTGGTGCAGTTGCACCTTTTTCATGATCAGTCTTACTGTAACTTATATGGTCAGTAGCTGTTAAACACATATTTCTTTGGTCAGTTAACGCAGTAGCTATGTATAAAAATTTGCTAATGCTTATTGTTTCTTTATCATTGTTTTCAGGAAAATGAAAAACATTTGAGCAGTATGGATTGGTGTGAGATATTGGAATTGTGTATGTATGATCTTCAGAAGCTACTGAAATGTTTTGGACAATGGTTAAACTGAGTTAAACAAAACTGTTATGTAGCTGTTTGTCAGTTAGTAGTTTTAGGAATTCAATTTGAAGAAATGTTTAAATTTTTTTTATTTATGTGATGAAAAGTGTTGGACCTTTGGACAATATTGTTATATAAATGCAAATATGTAAGAAAGTTTTTTAAGTGGTTCAGTTTGGGCCTTTTTAACAATAACTTACACTCCAGGTATTAAGTAGTTTTCTTTTTGTTTCAAAGTAAATTTTCTAAATTAATATGGTCAAATGATCTTTTCCAAATTAAAGCTGTTTTGGTAGAATTTGGTATTTTAACATTCTGTTTCGATGAACTTGTTTCAACCATGTAAACCCCCCTCACCACCCCCACCACCCCGAAGCATTGTTTCTTCAAACTAAGTAATGATCCACTCACTCATGGCTGTCAATAGTTTTTTGCTGAAAGGAAAAGAAATGCTTGTTTAATTTTCAGCAAATGGACTTTTTATGCAATTTAAAACAAATAATTTTTAAGTTAGACAAAATTATGACAGGTTCTATTAGCTTTTTTTTTATATCAGGTGAAAATCTTTGACGTTTCGACAGGAAAAAAGTGCTAATATATATATACAATACCCAGAGACATGTCCGGTTCCACAAACATGCCTAATTGTTCAGTCATGACTGATCGCATCAAAACATCATCAAGAATTAAACTGCCATTTGTCCTGAGCAAAAAATATATGGTTAAGGACTCTCATACCCAAAGCTAGTGCCAAATGACACATCCATTCATAAAATGACATCTGTCAGTGAAAAACATTCTGATTCTTATTAAATATGGTTGCTGAGGACTTTTTATAACTCTACAGTGACCTTGTTGCGATGGAATGATATTGACCTATGACCTTAAACCTAGGCTCAAATTGAAGCTATTTTCCTATTTATCACTGTAATCATATATGTTTACTATATCTGTTTTCAAGTTGTAAGCAAAAAACCAATTAACCGAAATTAGTCAAGTGCTGTAACTCAAAAGGGTTCATCACAGTTTTGAACCAAATGTAACAAATGAAGGTTGTACTTGGAGATAACTCCTCCAACATGAAGTCAAATTCTTTTTCCTCCAATGTACCAAAATTACCCCTTTATAGGCCAAAATTTTCCCCAATATAAGTTATTGCCTATCTTTAACCGTTTCAAAGGAATAAAGATGAAAAGACCATGTAAATAGAGAACTTTACCTTGACCTTTAAACTTGTGTTCATTTTCAAGGTCAAGGTCAAATGATGACAAATAGTCATGGTCCCATGTAAATATCTTTTCTAATTACTGAGATATATCTATTTACAATAACTTGCATTGATGTAGGAAAGATTACTCTGACAAAAGATCAATTCAAGACCTTAAATTAAGGCTTAATAATGTATTTTGTTAAAGGTTTCAATTTTGTATATATAATGATTAAGGAGGAGATCCACACACAACACAGGGTCAAATTATAATGTGACCTTTACTTTGTGACATTCAGGGTCAAGTGTAATAATGACCTACAGTGAAAGCCCGAAGTCTCCATCACATTTGGCTCATGAGTTACACAGTCACACATTAAACATTCAATAAAGAATGGAAATAACTCCTATAAGAAGGGAACGAATTCTTTCATTCAATATGCAACAAAATATCAAAATTCATCACAGAATTGGAACAACTTTCATCGCGGCACCTTGTAAAGTTTCATAGTTTATCTGCACACAAAGTTTTCTTTGACAGGGGAAATAACTATGTAAAGAAAGGTGTTCGGTGTGCCAGGGCGAACTACGAAAGCCTAATGTGAAATACATTCATGTTACAAAATATCTTTACGAGATGTCTCAAAAAAAAATGTATAATGGGGAAAGAAAACTTGCTGGAAAAAGAATAACAGACAGACAGTAACAGTAAGGCCTTCCACCCAGAAAGTGGAAAGCCTTAAAAATCATAGATGTGTCCGATTGGGATTCCACGAAACTACAAAAAATGTCACGTCACACTTTAAATTTGTAACGTCGAATGAAAATCCAAAATGTGTGAAATTATGAAAAGAAATTATTCTGTATCATACGTTCTGTCTAGCGCCGTAGGCTGTGTCATACGTTTTCTTTGGCCGTAGGCTGAGCCAAATATCATGCCTTGCGGTGTTGGCTATGTTAAACGTCCTGTATAGTGTCGTAGTAGCGTCAGTCTTTCTTACTAATGCCGTTGGATGTACCATACATCCAATCTTGGGGCATTGGTTGACTCAAACGTCCTGTCTAGAGCCGTAGGCGGTATTAAAGTTTTTTCTAGAGCCGCAGGTTGTCATTCATCATGTCTTGCTGTGTTGGATGTGTAAAGCGCCCTTTCTGGCGCGGTAGGCTGTTTCTTTCGGCCTGTCTTACGTCGTAGTATGTGTCTAAAAACCAGTCTAACGTCGTTGTCTGTCATTAAACACCTAGGGTTTAATAAAAATTTTATTTAACAATCTTGGCTCTGTTAAGCATCCTGTCATACCGCGGTTATACCGCCTTACAGTGGCGCTTAAAAAAAGGAAATAAAAAAATAGAGAATTAAAGATCAACTGTTCGGTTGAACATTTGAGGGTCTTCCCACCTTTCATTTAAAGTGGCGTTAAACATTCAAACAAGAGGCCCCAGAGGGTAGAACATATATAACATCGTAATATAGCCGTATTTCACGAAATTGAATTTTTGATCGGAAGAAAATTATTAATAATAATAGTATAGGTTCATTTTTCTTCCTTCGGAACAAAAAATCATGGCTTACCACTTTCATCGACATTTTTTACACCGCGGCGTAAAAAAATGCAGTTTTTTTTGTTTGTTTTTTTTTCTATATAAAAATCCATAACTGCATAAAATATACGTGAAACGTAGCAGAAAACCATGCAAAAATGACATGTCACATCCTAGTATTGAACTCAGGATGTCAGTATTGCCAGCCCAGCACACTATTTACTGCGCCACGGAAGCTTGTTAATATCAAATCAAATTTTAACGTATATATACCTACTATGTGTTTTCTACATTTAAAATACAAAGACATTTTGTAATGTTTTCGTGTATTTACCAATGAAATAAATAAGAAAGAGAGAAAATTCTATGATTTTTATTTTTTGAAATACATATAGAACGCTTTGATCTGAATGGGCAGCGTCTGATGTCACGTGACCAGGCTATATATATTATCGTGGACTTAGTTTTAATCAATTCACTTGGGGGGGGGGGCTGACGTTGGACAGATAACATGGATATATTACATATGATCGCGATATACATATAAGTATCATCAAAATTACGTTTCGCGACGTCAACAGTGATGCTATTTTGACAGTTTAATTAAAAGGAATGTTACTTTCAATTCATTGTAATAGGGAAACCGTTTCTTTGTTCGGTAAAATACAGCAGTCGTGCTTACCGGACGACACTCGATGTCATTTCAAAATAAATGCTCAAGTGGAAAAAATGTTTGTTTCAGCTAGAACAACTCATGAAGACACTATTCAGATGTATATTTTAAGGATTAATCAATGCACAAACATTCAACCGCTGAAATCTAGGGGGTCTCGACATTTGATTTTTTCTGCCGATTTTCGAGTTTGTTGACATTTATGCACATCCGAGATACTTGGTTGGGGTAAAATCGACATTCCAAATCGATTGGCGCCATTTTCGAAAGGCTAGGATTTATGGTTTTTCTGAAAATCGCGATTTTTGCATAAAAAACCTATCTTCGACTTTCATGACCTGGAAATTTTTTTATCGTTCGTCAAAACGATTTCTACTGTAGCGACAATTTAAGGACATCGATCCTCGAACGATTTGGCGTCCATTTCGTTTCACCATTCTCTGTGGTCTAGGATGAAATCTGCACACTACATTCCTATGGGGTCTCATTAGAAACACCCCCCCCCCTTTTTTGGCAGGCTGGCGGAATCCCATTAAATTCCCCGTGTTTTCACCTTTAAGAGAGCAACATTTTGCACACTTTAATTTCCCTTTATCATTAATAGTCAATGAGTTAGTTGTGAAAAATCAATAAATTACCTATATATAATGGGAGATAACTCCTATAAAATGAAGTCAAATCCTTTTCCTGTAAATGTAACAAAGTTGCTCCTTTAAGAGATCAACATTTTGCACTCTTTACTTTCCCTCTATCATTAATAGTTAATGAGCACCATGTGAAAAACCAATCAGTTACATATATAATGGGAGATAACTCCTATAAAATGAAGTCAAATTACTTCGCTACAAAAGTGACAAAGTTGCGTCTTAATAAGACGAACATTTTACTCTTTATAAGTGTTTATCTATCTTTTACCGTTTCAGAGGAGTAGCGCACACAAGCAAATGTCAAAATTTAGAACGTGACCTTTGACCTTGTGTCCATTTTCAAGGTCAAAGGTCAAGATGATCTATGGTGAAGACCCCAGGCCTCTATCTCTTTTAGTTGTTGAGATTTTTTTGAATATCACTTACTACTTTTATTTAAAGGGAGATAACTCCTATAAGATGGCGTCAGAACCCTTCAATCAATCTGTCCCAAAGTTGCGGAAGGATATAGGAAACATTTTGGTAAAGGTTTGGTATTGCTATCTTTTTTGGTTTAGGAGGAGTAGCATGAACAAGCTTTTTAGTAAAAGGAGAGATAACTCCTTAAAGGAAAAGGGTGTGGTCAGTCAGGGTGAACTGCGAAAGCGCAATGGGTCACCGATATCAGATATAAAATATCAAAGCGACATGTCGCGAAATGAAAAAACCACACATAAGTTTGCGCAAGAAGTGGGAGAATAATAATAATAATAATAATAATAATAATAATAATAGAACAATAACTATAGGTCTTTCCACAGAAAGGTGGAAAGACCTAACAAGGGGTAACAACCAGCGCCAAAGGCAAAAATGTAATCCCCGCTCGTCCAAGCCATAAATTAATGCATTAACGGTACTAGCCCTGCCGTAAATGCGCCTCTGCGAGGCTCGGGAGGACCACTTTGTGGCCCTCTTTTTCCGATATCCCCTTCTTACGCCCCCCCCTTTCGAAAATCCTGTATCCGCCCCTGACTTAGGCTGTATCATACTTCCTATGTAGCGACGTGTACACCTATCTATTGCCGTAGACTTCGTTAAACCTATCTTGCTCTGTAGGCTGCGTAACACTTCCTATCTAGCATTTTAGGCTGTGTCACACCCCCGTGATGTCTGCATAACGCTAAACATGGTGTTTAACGCGGCCAACGACGCTAACTTCTAGTAAGTACTTATATCAAACGTCTTATTTAAGGACACCCCAATTAGCCTGAGTTGTGTTAAAAGTGCATCCTAGCGAGTCAATGCGTATCTAACTTTCTGTAAGAAGTATAACGACGTGTAAACATGCAAAATATATTGAATCTCAAATCCGACAGATTTGTGTAATTTTACCATCGGAGTTTGTGTAGAATGACTTTTCTTGGCTGGTTTTTCAAAACTGACGTCACAATAAAATTGGAAAATGTTGTGGAATCTGACAAGTTTGTGGAACTGGTACAGAAACCCTTAGTAAACATTAACGCAGATGTGCAGGGGGATTTATTTTATTAACGTTCTACAAATTTAAAGTGGATTGTGACATTAAACAATATTTATGGTTATTTGTTTGTTTGCTCTTTATTTCGTTTTCTGTCACGAATCATTTAAATGTGATTTATTTGAGAATAAAGTATTATTATTATTATTATTAAATTTCAATCAATCATTTTCAATTGTTTGACATAACTTCTAAGATATGCAGCTTGTCACTCTTGCTTCAAACTGACATAATGTAACAACTACAGTAACATGATAAGTATGCACATGAAGGTACTTTGGATTGTACATGTTATAAGTGATAGTTTGTATTTTATGTGTTAAAATAAATACTTTTATACACACGAATATTTTTATTAAAGCCCCCACTTGAAAAAGGGGGGGGGGGCTATGTAGTGATTGGGGGTGTCTGTCCGTCCATCCGTTACACTTTCTCTTATCTGTGACTCCGCCTACATGTACACTACTGAATAGAGTTTAATGAAACTTTCACAGAATCTTTGGCGCATAGTGACATTTTGTCCCTAGTATTAGGCATTTTGATCTGAATTATATTTGTTGTTTCCCATAGAAAAAACTGTGTCATGTTGTTAGGGGATATATCCATATATCCGAAACTCTACCTACACCACTGAATGTAATTTGATGAAAATTTAACAGAATCTAACCTTTATTTACTGCCATTTTGCACCTCTTATTTAATATTTTGCTC
Source organism: Limnoperna fortunei (assembly GCA_944474755.1). Taxonomy (NCBI): domain Eukaryota; kingdom Metazoa; phylum Mollusca; class Bivalvia; order Mytilida; family Modiolidae; genus Limnoperna; species Limnoperna fortunei. Next base: position 105,649,837 of record OX104111.1, read on the forward strand.
CGATTGATATTTAAGGTTTCCCATGGAAAAACACTACTTTGTCATTGACAAAAGTGACATGGGCATTTTGATAGCTTCTGCTTATACCGTAAAAGATTGTTTCTTTGAATGGTGTTTCTCGACTTTTTCATCAAAATTATTCGGCTATTTTATTGGGGGAGGAAGTCCGAGTACCTTGAGAAAACACCCGTCATTCGGTTGATTGGAGGCGAGCGCTCCTTTCCTGCGGTGAGACTCGAACTGTTATTTTGTTGAAATACTCAAAAGAACTAATATGGTTGTGTCGTTTAAATGCATACTGCGCTCTTTAAAAAAGTCATTAATGCGTCTTCAAGGTTACTTCAGATAATTGTGTATAATTGCATTAAATTTGATAGTAAATTAGTGTATTGGGGTGCTTTGAATTATGATGGAAGTCCATTGTTACTACGCTACCTTAAGCAATACGAAAGGGGTTCGTTTCGATATAAATCACTTGATATAAACTTACAATTTTGCAACATAATACAAAATACGATTCAATACACGTGGGTCTGGTCAGTTACACAATTCTAAGTATTTAGAAACAGGATTTTGTACTAAGCAGGGAATATTCAGCTAGTATGAATTTTCTCATATTTTAAGTATGAAAACGATTAACGTGTAATCATTTACTTGTAAAAAAAGTACGCCGACCTATATAATTTTACTTTTACACTACACGACACGTTAATATCTAAATAAGTATTTTTTTACTAGACACTCAAAATGAATGGTTTAATTTCGCCCATGTGAAAGATAAAATGTGACGACGTCGATGACGAGGCAAAAAATAGTAATCAATTCAATGTGCGTTTTCTGAGCTGGCAGTAACAATAAGTATTATCTCGACTATTCGGTTTCCTTGTTTTCTAACATTATTGGGTTTTTTTTTCATATGTGAAAAATCTATGAAAATAATCACAAATTATTCATAATTTCAAATAAATAAAAACTGTAAAATTGGTTTATTCATGCTTCATATAAACACGTAGTGGGCTGTAGTAATTCAACGTAAGGTCAATAGGCATCAATGAATTATTCATTATAATTTGGAAGTGTATTCACCATTATGGTTTCTTTTAAATATGTGTTTACTTTGAACAAGACGAAATGCACCACAACATTATGCAGGTTTTTTTCATCTTTTGCATGCCTTCCTTTCTGACTTTTTTTAGATTGATTGATTGATTGAATGGTGTTTTAACGCCACTTTCAGCAATTTTTCAACTATTTCATGGCGTCCAGTTTTTATTGGGGGAGGAAGCCGGAGTTCCGGAGAGAACCCCCGACCTGCGGTAGGAAAACTGGCAATCCTTGTTAGACTTTTTTAGAAATAATTACTCCACTACAATACGGGTACAAAAATTCATCACAACACATAGAACAAAAATACTTAAATGAACTTACTTTGTCTCTTATCTGTACAAATTTTTAATATAAATATCTTATATATATATACAATCACCCGAAAAGACAATCATTAAATTAAATATCAGACTTAAAGATGACAATTTTAAGGAAATGCGCAATGTTACCAAAAAAACATCAAAAGAATAATAAACAGCAAAAATGAAATGGCAAAAGCCACACATGCAAGTGAAAATGAAATGTATGGAAAATGTTTATATTAATTTTTTTTTCTAGCGAACAAAAAATGGCAAAACAAATGCAACAATAATGGCAGACTTGAAACACAAAATATGATGGACAAGAAATCAAGCGAATGGTATTACGGATGTTTGTAGATCACAAAAACCAAAACAAAAAACAATGCAAGCGAAATCCAACAAAAATAACACAAATTAACACACACAAAACAAGTTAAACAACAAAATTTAACAACTGAAAACCAAGACAAGTGTCGTATCGAGTGAACCGACACGTGGACAACACGCGAGGTAGGGAAACGGACAATTACTATCAAACAAACAACGCAAAATATTTAAACTCAAATTAACAATAAAAATAAGAGACAAAAAAAATTAAACAAAAGTTGCTGGTAGAACCAACTTCGCCTCAAACAAAAGTCTAATTTGAGAAAAACAATACTGTCCTTGCAAATGACTGTAAACGTTTAACAATATATTTGGGAAGTTTTTTACTTCCTACACCGACCACTTAATGCCCTTGGTCGGACGGAGATTAATTTAATTTATATTGAAAGGTTAACATCACGAAGTGTTAATACGCTTTATTAATACGCCACATCGATAAAGACAAGTAAACATGACCTTACAAAGTTCATACACAGTGTATAATTAGAAAATGGGTGGACAAAATCGACCAATCACAATTTTTGTGTACATTATAATACGAATAGACATTTCTTGTCGTTTTCATAAATTCGACTGTAAATTACAAAGAGAATCCGAGTAGAATTTTCCACGCATCTAACTGTATGTTTCGTTCCCCTTTCTCTATGAACTCCCCTGGAATTATTAATGTTGACACAGAGTTGAAGCGTTGGGAAGCGGGACCATCAGCCATCTATTGGCAGTCTAAACGCAAGAAAAAATTGTCACTTGTTACAAACACTAATACTTTAACTTGTTCATCTGTGTAATGTTCAATTTTTCCAGTGGACAACAATATTTTCAACGATTACATGCGGGTATACAGTGTTTTTGCTGGGCATTAGAGTGTTTCCGAACAGTAAAGGTGTTAACATGTTGTTATCGCTGTGTTGATTTGATTATGTGGAAATATTTAATAATTGGTGAGTTATTTATTTTGATATAGATGTATAATTGCTACTATAAAGCAGTTTTGAATATTATTCATAAGGTTTAAATCCTACTTAGACTTATTTTCTTGCATGAAATGTAATTTCTAGTTGTATAGGTAGCACAGGCGCGGTGTGTTCGATTTGTCACCGTAATCACTGTATGCGATATGTTAATCGAAATTTTTGGTTTCGTTGGAAAAAAATGCATACAAGAAAAAATCGTTATTAGGTTAGCAAAGTGTATACATTTGTGTTTGCCTTTCATTAATTTTATGTAATGTATGTTTTTCATATCCAAAACTTGTTTTAATCTTAATATAAGTTCTCAATTTCCCATCTTCATTTATAAATTTATCACTGAGGCTGTACCAGGTGTCAATATAAATATTCTTTAAATCTGTCTTGATGTTATGTTTGAATAACGATTTTGAACTGTTTTTATCTTTTTTCCTCTTGGAGTCTTAAGTATATTTAAAACATTCTAGATGGCTGAATACCATGATTGACCTCCCCCTTGATGTATATTTTTGGATTCTGAATAAGCATCTTTTAATAAACCTGATGGGATATTTTCCATACGATACCAATAATTTAAACTGGCTTTAAATCAATCTAAAATACTTGGAAATCTACCCACTTCAGACATTACACCAAAACTCGAACCTTTTTGTGAATCCCAAGAACGTATTTAACCAAATGTAAATCCACTTTAGAAGAATGTGATATTTTGTTCTCGTACACACATGCCACGATGTAAACCTATTTTTTTTTAATTTCCCCGTAGTAACTAAGGTCGATATGATTGAAACACCGATGAGTTCCAGCGGTATAAAAAGATATAATTCTAAATTCCCGGGTTCCTTCTCACTCCTGATTTTGATAGCAGCCAAACGTTTATATTGAGTTTTTGGTCAGTTTCACAATGAAATTTGGGTGCGTCTTTTTCCACAGAACATCGCAGAATACTACAAAACTGTAAAAAAAAATACATTTTTTTTCTTTGATAAAACTAAATACAATATTATTTATGTGTAATTATGTCTTATTGGATAGGATAATGTCTCAAAACCACACATTTGTTCACCATTATGTCTCTTACTAGCCTGATGAAGTTTTCGCTGTAAACGGCGGTACCATAGAACTCTTTAAACTCCTTTTTTATGGTTAAAACTAATTTAAAATGTTGTATGCATGTTAATATGCCTTATTGTATAAAAAATATGTCCGAGATTTGTTTATCCGCATGTAACGTTTAGAGCGGCGAAACTTTATTTTTAAACACCGTATTTAATTCAAAAAGCTTTTTTTAAATATTCATATGTGTTAATATGCTGTAAATTCTTATTCTGAATATTTGTCAAAACATACCTGTTTTTCTCTAGTATACAATAAATCTAAAACGACAATACCACATAACAATAGATTAATTATTATGCATAATATATAAAAAGAAATAATTCGGGATTGCCGGTCAATCTGACGACCCACATTAAGCGTTAATCTACTTTTTTTTCTCGACTGTTATATTGTTCGTGTATTGTTACTATAAACACAATATAATCATTTCAGTTTCCTTCTAAGTTATTGAAGGTGTTCCTTGGTATTTTAGTTTTGTTCTGTGGTATCTCCGTTTTCAGTTTCATTCTAAGTTATTGAAGGTGTTCTTTGGTATTTTAGTTTTGTTCTGTGGTATCTCCGTTTTCAGTTTCATTCTAAGTTATTGAAGGTGTTCTTTGGTATTTTAGTTTTGTTCTGTGGTATCTCCGTTTTCAGTTTCATTCTAAGTTATTGAAGGTGTTCTTTGGTATTTTAGTTTTGTTCTGTGGTATCTCCGTTTTCAGTTTCCTTCTAAGTTATTGACGGTGTTCTTTGGTATTTTAGTTTTGTTCTGTGGTATCTCCGTTTTCAGTTTCCTTCTAAGTTATTGAAGGTGTTCCTTGGTATTTTAGTTTTGTTCTGTGGTATCTCCGTTTTCAGTTTCATTCTAAGTTATTGACGGTGTTCTTTGGTATTTTAGTTTTGTTCTGTGGTATCTCCGTTTTCAGTTTCCTTCTAAGTTATTGAATGAAGGTGTTCTTTGGTATTTTAGTTTTGTTCTGTGGTATCTCCGTTTTCAGTTTCATTCTAAGTTATTGAAGGTGTTCTTTGGTATTTTAGTTTTGTTCTGTGGTATCTCCGTTTTCAGTTTCATTCTAAGTTATTGAAGGTGTTCTTTGGTATTTTAGTTTTGTTCTGTGGTATCTCCGTTTTCAGTTTCCTTCTAAGTTATTGACGGTGTTCTTTGGTATTTTAGTTTTGTTCTGTGGTATCTCCGTTTTCAGCAAAAACTCCAGCCATGTACAACACGACATAATGGGGAACAAAAATGTGGTTTTTAGACAAATTGTTCACAATAAGGCATATTTATTAAAATCAATGGAAAGATATTTTATATAGTTCTATGGTGTTAGAGTGTTATTCTGTGGTAAAAATTCGCACCGCCAAATATTTACATTTTTATACTAAAAACGTTCATATTTGGCTTTTTTGAATCTGTTATTAGCAGACGTTTTCACAGCTAAATTGAAAAAAGAATCAGTCAAGTTAAGCTGATTTGTTATTTCTTGTCAGATTATTTCAGTTGACTGAATTTTACATTAGAAGTTGGAACATTTTGGCCATTTTCTGACAAGTAAACCATGTTATTTCTGGTTAAGGTCAGTACTCAATTGTCCCTTTTTTATTTTTATCTGACACAAGTATATTTTCTGCTTTGCTTCAGTACCAGAACCTGTGTCACTTGTAGACCAATGTATGCAAGAATTTAATGGAATAAAGTTGATCCATATCCCAATCCCTTCTCCCAGCTGTTACAGATAGTTTATTATTTTAGGAACCTAGCTACGAAAGCCCAGAAGGCTCATTCGATATTCGAAATTCGAAACTCGAGATTCGAAATTTGAAAGTCGAGATTCGAAATTCGAAATTCAATATAGTTATAACCAATCAGTTTGTGTGTGACATACTCGTCTACCAATCAGAATAGTTCTTATATAAACTTAGCCATGTGCTATTATTGTTATTTGGGGTTTTAACCGTCGACATATTTGTCAAAGAAAGACTGTGTTCAACATGGTTTTGTTAAAAATATAAAATTTATAAGCTTTAGTTGTTATTTGATCAAATTAATTCAGTTCTCAATAACATCTTGATTTTACAAATCAAGAACAATAATGTACCTGTAGAACGGAATGCAACAAAACCTGTGGTGTAGGAAGTACACCATATGTAGTTGTGCATGTTACCAGGAAATTTTGATCTTCAAATTTTCGTGGGAGTTATGGCCCTTTGAACTTAAAACTTGCTGAAAATACTCATTTATCATCTTGCCGGAGCTACTCCTTTCAAAAAATGGAGTTTTACAAAACTTGGAATATAGTAGGTACAACATATTTAGTTGTGCATATTACCAGGGCATTTTGGTCCTCAAAATGTGTGTGGGGCTTTCAGGGGTGGATCCAGAGAGGGCCCTCCTTTTTGACGGAAAAATTTGGCTGCATATATAGGAAATCATTGAAGCATGACAAAAGTTGGCCCCCCTTGGCTAGTCAGTCCCCCCCCCCCCCCCCATTCGAAATTTCTGGATCCACCACTGGCTTATTTTGGCCCTTAGAACTTAGAAATGTGCTGAAAATACCCATTAATTATATTGTCAGCACAAATCCACCGGAACTACTCAGTACTATACAAAATTTTATGAAACTTGGTATGAAACTAGTACACCATATATGTAGTTGTGCATATTATCAGGAATTGTTGATTCCTTAATTTTTTAAATAGTTATGGCTTTTTGAACTTTGAATTTTCAGGAATCCTCAATAATCATGGGTTTCGCTTTAACTCTACTAATACTACTCAACCAAATTTCATGTAGTTGCGATATAACCAAGGAATTCTGATTGGTAGAGATTATGTCACACGCAATCTGATTGGCTAAAACTATATTGAATTTCGAATTTCGAATCTCGAATTTCGGATTTCAAATCTCAAATATATAAGAACTATTCTGATTGGTAGACGATTATGTTACACGCAATCTGATTGGTTATAACTATATTGAATTTCGAATCTCGAATATCGAATTTCGAATTTCGATTCTCGAACCATCTTGCTGTCTAGTTGGTAGTACTGTCACGTGAGATAATCGTTCTGTATGACTAGTCCAACAGAAAGCGATTCGATTGCTTGACAGTGCCTAGCAGCTAATGAGATAGTCTGATCGCGTCATTGTGCTTGTGTGTAATTTTATCTACAGTGGAGTGTAAAGTTTCTCTATTTGTAGTTTTCCACTTGCACATGACAGAAGCCGTGCAACCTTTAGGCAGACTATTGCATTAGGGAGTAGTTTTGTATGTCCACTCATCCCCATTGTTCAAGTTGTTGCTAAGATTACACATTCATAAGTTTAGCGCTTGGCCTGTTACGGACATCCTGAATCTAATTACACTTAACCCATCCCCCTTTTCTAAAGATATTTTCCTATTTACCAAATAACGCTGCATTAAAGACTGTCCCCAAAGCCATTCACATATATTAAATATCCATTATCAGTATTACTCGGGATGTACACTCATCTCTGAGAGATCTCTAGGATTTTAGATAGTTCCAGTGTACTTCAACAATGGTGGTGGCAGCACTATTCAATATTTAAAGTAAGGAGAGAGAAGATCGACCCGTTACATTATACAACATACTGTTAAAGTAATAAGCGATTTCAAACAATGTTTCTAATCAAGACGCAACCCCAGAAAAAATCTACAGAAACAAAAATAAACAAACATAGTGACAGTCACAGAATAAGAAAAACACTCACACAACTATAGACTGATATTAATCGGACATGATACATTAGAGCGGAAAGTTCAGTTTATAGAAACCAAAAATCAAGGCATCTACTGCTGGTTTAATTGTGTGATTTCAGCCATGAAAGTTGTCGATAGCAAATTCGATTGAATTAGACAGCTTTAATGGGGACCTGTCGTTCCTTTCAGATATTTGAATTTTTTTTTAAGTAATGAAAAAAACCTATCCGAACTGGAGATTCGAGTAGAAAACATATAAGTCGCATTATTGTGTGGCCAGCAAAATTAAGCTTAAGTTGCCAATAACAAAATGGCGAGGAATTGTTTAACACGGCGGAGCTTATAACGGCTGTTTAAAAGAAACACTTGACAAAGGTTTGTTTTGTTTTGAATGGGGTTTATATATTTAATTTCACATTTTTTTTTCAGCTGTATAAGGATGTTGTTTTCATTATTGGAAAAAACTGGTAAAATCTTAGACCTATTTGTACAGTAACAATAGTCAATAGTGCGAAAACATTGTTTATTCGGTTTATTAATATTTATGAGAGCGACGAATCAACATGTTTAACAATAATTAAAATCAATGTCACAAACATGAAAAGTGGCAGTATTCCTTGCAGGTAATTTTTTTACAATATTGTGTATACAACGTTTTGAAGTTACATCATCTTATTTGGAACACAACAACTGTTTGCTTGAAAACTTTGACATCAGAAACCTAAATACTGAGTGTCTACATTTAGACCATGTATTTTTTTTTAGAACAAACTGTTTTCGTGCACTTACCACACGCTTTTGTGGAAAAAAACCAATAACACTGAAACTTATACATATTACCACTTAAATGCGCGATAGAGAACAAGGAAAGGTTGACAATGCAGAAAAAATTACAGCGACTATATTCAGCATACATTGTAATGGTCTTTAGTTTAGTTTATCCTGCTAATAAAACACATTATTAAAGCACACTACAAAACTGGAAAAGGCTGAAAAGGTTAGTTTTTGTACTGACTTGTACTGAATTTTACTCAACCGGTCTGACTTGGTCTTAAATTTACTCAACTTTACTCGACCTAGGTCTCGACATTACTAAAAAGTTCTGAATTGATACTCAACCAAGTCTCGACTAGTTTCTACCTGTTTGAAAAGTCTGAACAAGTCTCGACCTGATCTCGACCTAGTGTGAATTAGTCTTGACCTGTCTGAACAAGTCTCGACATTATCTCGACCCAGTCTGAATCAGTCTCGACCTGTCTGAAAAGTCGTAACAAGTCTTAACTGGATCTCAACCCAGTCTGACTCAGTCTTGATCAAAGTCGTAACAAGTCTTAACTGGATCTCAACCCAGTCTGACTCAGTCTTGATCAATGTGAAAAGACTGAATCAATCTTGAACTGAGTTGGACTAGTCTGAATCAGTCTCGACCAATCTGAAAAGACTGAATTAGCCTGGACCTGTTCTCGACTAGTTTTGTTTTTGTCAGAAAAAGTCTCGAATAGTTTAAACAGCCGAATAAGTCTTGACTAATCTGAATGGATTGAATCCCAATATGACTAGTCCAGATCAGTTCGAGGTTGATTAAGTCTTTTCACATTGGGTACACTTTAGGTAACATAAACTTAAAATTATATGTGCATTTTTGTAAATTATTCTCTACTATTTGATAATATGATGCCCTCTTTTTTTTTAGTGGTAGAATTTTGCTACAAGACTACAGAATATAGTGGAGGCCGTCATAAACTTTTTGCAGCTTTAATTCTTCCTAAGAAAAAACAATAACAAAATTGCAGGAGATATGTGGCAGGTTTTTAATCTCAGAATGTAGTTTGAATTGTTTTAAATGGTGTTTAACGCCATTTTCAGCAATTTTCCAGCTATATTATAGCAACCAGTTCTTATTGGGGAGAAAGCCGGAGTACCAGGAGAAAACCTCGTCCTTATGGAGGAAAACTAGCAATCCTTCTCAATTAAGATTGGAGTCGAGCGGACCCAGCCCGCAGTTAGACTCGAACCCGTAATCGTAGTGTTGACAGACCACGTGATCACTAGTAGACGAACTACCTTAACCATTTGGCCACCGAGGCCCCCTGAATTAAGTTACAGTATGTAATAACCGGCCGAAAATTTAAGTTGTAGCATTTATGTACTCTCTACCTTAGACCACTATGCCACATTAAACTTCGGAAATTTCGGTTATAAAATTATAATGATAGACTTTTTATCGGAAAATCTTCAGTTTGGATTGATACATTCATGGCAACAGACAGTATACCAGTTTCTCAATTCCATTTTACTGTCTCTCTAATCCGCTACAGATTTGGAATTTTGCCGATATAAATTATTTCTTCATAATCCACAATCTTTTATTTATTTATCGGACGAAGAAACAGACTGTCACTGCTTACTCGTCCGGAGCACCTGAGTGCACCCATGGTTTTTATTGGGTTCGGGTTACTCTCTTTCTGTGTTTTATGTTTTTGGTTTTTGTGTTGTGTTTGTCTATATCCGGATTTGTAACTGTCCCTTGGCTTTTTGTTCTTGTTGTTCAGTCGGTTTTCTTTGCTACTTTCTAAAGCTAATTTCTTCAGTTCAGAATAAAAAAGACGGAAGAAATTACTGTATTGTGGGAAGTCATGGATCTTCCTTGGATATCTAGTTGATTCATATATTTTTACGGTCACTTAAACGTACTGTAGGCAAATACTGCCGGCTAACGTTCTTCTTACCAAGGAAGACCGTTTTGATCGTTAACAGTAAATACCATTAATATAATTTATTTCATATCAGTAAATTTTTGTTTGTTTCAATTGGATAAAACAAGGTCAGCTGGTTAATTTGCAGTAATTCGACATGAGGGCATTACCACGCCGTGATAATGCCCACGGGCGTTATCACGTCGTGGTAATGCCCTTTATCGGTAATTTGTTAAAATTTCCTTTGATCTTTGCTACCAATAAAATTAATATCAACGCTCAGTAGAACAACGACTAGTGATACCAGAAATTATCAGCTGTTGGTTATTTGTCATGCGCGAACGCATTGCGGAAGAATCTGATTACTTTTTGACCAATCGCGCATCACTGACCAAAGCTCATAAATATTAAGGAAAACAAACATCACGAAAAAAAAATAATATATCTATGCTGCAATTAATCGGACCTGTCCAGACACTAAGAGGTGTTACAAAATATAAAACGCAACACACAATCAGTATCTAGAGAGTATCTTATTCGTCTCCTGAAATAAGAATAACAAACAATGTACATACAATACCCCCCCCCCCCCTTTTTGTATGGCAGTACGCTCGAATTTCGGCGATAAACGGGTCTTGAAAGTGTATCGTTTTAACGGCGTTTAATTTGATTGAAACACATGTTTATCATGAAAAGAGAATAAAATGCAGGATATTTTAACTGTAAACTTCGTTTTGATCGCTGAATGAAGGAAGATTGCCAAAACATCGAGTATGTGACCGTAGAGGTAGTTGATAGGCTTTAGCCCTTTATAGGCAACTGTAATTTACTTGGTGTTACACAGGCAGCAATTTTCATTACATATTTAGTGGGTACGAAATCAATATGGATTGATTTATCAGTATCGGTAGCCCCATAAACGGAATTACTGACATGCACACCAAGCCGGTCAGTGAAAGAAATCGTAATCAGAATCATTTTCTTCTGTGAAGAAACATTAATATAGTTTTCAAACATGATAACCTACCTCTTTAAACTTTTTCGTAACGCTGAAAATGGTTTCAGACTGACATTTCCTCTCCATTTAATTGAAATTCCCTCCGTCTCCGTGCGTACAATCACTTAACAGTTTTTGAATGAATGAGGTAGAAGTGACGTCATGTCAGACCGCATTACGCATAACAATTGTACAAAAGAAGTAGTGCACATATTCTTACCGTAAAAACGGCACTATTACAAAGCAAAAAAACATCAAATATGTCAACAAAAAAAACGAAAACAAATAAAAAAAGATGTATTCAAATTGAGAAATTACCGATAAAAAAATTATTTTTTTTCGCTCGACAAGGATTTCGCTCTACGAGCTCATCTGATATAGACCTGATAATCCTTGTCTCGCGAAAAAAAAATACTAATAATTAATATTTATTGGTAATTTGTACATTTTCCCTTTGATGTGTACCGGTGATAAAGTTAGTAACAACGTACTGGCATTTATCACCGAATTTATCGGGTCAGTAGACTGCGGAGGAATCTAACTATGATTACGTCACAATAACTAACAGAATGTTTAAAAATAAACAAACAATCTAATCCCCCCCCCCCAAAAAAAAAAAGAAAACGAACACAACGCGACCACCAGAGCTCCGTTTTCGCAGCTACCTTCCGTTAACAATAATACAGTTTAAATAATCTGAACAAAACTCTTAAAATTGCACAAATTAACAGCAAGTGACAATCCCGAATTCCTGTTCATTCACCACAAGAACTTGCGATGAATGACCTCGCCATTTTTGGGGGTTAATCCGACAAATCACAAAACTGTAATAGGATTATTACGGCAGGAAAATTCGGCATACACAATAACCTACAACTCATCGCATTTATGCATTGGAATTACAATTGGAATTTATAAATAAATGATGACGATGTGTAAATCGTATCTCCCCTGGCCACTGCAAAGTACTGAAAATTAAAAAGAACACAGCACCAAACAGTTACCAGAAATGATAACGATATAAAATACAAAATATAGAAAACATTAAAAGGGGAAACTGACACTCAATTGGAAAACGTCAGAAACGTTTGGTATTGTCAACATAAATTTGAAATACGGTTCGTCAAAGAGCAAAATATTAAAAACACAAAATGTGACACCCCATTTAAAAGATTCTCATTCACAAACTATTAAATAAACGATGAAAAAAGACTTGCCTTACAGTAGGATCAATGAAAAAACACGTCCATTCATCACGCCACATTCCGATTGAATGACGTTGACGCTAAATGACGTAGCAAACCGTTTTTCACAGATCACTTCGACCAAAAAAGTAGTTCCTTAAAAAATATGGCCTAAATTGACAAAAAAACTCTTTGAAAATTACCGATAAAAGGAATATAGGACATTTTGTTTGTGATACAGACTTTATCACGGCTAAACGTATCAGGTGAGCCCGTAGGGCTCACCTGATACTGGCCGTGATAAAGTCTGTATCACAAACAAAATGTCCTATATTCCATATCTCCAGTAACAAGTAACATTAAACTGTTTATTTTTAATTTATAAAAAATATATGTACATGTACAATCCAAATGAGAAAAAAAATGACATAAAGTTTAGAAAACTAACTGTGTATTGCCTATAAATGCCAAACAATGATATATCATGAGACCCCTATTCAAATCAAGCAGCTACAAATACATAATACAGTCGTAAACACATGGTTAACTAACTCTTCAATAAAATAAATATAATAGTTGCTTATATAGCTGACATTGTCATGATACTTGACATCACTCGGGACAGTGGTATTGCCTTTAACATTGATAATGCCCTCGCCTTTGGCTCGGGCATTATCAATGTTTCAGGCAATACCACTCTCCCTTGTGTAGTGAAGATATCATGACAATGCCCTCTATATAAGCAACTATTGTATAAATATCCTATAGTAATGTTAAGTGCACCACAACTGATTGATTGATTGGATGTCTGTTTTACATCCATTCAGCAGTATTTCAGCAATATTAAGGTAGAAAAACAAACAATAATCAACGGGCAAATAAAAACAAAAGGGCAGTTTATTTTGAAAATTAAATTTAACCTTTCATGGTGGCTACAACGAGCGTACTCTTATCAATATCTACAAAAAGGGTCTTCAATGTACAAGGACCGTGGCATTCTCTAAACACCTGACCCACTATGGTCGGCGTTTGGCTTTCCGTATCATTACCTGACATCCCCAAAGAAAGGGCCTTCCCTATCCGCCATCTGGGACGCACTGTGCAGCTACGTAAGCTCTTCCTGTATGATCCCACGAATGCACTTTGAAATATCTAATTTTAAATGTCATGATTGGTGTCATAGTTATTTGAAAACGTCTGTATTGCCGTTATTAGAAACACATTTACCCATAGATTAGTACTACGAAGCCGCGGTCAAAAGAACAACTTGTGTTAAAAATCCTTTATATTTCTACTATACGGGATAAATATGTTGTTTTTGAACCTGTGCAGGTATAAATTGACTAGGAAATAAAGTTATACTGCTGACACACAGCTAAACTAATTAAACGGACATGTGCGACAGTGTAATCTCCATTGGCGCCAACACTTAACTGCTTTCTAATGCATAACTTGCAAAACATGATCGCGTGATGCCTTTGCTAATAACTGTGACCTTCAACCGCTAGATGTCATTATATTAAACGTGACATTAGATTTAAATATGCATTAAGATATAAATTTTGTATACTTTATTTACGGCGAATTTTGTTGCCGAGTGGTATTTTGTCAATTAATATCAATCACCTGGCGTGTCAATACTGAAAGTATGAGGCCTGCGTCTGTCAATTATAACTATAGATAGAACAGTATGCAGCTGAAAACCTGTTGAACGTGGCATAAATGTCTTTGTAAAAAAGCAAATAAACTTCATTAAGAAGTCAAAACTTTATTTTGTTTAAAACCAGAACTTGTCAAGTTATATTTTTTTTTAGTATTAGAAATTAATAACAGTTATTGCATGAGAATATGAAAAGTTTAGAAGAAAATGTAGTATATATTTTAGCAATTATTATCAACGCATTTTGGTGACTGAACGGCTCCTAAAAAAGTACCTTTCCGCTACTACATGTATGTCTCCGCTATTATACTGGGAGGATTGCCATTGCTCGTCCCCGGGTGGCGGATAGAGAAAATTCTCTCGTTTTTAGGGGGGGGGGGGTAAATTCACCAGGTCATACATAATACACAATACAGAAAGCCTAACCGTGGAACACAGTGGCTAACGTTTTTGGAGAGTCCCACGCCCCTGTACGATAACGATAAAGACCCCTTTTGTAAAAGAGTAGTCTTTTTGTAGCCGCCACGAAAGGCAAAATTATCAGTTCCTACCCAATACTCCATACTTTAACAGTGGCAGTCTAATTGTGTTCCCACTGTTTCATTTAATCCTCTTTCCGTTGTTTGTTAACTTGTTATAGTCCCGAATATAGCTGAAATATTGCTGTTGAACGTACAGCAAACATCCCCTCAAGCAAACCTGGTGAGGTTTGTTTTAAAAAAATGTGCTATTAGAAACAAGGTCTTTGCCAAACATGGTCAGACCTTATATTTGTCAATATTTTATACCGAACTATAGCGAGTTGTTTTCCCTTGCCCTTGAAAAATGAAGTATAATTGTACGTATACAATAGCTACAATAATGTATCTCCCTTTTTATGGACGAAGCTACAAAGAGGTCCAATTACTCCTAAAGGAAAAAGCCGTAAGTGATTCACCTCCAGGTATTTTTGTGCATTTAATCAGCTATTAAACTTTTCCCTGAATTGCCACACATACTTATTAATGTCTTCGAAGCTCAACTAATATTTTTACACACCTTATTCGTTACAGAACTGTAGTTTTACACTTTATTCGTAATCATGGCATTGTCCAGGACATTTTTAAGTTGAGAAAAAGCTATCTTTAAGTATGATTGCAGTGGTATTATTTTTAATCAAAAAGCTTGAAAACAGCTGTTTTAAAGTTGACAAAAATCAGTATATCAGCGTTACTTTTAATCAACTTATATTTACCTAATGAACTGCTGAAATACCGCTTTTTAAAACTAATTTGTATATTTGGTTCAGTAATTAGGACAATAAGCGGTAAAGTAGTGTAAAATAAGTTGGGCTAAAGCGTCTAAATTATGCAAATTAGGTGAAGTTGGGTTTAAGCGGTACTTTCCAGCGGATTTGAAGTGGAATATGCAAATTAGTTGTCAGCGGTAAATAAGCGGAATATAGTAAATCTACAAAAGCGGATTTTATGTGGTTATACCAGCGTGTTTTAGGTGTATGATCTCAGCGTACTTAAAGTTGAAGATGTCAGCGTGTTTTAAGTTGGAGATGTCAGCGTGTTTTAGGTTGAAGATGTCAGCGTGTTTTGAGTTGAAGATGTCAATGTGTTTTAAGCTAAACAAGTGTAGTTTAAGCGGCCTGGCCTTCTTCGATTTAAAAACTAAAACTGCTATTTTCTTTACCTGGTTATTTGTGTACAAGTTGTTTAGCTCCTTTTCCTTCTTGTCTTAAGAATTAAGAAAAGAGAAACAAATTACAATCATACAGTTTTTTGTGTTGGATGCAAAACTTAACAGCATATGATATAGTAATTATTTACAGAATATTTACAGCATATATTAATCTTAAATTAAAGTTCCCACATATTGATAAAGTAACTATTTACAACTGCATCTATTATTCTTCAGTAAACGTTTACTACAGTTGTTTTTCTTATCTTAGAGGCTCTTCAAGATGTGATTGAACTGTACATGACATCTTTTATTTCACCTTTAGATGATGCACTGTAAGCTGCACAGAAATCTGAAATGACAATTAACACTAAAGTGAAATAATGTATCAATACAACTACTAAAACATGTTTTCAAAATAAAAATGCCGGCCCAATGTGGCTGAGTGATTAAGTTAGTTTGTAATTTACTATTGACCACATGGTATGTCATACTGAGGTTGCTGTGTAGCATCTCAATGTGTTATCTACTCTAACATTGACAAGGATTGCCAGTTCTCTTAATGCAGATTGAAGGTGTTCTCCAACTCCCCCTGGACCTCATGATACAGTTGAAAAATTGTTGAAATTGGCACTGAACACCATTCAAACACAGTGAACAAATTCGCAGGTATAAATGTATAAAACTTACCAACAATATCACTCTCTATTTTTGGGCAAAGTTGTTGATACTTTGTATTTGAATTACTGAAAGTACCTGCTAATTTTTGTTCTGAACGAAAGACAAGGTGATAAAAAATGTTTACACATGAACATGAATAAATAATAATCTTGTCAAACATCTTTTATAAATCTACGAGCAAAAGGTTAAATTTACTATTAATAGCTTGTCACATAAAAATAGATGAACAATGTAGAAAGTTATGTCATAGTTTAACTCTTTTGACCTCCCAACTGAGTACATTTCTAGCTTTGAATCATTTTTTTATTAAAAAATGTAGCGAGTAAAGTATTAAATATTATCTGACTCGGTCAATTTTAACACAAACAAAATTAATTCTGATGATAACATACTTTAACCTATGTAATAATTTAGTACCTTTACTGAAGAAGACAGTTAACAAATATTGCCCATTCTTTTTCCGTCTCTTTGTCAGGGTTTTTTGGGGTCAGCTCCTTTCTTGAGGCACTGCATTTTCTGGTGTTCAAATAGATAAATTTGGTGTCCATCAACTAGCTTAACCATTTACAAATAAAGAAAAACTAAAATAAATAAAATAATATAACTTTAGTGAGCCTAAATCATCTGCTGTTTATATCAATACTATTTTTGCATGTTTTTTACTTTGTGTGCTTTGTTTTCACCTGCTGATAGAAATGAATTTGTACCTCATGCTCTGGTTTTTATAAAATCCTCAAAACAGTGCCTTTTATTAGAAAGTTTCCATGACAACATAACTTGGCTGAGTAATGAATGCATTAATGTGATAATTCTTCCAGCCTTGATCATTTAAGAATCTGTCCTACATTAGTAAGTTTTAAAATTAATATGATTGATTTCTTTTTAAAACATGCCATTATATTATGTCTTGCAGAAAGATAAAATATCCCTTCAATGTTTGACCCTGTTTGCATGCAATAAATTGTTTCTTAGCTTACTCAGATTTATCTGAAGTGTTGTCATTAGCTTCAATACTGTCTTCTTCTTCACTAACAATGAAAACCATAAAATAATGTTTAAAACAACTTTTTTTAAGGAAAACCTTTTAGAAATTTTTACTTTATAGGGTAATTGTCAATATACAATTTTTTCTTTCTCATTTACTTACAAATGTTTCAAATTCATTCAAAGCTGTATATTTGATTTAGAGAATAAGGCATATCAAACCTCTATTAAATTAAGCATTGCCTTCTTTAGAGCCTGTGCTCTGTTGATTTTGACACGATTACTTGTCTTTCTAGTGGCAGGAGCAGCTGAAAATACAAAGACAGGGCGAACAAGTGCACACAAATACTGCATCCTTTGAACGTCATTCTTTCTTTAACCTAACCACTCATGTAAAATTTGTCCATATTAAATAATACCACTTTCATAGTGTGAGGACATTGTATATTACTAACAGCCTGAATAGTATGTTAAAATATTTTTTGCTGTTGTTGGTGCAATAAAAAAAGTGTCACATATGGTATGAATATATATCTATAATATACGATATAACTACATAATTCTGACACTTATTAATTAAATAAAATACATACCTGGTAAAGAAACAGCTTTCTTGCTAGTACCTTTTTCACTGCTGACATGTCTGTTTGCATTGCAATAAAAAGGTTGAAAAATAAAACATCAAATAGAGGTAGCACAAGTACTTTATTATCTAGTATCATTTACCACATTTAATGCATATTGCATTAAGTACAAGCAAGTGAAATTCAACTTGTTTAATTGTCATAAAATCGACTACATGCTTTAATTTTTATAATTAAGCAACAATTCTGTCAAGGGTTTGATAAATACATGACTGAGATTTACAGATGCTGGTATTAAATGTTTTTAAGTAACAATAAACATAAATTCCCTTTACCTTCTAGTTTTCTTGTTACTTTTGGGTGCTTGTGTATCTTTTGTGCTAGCTGGAATTTCAGTTTTATCACTAAGACCTGAAATTTAACAAACAGAAATATAAAATAATTAATTAAAAGAATTATTTAATTTGGTTTCATTCATGGATTCATGGTATTGACATAATTATTTCCTGTTTCTGCATGTTGTAAAAATTTGAATTCGGAAAGTGCATAATTTCTGTAGATTTGGTAAGAAATGTTCGTCCGGATCTAGTTTTCCGGATTTATTGCAATAGCTGGTATCAAATTTTTACCAATACAATTCTGCAATTTTACACTCCACAATTTCAATTTTGTCAAAAATGCAATGATTACGTAAAAGTTTTACCATTATTTATTTAGACATTGCAGGTCAGCTGAACGGCGCAGAAAGGACAAAAATATTAAACTAAGAAACTAGGAAAATATGTATAAATCCCAAGAGTGTTTTAGCACCATTACGAGTAATGGGGCCTCTGTGTCGCTCCGTCCATTATAAAGAAGCTACATTATTATAGCTACGTTTACAAGTGTTTGACTTCTAAGAAAATGGCATCCAAGATGCGAAGGTTATAAAGGTGAATAGCGGAATGATGATTCCCGTGATGACTAATAGCCCACTAGCATCAAAAAATGTTTTCAAATGTATTACAAGCAATTATATATATTTTTTTATAATTCCAACATGTTTAAAAAAAATATTGGAATGTGAAAAAAACTTTTGTGCAACTTCAAGGACAAAAACACAAACAACCGGACTAATTTGATTACTGGCTTAGATGAGAACTTTGCTTACCATCGACCGAATGTTGCCTCAGTGACTGACTAAGGTATTCATCTACAACTGATCACATCAAATGAATAGGATTTTTAAAAAGTAGATCAGTAAAAACGAAATTAGTAGCATACATGACAGTGTCAGAATCAACAAACACAAAAAGTGAGTAGCCCAAGACCATAAACACCAAAGGTATACTGACAATTTCTGGACAAGTAAGAAGTGCCTTGCTGTAAGTAGAAAATTGCAAAGTTCAGAAAAGAAGTCATATCCAAGAAGGGGAAATGGGAGATGGGTTTTTCATAGCAATCAGTCAAGTAGTGGCGACAGCCAAAACTGAAGAAATACCATCCTAGGTACAAAGCTTATTAGTCAACAGCAGGGGCTGGTGTAGAAATCGGAATATTGAACGCAAGATTTCGCATAACGTTTGGGTTGTGATATGTAAAAATCAGTTGCCGCAAAATATTACATTATATGATATCTAGTTGGTTTTTTTGGAGTAAAACGAAACATATAGGAAAGCGTCGTCATTATGTTAGTTTGTTTGTTTGAATGATGTGTAACGCCACTTTCAGTCTCTAATTTTCTAGCTACATTATACGTCCAGTATTAATTGGTGGGAGGAAGCCGGTATACCGGAGAAAACCACCGACCTTCGGTAGGAAAACTGACAATCCTTGTCAATTAAGATTGGCGTCATTATGCAGTGAAATATGTGTAAAATAGGGTTATCGAAGATTTTTTTATAGATTAGAACAAAACGATACCTATGTGGAACTTTCTCAAATATGTTTTTCCTATTAGAAAGTAAAGGCCAAGAATTATTAAAATTTTACTTGAATGTAATGTTGTTTTATGGCAAAAAAGTTCTTATAACTAAATGCTACATGTGTTCTCTAGACTTGAGCATCATAACAATAAGAACGATTGATCATGTAAAGTTTGTGGGGTCATCCTAAAAAACTATCAGTCCAGTATTTCTTAATATTACATGCAATGTGTTGTATTATAATTCTGATTTGCTAAGCTAATACGTGATTTACACAATATTCTGCGGATTTTTACAAGCAAATGCGTTAAGGTATTTGTAGTGCACATATATTTACATAAATATACACGTTTGATTTAGAAATAAAATACTTTTTAGAAACGAAATGTATTACTTGTATGGGTTTAACACATCGGTAATCAAACTCACCTTGTCCAAAGTCTCTAATTTGCAGCAACAGTGTTGTAGATGATTAATATTACATTGCAAACTACATGGACCTTTTGGCCACGAATGTAATCTGTGACATATGTTAGTGCAATTTATGTACAACTAGTCCTTAAAATGTGTTATAAAAATTAGGAATAGTTTTTGTCCTATGGCATTAAAGCTGTTCTGCTATGTATAATTTAATCATGATTAATTTAGTCATAATATTTGTTGTCATGTACAATGAATCCCAATGTTGTAACTGGTACGCTTGGATTTAAAAATAACACCAGTTTGAAAATTTAGTTTGATCCGTAGTTATTCCATAAGAATGGTTTTAGCGCATATTTCTCCTCGACAATCTTTTTAAAGTTTATTATTAAACGGAGCGACATAATGCCACTCCCTTCTTAAATTTCACATTTTCGAGTATTACTTAATAGTATTTCTTTATATCAAGAAAATAGCAAATAAAACCGACCGAACAAAAATGGCCAAAAGACAAGGGACAGTAACAAATCCGGATGTAGGCAAACAAACCACAACAAAAACTCGTTCAATGACATCAAATTTTAAATATGAACACTCTTATCGTTGTTTAGCTGAAACCCAGCTTGGCCTAATGCTTCAATAAATGTCTTTATTATCCAGCATGGCCTAGTGTTTCAATAAATGTCGTTTGTAGCGGACAGTGTCACTGTTATTTATTCCGATGATAACAATATAAGAAGATATCTCAATAATGTAATACTTTTTTCTACAAACTTTCAAATTTGAGAGTTTTGTCGTCATGAAACCTTTCTCATAAAGCCAAACCAAATGTTGAATGTTGTGATTTGGGCTCACATGCACTTAAGGGTAAGAAGAAAACACCAATTTGAATAAAATATGATGTAGCATAGTGAAGTTAAGTGGTAGCAATAACAAAAACATTAAACAAAGATAGTTCATTCCCGACTGGACACTTGGAACGGTAATGTTTTATAAAGAAAACTTGGGAATTCCAGTAAAAAAAACTTGCGCAATTTTTAGAAATTGAATAAGATTAATGCCTTGTTGTGTATAATAAAGAGAATTTATTTTTTTTCTGATGGCAATATTTCGCAATGTGACATATCAGATTAGTTACCAAACGATTAAATGCCAAATATAAACTCATTTATTAGAATTTTATTCCAGAAACAAATTATCCAGACCCGACCCAAGTGCCTGGGATTATGCTTGTATTCCACAAAATCACATTTGTCGAGGTTCCCTTTTTGCATATCCAATAACTTCAACAAGGATTGCAGACATTATGGGCCTACATGTCCCCTGGAACTAAATGTCATTAATTATTCTAAGGACGTCAAAGTTTAAACCAAAATTTAACATGCAATTTGTAGTTACAATTCAAGTATACTATCTGGCTCCAGAGCTATGAATATATTTTAATAATAATATTGGCGTCCTGCAGGGTCCTATGCCAAGCAGTAAATCTACCAACAGTTGATACATTATACATGTATATATATATTTCGTAACGATATTGCCTTCGACTGCACAACAATCACTTGGTCAAAAATGATGTTGAAATATCTTCTGTTAACTTCCATTTGCGTTCTTGGAACTAAGGTAAGTTTTGATTTAATTTTATTTGGTTTACAGTTTTAATTTTATAAATATCAATTTCTTATTCTGTAAGTACATGTTTGGCCCGGGTTGTCGTGTTATAGTATGGTGAGGTCGGTTTTATAGTTATCTAATATGTTTAATAAGCTCCTTACTGTTTCTATCCAGTAACCTAAAACTTTAGAGAAAGATTGCACACATACCGTTACCGTTTATTTGTAATCGTAATCAACTACACCGGCACTACAAATAAAGTGCGATCGAAAACTATCATGGTCATGTTAACTACAAGGAATTAGTTCCTTATATGGACCACCGAAAAGGGTGAATATTGTAGTTTTGTGAGTGTTTTCATACAGCACAAAAGTTTAGACCCACAGAGCAGCGATCCGTAGTAGGTAAATTGTTGGTATAGTGCTACGCTCCTAGCACGATAAATACCCCTTTGTAGGTTTCAAAGAGAGTAGGCTCATTGCAGACCATACAGAAAGCTAAATTCGCCGCCCATATCCAATATATTTTGCCAGTGGCAGGTAAAATTCTGTCCTTATGTCCCATTCCATCCCTTTGTGATGATTTAGTTCTCGTCCTAAATATAGTTGAATTACTGCTGGTTGAACTTAAAGCCAACATCCAAATCAATCAATCAATCGAAAGTCTAGAAACCTATATTATTATCAAATTTTTTTTATCATTATACATCATCTAAAATTATATTTTTTCTGAAACATTTGTTGTTTTCATTTTTTTGCAACCCGTTTTAATTTACTTGACAATTTATAACTTTATTCATGTTCTTGTTTTAGGCAATGTCTTTTGAAATAGTCAAGTTTAGTTTGATGTGCTGAAAGAGAATATTGTTATATAGTGGTAACAAGTGTCCAGTTGCATTGTTTATAAAGTTGCAAAATTATCAGTTATTTTCTTTTGTAATTCTCCACTTTAAGGGAAGTTCTCGTTAAACGAACACAAACGTAATCAGGTGATCAGGAAGTCTCTTTGAGACTAAAATCTTCACTGTAAAAATGTATATTTACCGTCAAATACTGCATGGTATCCTACAACTAGTTAATGGCACAATTATCATAAGAAAACACATTTTGAATAAAAATGATAATATAAATATATTATGATAGCTAAAAAATAGAATTGACCTGTTTTAGATTGCCCATTACCATTGTGTGCCAACTTATGTGAACATGGGTACACAACAGATGAAAATGGATGTCAAAATGGAGACGCTGTTAACTAAATAACCTTACCGCTAAGTGATCAGCATCTTAAGCAACACTTTACAAATATGATCATTGTTTATCGATGCACTTATGTTTAGAAATGTGGAGATTTAGCCCTGTGACAATTAAGTTAAAAGTGAAGTGTTTCTATACGATTTGTCTGTCAAAGACTTACTGCTACATTTTAGCAACCGTAGCTAAAAGTGTTTTTTATAAACACAGATTTACATTAAGAACTAGAAATTGAAATGTGTTGTTTAAAGCCCTAAAAAGTACCCACCATGAGTGAATAGTGATTTTTGTGTATTGATGCATACCGTTCTAGTTTATAAAAATATGCACGGTTACTTTCACGTGGTTATTTTATATAGATCTTATTCTGGTATAGCCACCGTTACATAGATAGAGAAAAAATACACAAGCAATAATTTAAACACAAATAAAAACCATTTACTATATATACAACTAAGAAAATGAGTATCAATGCATTTGATTAACTTTTTAGCAATAGCGAAAAGAGAATGTTCTAATGCACAATGCAGAATGTATTGTCCAAATGGCTTCGAAGTTAATGAAAATGGTTGTAGTATTTGCAGATGTAAAGAATTTAGTAAGTATAAATGACAATGCTGTACTCCCATTTTCTCTATTGTATACACACTGTTGATGACTTAAAAATTATTACCTCTTCTCTGAGAAAAGTTGGAATCCTCTCGTTAAGGGTTGTCAGGAAAAATAAAGTTAACTTTTTGGAGAGTTCTATGCCCTTTGCACGGTAATAGGCGCCAGTTGTAGAAAATGCGAAAAAGAGTAGGCTCTTTGTAGCCGCTACAAAAATCTAAATTAACCATCCATACCTGGCAGTTAAAACATTTGTTTCTGCTCTTTTTTCAAGTTAATGCATTGTTCGTAAACTTGATATAATTCTTATTTTTTTTAATATAAACGAAAGCATCTTTTTTAGCGCACCTGGACCACAGGTCCATGTGAGCTTTTGCTATCACTTGGGGTCCGTCATCAACTTAAAAGTATTCTTTTCTTTAACCACTTAGGTATTTTTTTTTCAAACTTGGCCCAAGTCATCCATAGGGTTCCTAGTTTCAAATTTGTATCCACGGTGTTTATCAACAGACAAAGATGGTCGCTAAAGATAGAACATGGGTGTGAACGCAAGTTTTTCCTCAATATCTCAACAATGATAATAGCTATAGAGAAAACCGTTACTTCAAATTGATCAGCACATTAATAGTTGCTATACGTGTGAAGTTGTGTAAAGGCTTCCTGTAGATATAAACGCTACAATTAACTTAGTTGGTCTGAAATTGTCTGATTAATTCTTCCGCCTTTAACGACAATTTTTTATGATTTTTTTCATTTGTCTTGTAACCTTAAAACTATAATAACTAGAGTTAAACTATAATATGCAAAAATGACCAGGTAAAAAGAGATCTACAATTCACTTAATTGCACTGAAATTGTCGGATGACCGCTTGTAGGAGTTACTATCATTGAATGACATTTTTTTAATGAAATTTTTCGTGTTTGTATTGTTACTTAAAAGCTATTACTGCTAGAGTGAAACAGTAAATGAAACAAATGATCAGCAAAGGAAGGCATATAAATGATTGCTTAGTCTTAAATTGGCACATGTAGATGAATCTTTATAGGAGTTACCGTAAATGGCACAAATTTAAATATAGTTGAAGTAATATTTGTTCCGGGTGAGCGGATTACAGGCTCCTGTGAGCTTCTAGTTTAGTTTCTGTCTGAGCTAAAATTGGTTTTTAATATATATAATGAACTTTGACGTTTATACAAATATTTGATATTAACCCTGTATTTCTAATGCTTTAGAAATCCGCTGGATAGATATGTTTTATGTTTGTAACAATACTTAGACGTTATATATATATATATATATATATATATATATATATATATATATATATATATATATATATATATATATATATATATATATATATATATATATATATATATATATAGTAAACCGTATAATAAATGAAGAATAATAATGTTGAGACCGTTGTTTGCAATAAAACATAGTGTAATAGTTTAGCTAACTTCTTTATTAGCTAACTTCTTTATTAAGTGTTTTTTGATTATCACGTTAGTATCTTATTCTAGAAATATTTTACCAAACTGTATGACTTTGTTTACAATTGCAGAGTGAAACAAAAACAAGTTCTGCAGTGTTTGAAGACAGAATACATATAATTCGAAAGATCAATAAAATTTTGAAAAGGAAACATGTATTAAAATACTTTATCCCATCGATGCCATGTCATTCTATTAACTGTATGTATTTAAAATTCTGTCTATAGCAGAAATTTAATCCGTTACCCGACGCGTGAAATTTGTCGGTAGTCATATTATATGTTTATTTGTTGTGACTTTAGGGGGATACAAATATTGTACATGGCACAAATCGAAAGACATTTATAACTGGTTATTTCTGGAGATTGTATATACCACACTGTAACAGGTATATGATGTTCTCACTTTTGCCATTCAAATTGACATGGATGTCAAATTGTTTGCCATTTGATGTGCTGGTGAAGTGTTGGGTGTGTGGAATGTGATCACATGTCATACAACGACCGTCACCACAGATGCAACATTGCCCCGATTGGCGCCTACGTGACGACATTTCTGCTGGGACTAACTGATCTTTTAAACGTTTGGGTTTTATAAAGGTATATATAGGGTCTAAAGAAAGTACCAACCAGTAAACTTATTAAGTATCGGATTGACAAACATGACGATACAGCATAAACAAAAAACACAGACTGACTAACGAATGGCATTAATCATTGAGTATCAATATAAATCTATTCCAGACTCATCAGTGGCGTTTAACTTTAAATGCTAAAATTATAATCCGGGTGAGTAAGCAGCGTCTGCCTCTAATTAAACACACGTTTTCTGAATGTCATGTGTCTAGAAAATATTTAAATCAAACAGTAGGAATGCACTATTAATGCATGAAAAATTCTTTACTGCCCCATATAGGTGCAAAATATTCAAATACAGACAATCAAGTGTATCAAGGAATTTTGTAAAAGTTTCATATTGAAAACCACCATTTGTTTTTTATTTAGATACCAGTATACACAAGGATCTGCTTGCGGATTTCGCTACCGCTTTAGCCATGTCATTATAATTAAAATATTCAGTCAATAGTAAACCCTAGATAATTATAATGCGATACTGCATGACATTTGTATTTCTAAACTATTATCTCCAAACATAAATGGAAGCTTAGTTCTTGGTACAGATTGATTTCTAAAATGTACAATTTTTAATTTAACTAAATTTACAATTTAATTATTTTTCAAAATCCAGATGTTAAGTGTATATAATATCCTTTGCAGATCATTTTCATTTTCAGTAATAAACACGACATCATCAACATATTAAAATACACGAACTTTCTCATTGCCTATGTCAATACCAACATTAAATTTTTTAATGTCATCAACTAAGTCGTTAATAAAAATAATTAATATACACCCTTGTTTCAAACGACAATTTACTCCAAACCATTCTGTTATATTTCCATTAAGTCTAACACAGACTCTATTTGACATATAAAGAATATATTGACTTTAACATTTTTGAACTTATGCCGATGGATTGCAGTTTACAAAAATAGTAAATCCCTATTGATCCAGTCATACGCTTTTTTAAAATCAATAAATTTTGCTTAGGCGGACAAATTACGAAGTTTTTTAGTAATATTTGTGATGCTACTCAAATGGTCTATAGTGTTTCTTTCTTTTCGGAACCCATTTTGTTCATCATGCAAAAAGTGAATGTCATCTTATTTCTTAGACAGACGGAGATTCAAAACACCGCAATAAAGTTTAAATGAAGCGAGAGCTAAGGTTATTCCACGGTATGACATAGGGTCTTTTCAATCAAATTGTCGAGGATTTTGGAACAGGTGTTATAATACCTTTTGACCAGAAAGTAGGAATCGTTTCTGTTTTGAAGCAAACATTACATATTCGTTTGAGCGCTATTAACATGTCTGATTTTTATACAGCTCAACGGTGATGTCATCTATTCCTGGAGATTAACCAGACTTTAATAACTTTAAAACATTATACACTTCTTCAATCTTAATTTCACAATCAAGAAAATTGTCGATATTTTCATTACCAGAAATTGTGTTCAAAACTGCATTATCATACTTTGTATTTAGCATATTTGAGAAATCATCTTATTTAACATTTCAATATTATTACATGAAATCGACTTAATACTTAATTTTATTTCCATGAGAATATTATTTTATCGCTTACTACCGACACCCATTTTTCCTATTTTCTCCAAACTTCCTTTCGGGTTTTCACATGATTTATTTAATTAATACTGAAATTTATACCAATACTGACGTTTAATACTGAAGTTTTATCAAATTCTTTTTGACTATTAACGTATATATGGCGGTATTCTTTTTTAAGTTGAGCCTAACATTGCACAGCTTTTTCAGACCTACTTCGGTCCATAAAACAGTAAGATGATCATTCCACAAAAGCTCATTTTGTTGTCCTCGATTTATTCCGGTATCCGTCCAGAATGATGACTTTTTTGCTGTTAATTTTTCATACATCTTAATTTTTATAATGCACATACATACAGTCTATGAAATTTTGTTAACCAACAGAGTTTTCTAATACACTAATAATTCGATTAATTTCGGAGACGGCATCATTTGAGCTAAAGCAATCTTCCGGGAGATGTTTTATATCGTATCTAATCTTTACTTGGCGAGAATTATTTGGTATTGGATTAATATCATTTTCAACAATAGTATTCACAGTAAAATTCCAGGTCAGTAAAGAATGATCAGGCACACTCTTTCTTATATCATATTGACCATTAGCACTAATTTCATGTAATATATCGCTGGTTCATGTAAGTTTAAAATGATCAAAATAAGCTAACTTTTCATATTGAATAACACAGTAGTCCACTACAATGCTTCCTCGCATAGGAATAAACGTGAAATCGTTTGATGTAGTTTCACGACCATTAAGTATTAAACAATTAACATCTATAAGAAAATCACAAAAAGCACTTCCATAACTGTTATGTTGAAATGCTATTATATGTCTTTCAGGGAGAATATCATCCCAGGAATATAGTCTACTAAATCTGAGCATCGACTATTCCAATCATCATAAATTAACGGTGATTCATTAGGAATCGTGTAAATTTAAGACATTAATCGATCCAAATATTCGTGGAATTTTCTGGACGTAAATACAAAACACAAGTAAAGAAAGTGTACTTTTACATTTTTTATGCTCAAGTTTTAGCCACAGAATTCCATACGTGTCATAATCGACTACATGTATATTATACTGATTTTTAAATGTCATTCCTGACTAAAAACCAACATCGATTGAGCTAGATTTAACGCTGATATGCATTCGTTTGCGATTTAGTCCAAGCTATTTAAAGCCATCAATTTCATCGATAGTTTCACCAATTAAGGGTGATTCAGCAAATGCTACAATATGCAGTTCGTAATGTTTAATACAAGAGACGAAAAATTTATACTTGTCACTATTTATATTTACTTTCTAAAATCCGGATATTACCTACTTTTTTCTGCGGTGACCAGTTCTGTTAATTACATAATGCCCTCAGTAGCTACCTTGACCACGTCAGTTCGTTTGTTTGTTATCAATGCTTTTATATTGCGTATTAGAGTTTACACGATCCGGACTTTGTCCATCATTTTCAGGCGGTGCCTGATTATTCTTGTTTTCTGCTCCATTAGGGTAATCCCTTTCTGATTTAGGTTTCACTTCTATAGTTTTAACATCTAGCTTATTTCCACCAATTGCGTTTTCTCAAACACGATTTAAGTATAAGTTCCGATTTCGGCACGAAATTTTAAATAAAACTGGTATCCCTATACCTCCATGACTTTACGTTTGCCTTCTGCAGAATTTAGGCGCACGATTATCGCATAACTTTTTCCTGGACAATTTTTTTTTGACGGACAGCGGACAGAACTTGTACATCTTTTTGCCATAAACCGTCGTTGATTAAATCGTTTAGTTTGTTTAAAACATTTTCGTTTCCAGATTAATGGAGATTTAGAATTTTTACAGAACGTAGCAAAGAAAACCGACCGAACAACAAGACCCAAAAACCAAGGGACAGTTACAAATCCGGATATAGACAAACACAACACAAAAATCAAAAACATCAAACACAGAAAGAGAGTAACCCGAAC
The DNA here is from genome assembly GCA_944474755.1 of Limnoperna fortunei. NCBI lineage: Eukaryota > Metazoa > Mollusca > Bivalvia > Mytilida > Modiolidae > Limnoperna > Limnoperna fortunei. Next base: position 105,679,334 of record OX104111.1, read on the forward strand.
CCAATAAAAACCATGGGTGCTACGGACGAGTTAGCAGTGCCTGCCTCTAATTAGACACCCGTCGAGTTTAACTCACCGATTTCATCACTACTGTTCTGCGAAGTGTTCAGACTGCACATGTGAACACTTACTATTCAAAAAATTAGTTTCGTCATTGACATTTAATTTTGTAGATTTTAGTTTCTTAAATTATCGTTATCATTATTCTCAGATGTGTTTAAACGTATTTTTCCTTTCATAACATTTCTAGCCGGGTTTTCATAATGAATATCTGCCGTTGTTATAACTTTATGAACTTTTTCTAGGATCTGACTGAACATTAGTCTCGGCCGCGTTCAAACTGAGGGGTACAAAGGTAGAGATGTCAAAAAACATTTATTTGTGTAAGTCTTATGGAAATCTACCATATTTTTGGTGAAAACAACAATAATATTAAAGAACACGATACCTGGTTAACCTGCTAAGTTTGCCACTTTTCACAAAATTAGAACTTTTGCGTTTTTTGTAGGAGTTCTATATATGAACAATATTTCAGTTGAGAAGAAAAATATATGAAATCTCTTTAAGTAACAAGATTCAGTTGACATGTTTAACAGACAATTTAATAATCTGAAACTGAAGGGCATAAAATTAAATAGTGTAAAATAATTTGATAAAAATTATTCCAGCTTAAAGAGTTTTGGATTAATTAATTAATAATAAAATTTGTAACAAATTTAACTTATTGATGATTTTAATCAAAATGATGTTGAGCAAAACAAGACTGTATTCTGTTCTGCAAATACCACATATGAACAGTCAAAGCTGGGTATTGGATAGCCTAAAAGAAACAAAAAACCAGAGTACACTGAATTCAACTTGCCGCGGGTTGAACCACTGTTCCAAAAACCAGTTGTTCAGCTATATCGTAAATTTATAACCAACCTTCTGAGAAAAATGTAAAGTTGATCAACATTTGATACTTAAGTAACAATTGTGCTATATTTGTATATTTTGATGTTAATATTTTGAAAATATCTGCAAAGGTTTAAATAAATTTTTAGTAATATATGGATTATTTCTGTAACGTCTATGTAAAAAAATACGTCTAATAGGGAAATATTTTATCTTTACAGTTACATTTTAGGTGAAAAACCTTTAAAGGGCCTCCTAATTCCAGTTCTTAATTAGATGTTGATTTTGCGAGTAGACGTTTTGGGAACACACCAGCAAACAGATTGAAAATATTTGTCTACACGAGCAAATTGATAAAGTTATTTAGAAAAAAGAAGACATAAATAATCAGAAAAGATTAGCTTCAGTAATCTTTTCTGTTTCTATGTGTTCAAACGTCCTAACCTACCAGCTGAAAACAAAGGATTACACAACAGGGTGTGCAATATCCAGCAGTGAAAGTGTATACATATTGTAGAAATATATGTAAGTTACTGTAAATTTCGACCCGCATGAATAACACGACATCACAGAATCATGCAAGGCCCATTATAGGAGTACAAAGAGAAATATGTTGGTGAAGTGAAGACTTCGACCATAGATTTACTAAGTGCGTTGACATATTCAAGAAACGAAACTATTGTTACAATTTGCAGGAATTTCACGGATTTAAAAAATATTCAATATACATTCAGAATATTGCATCAAAATCGAATTAATTAATAGGCTGCACCAGTCAAAAAGCAAAAGTTTCCAATCACGTTTCCAGAACAAACAAAAAAATACCAGGATTCACTATTAGTACATTGCCGTATCTCCTACATATATTTTGTATTGGTTTGAATCTGGAGACGATAACAAGTTTTATTATTATAAGCTGGCTTGCAAAAATTCTGTTTTGGGTAAAATAATTTAGACGAAAAAACATTTACGAATGTGAGTTCTTCTGTTGAACTATGGCTTTTAAAGGGCCGATCCGAATCCAATAATGAAAATTTCTAATATTTCATGTCACGAACTTGTCAAATAGCATCTGAGAATGCTGAGATTGCAAACTGTAATTTTGTATTTATTATGCATGTCTTCACATTGTATGACATCCTTTAGAAAATTGACCCTAAAATGTATCAATTAAATTTCGAAAATTGACGTATATCGTTTCAACTTATATCTAGAATTTTTATGGCTGCTGATAGAAAAGCTACTTAATCAGATTCACAGTGGAAAAATTGAAGTCTTCAGTTAGAAAATTTTAAGGTCGCTATAAGTTGACCGTTACGAAATAATTGCGTCACAAATGACCATTGATTTGTTTCGGTTGTCCCAACCTCTTTCCGGTTCTTGCTGAACTATGACTACCCTAAGATATGACTAGTTACCGGATTTTAACTTGACTATACGACGGCCGCGTAAGAGCAGGAGTTCCTAACCCTTCCGTAGCATCTGCACTTTAACCTAAGAAAGAGAGAAGGACTGGATAGCTGTTTATTGTGTGTGCTCTTTTATGGTGTTGGAGAAGCCGGCTGCAATATTTAGATCAATTTCAGTCAAAAATGATAAATTGCCGCTTGATTTAGACAAGGAATACATCTGCACTGATAAAAAACGTACAGATTTTATCATTTCGATAGAGCTAATCCCGATGGACTAACGAAAAAATGTCAATAACTGATCAACGATAAATGAATTCGTTTATTGATCTCACTAAATACTAGACAATGGTACAATGTAAGTCATTCGGTCTTTTTAGAAGGTCATAAAACACTTTTCTAAATTAGAATTAATAACTAAGTGATATATCAAAGCATCGAAATTTAATCCTATTAAAATATCTCCAGCTTTTAAAAAATGTTTAACATCAAAACAAAAGGACTAATTGTGAGAAGTATACAAACAAAAGACAAACAATGAAGAAAAAAAATAAACAAGAAATATCAAATATGCAAATATTACTGAATTTTTGGAAATACATTGTTTTATTATAAAGTAATAATTTTCCCCCATTGTATTTTATATAGCAATACATTGCAATATATTTTCATATTTTACATTGTATCTCGGTCTTTTATGTAATTTCCGGGAAAAGTACAGATGTGCAGATCGACTTTTATATTTTACTGTTGTTTGGTAACACTACTGTCTAAAACAATGACTGTAAATACCAGTTGCAGGCGTTTTTCGTCTGTCACTGACTGAGATTGACTGCAAATGACTGCAAAAATGTCTGTAAAAGACTGCAAACGTTGTGTCAGACAATAATTTTGACAAATAAAACAAACATGGCCGAAAATGACATATATTATCTGCTCTCGAGGGGACAATTAGCAGAACCGCTTGAAACTGAACAAATGTAAGTAAATTCGTTTGTAGAGAAAAGTAAAATTAAAGAATTCATAGACCAACAAAGGAAAAAATCGAGTGTAAACTGTACAAATCGGGATTTAAATATTGTGGCTCGTTTCAAAGCAGGACTTTATATTCACAACAATAAGGAGCAAGAAATAAAAACACAAAATTGAAAAAATAATTTTATTTTTTGTACAACTACATCAAAATATATATTTGTAATATTGAAGTGAAAATATGATTATATTGGACCTAGTTACATGTTACAAAATAGCAAAGATCATGAATAATCACTTAAAAGCACACAAAAATTATTACTTTATAATAAAAGGGTTATTGCATAAATATTGGGAAATATTGTCCCTCGCAAGATGCTATATTGCACTCGCAAGCTCGTGCAATGTACCACATGCTTGGGACAATATTTCCCAATATTCATGCAATAACCTTATAATACAACATCCTGTTAAAAGTTATAAGCGATGGATTGCAGTTTACAAAAATAGTAAATCCCTATTGATCCAGTCATACGCTTTTTTAAAATCAATAAATTTTGCTTAGGCGGACAAATTACGAAGTTTTTTAGTAATATTTGTGATGCTACTCAAATGGTCTATAGTGTTTCTTTCTTTTCGGAACCCATTTTGTTCATCATGCAAAAAGTGAATGTCATCTTATTTCTTAGACAGACGGAGATTCAAAACACCGCAATAAAGTTTAAATGAAGCGAGAGCTAAGGTTATTCCACGGTATGACATAGGGTCTTTTCAATCAAATTGTCGAGGATTTTGGAACAGGTGTTATAATACCTTTTGACCAGAAAGTAGGAATCGTTTCTGTTTTGAAGCAAACATTACATATTCGTTTGAGCGCTATTAACATGTCTGATTTTTATACAGCTCAACGGTGATGTCATCTATTCCTGGAGATTAACCAGACTTTAATAACTTTAAAACATTATACACTTCTTCAATCTTAATTTCACAATCAAGAAAATTGTCGATATTTTCATTACCAGAAATTGTGTTCAAAACTGCATTATCATACTTTGTATTTAGCATATTTGAGAAATCATCTTATTTAACATTTCAATATTATTACATGAAATCGACTTAATACTTAATTTTATTTCCATGAGAATATTATTTTATCGCTTACTACCGACACCCATTTTTCCTATTTTCTCCAAACTTCCTTTCGGGTTTTCACATGATTTATTTAATTAATACTGAAATTTATACCAATACTGACGTTTAATACTGAAGTTTTATCAAATTCTTTTTGACTATTAACGTATATATGGCGGTATTCTTTTTTAAGTTGAGCCTAACATTGCACAGCTTTTTCAGACCTACTTCGGTCCATAAAACAGTAAGATGATCATTCCACAAAAGCTCATTTTGTTGTCCTCGATTTATTCCGGTATCCGTCCAGAATGATGACTTTTTTGCTGTTAATTTTTCATACATCTTAATTTTTATAATGCGCATACATACAGTCTATGAAATTTTGTTAACCAACAGAGTTTTCTAATACACTAATAATTCGATTAATTTCGGAGACGGCATCATTTGAGCTAAAGCAATCTTCCGGGAGATGTTTTATATCGTATCTAATCTTTACTTGGCGAGAATTATTTGGTATTGGATTAATATCATTTTCAACAATAGTATTCACAGTAAAATTCCAGGTCAGTAAAGAATGATCAGGCACACTCTTTCTTATATCATATTGACCATTAGCACTAATTTCATGTAATATATCGCTGGTTCATGTAAGTTTAAAATGATCAAAATAAGCTAACTTTTCATATTGAATAACACAGTAGTCCACTACAATGCTTCCTCGCATAGGAATAAACGTGAAATCGTTTGATGTAGTTTCACGACCATTAAGTATTAAACAATTAACATCTATAAGAAAATCACAAAAAGCACTTCCATAACTGTTATGTTGAAATGCTATTATATGTCTTTCAGGGAGAATATCATCCCAGGAATATAGTCTACTAAATCTGAGCATCGACTATTCCAATCATCATAAATTAACGGTGATTCATTAGGAATCGTGTAAATTTAAGACATTAATCGATCCAAATATTCGTGGAATTTTCTGGACGTAAATACAAAACACAAGTAAAGAAAGTGTACTTTTACATTTTTTATGCTCAAGTTTTAGCCACAGAATTCCATACGTGTCATAATCGACTACATGTATATTATACTGATTTTTAAATGTCATTCCTGACTAAAAACCAACATCGATTGAGCTAGATTTAACGCTGATATGCATTCGTTTGCGATTTAGTCCAAGCTATTTAAAGCCATCAATTTCATCGATAGTTTCACCAATTAAGGGTGATTCAGCAAATGCTACAATATGCAGTTCGTAATGTTTAATACAAGAGACGAAAAATTTATACTTGTCACTATTTATATTTACTTTCTAAAATCCGGATATTACCTACTTTTTTCTGCGGTGACCAGTTCTGTTAATTACATAATGCCCTCAGTAGCTACCTTGACCACGTCAGTTCGTTTGTTTGTTATCAATGCTTTTATATTGCGTATTAGAGTTTACACGATCCGGACTTTGTCCATCATTTTCAGGCGGTGCCTGATTATTCTTGTTTTCTGCTCCATTAGGGTAATCCCTTTCTGATTTAGGTTTCACTTCTATAGTTTTAACATCTAGCTTATTTCCACCAATTGCGTTTTCTCAAACACGATTTAAGTATAAGTTCCGATTTCGGCACGAAATTTTAAATAAAACTGGTATCCCTATACCTCCATGACTTTACGTTTGCCTTCTGCAGAATTTAGGCGCACGATTATCGCATAACTTTTTCCTGGACAATTTTTTTTTGACGGACAGCGGACAGAACTTGTACATCTTTTTGCCATAAACCGTCGTTGATTAAATCGTTTAGTTTGTTTAAAACATTTTCGTTTCCAGATTAATGGAGATTTAGAATTTTTACAGAACGTAGCAAAGAAAACCGACCGAACAACAAGACCCAAAAACCAAGGGACAGTTACAAATCCGGATATAGACAAACACAACACAAAAATCAAAAACATCAAACACAGAAAGAGAGTAACCCGAACCCAATAAAAACCATGGGTGCTACGGACGAGTTAGCAGTGCCTGCCTCTAATTAGACACCCGTCGAGTTTAACTCACCGATTTCATCACTACTGTTCTGCGAAGTGTTCAGACTGCACATGTGAACACTTACTATTCAAAAAATTAGTTTCGTCATTGACATTTAATTTTGTAGATTTTAGTTTCTTAAATTATCGTTATCATTATTCTCAGATGTGTTTAAACGTATTTTTCCTTTCATAACATTTCTAGCCGGGTTTTCATAATGAATATCTGCCGTTGTTATAACTTTATGAACTTTTTCTAGGATCTGACTGAACATTAGTCTCGGCCGCGTTCAAACTGAGGGGTACAAAGGTAGAGATGTCAAAAAACATTTATTTGTGTAAGTCTTATGGAAATCTACCATATTTTTGGTGAAAACAACAATAATATTAAAGAACACGATACCTGGTTAACCTGCTAAGTTTGCCACTTTTCACAAAATTAGAACTTTTGCGTTTTTTGTAGGAGTTCTATATATGAACAATATTTCAGTTGAGAAGAAAAATATATGAAATCTCTTTAAGTAACAAGATTCAGTTGACATGTTTAACAGACAATTTAATAATCTGAAACTGAAGGGCATAAAATTAAATAGTGTAAAATAATTTGATAAAAATTATTCCAGCTTAAAGAGTTTTGGATTAATTAATTAATAATAAAATTTGTAACAAATTTAACTTATTGATGATTTTAATCAAAATGATGTTGAGCAAAACAAGACTGTATTCTGTTCTGCAAATACCACATATGAACAGTCAAAGCTGGGTATTGGATAGCCTAAAAGAAACAAAAAACCAGAGTACACTGAATTCAACTTGCCGCGGGTTGAACCACTGTTCCAAAAACCAGTTGTTCAGCTATATCGTAAATTTATAACCAACCTTCTGAGAAAAATGTAAAGTTGATCAACATTTGATACTTAAGTAACAATTGTGCTATATTTGTATATTTTGATGTTAATATTTTGAAAATATCTGCAAAGGTTTAAATAAATTTTTAGTAATATATGGATTATTTCTGTAACGTCTATGTAAAAAAATACGTCTAATAGGGAAATATTTTATCTTTACAGTTACATTTTAGGTGAAAAACCTTTAAAGGGCCTCCTAATTCCAGTTCTTAATTAGATGTTGATTTTGCGAGTAGACGTTTTGGGAACACACCAGCAAACAGATTGAAAATATTTGTCTACACGAGCAAATTGATAAAGTTATTTAGAAAAAAGAAGACATAAATAATCAGAAAAGATTAGCTTCAGTAATCTTTTCTGTTTCTATGTGTTCAAACGTCCTAACCTACCAGCTGAAAACAAAGGATTACACAACAGGGTGTGCAATATCCAGCAGTGAAAGTGTATACATATTGTAGAAATATATGTAAGTTACTGTAAATTTCGACCCGCATGAATAACACGACATCACAGAATCATGCAAGGCCCATTATAGGAGTACAAAGAGAAATATGTTGGTGAAGTGAAGACTTCGACCATAGATTTACTAAGTGCGTTGACATATTCAAGAAACGAAACTATTGTTACAATTTGCAGGAATTTCACGGATTTAAAAAATATTCAATATACATTCAGAATATTGCATCAAAATCGAATTAATTAATAGGCTGCACCAGTCAAAAAGCAAAAGTTTCCAATCACGTTTCCAGAACAAACAAAAAAATACCAGGATTCACTATTAGTACATTGCCGTATCTCCTACATATATTTTGTATTGGTTTGAATCTGGAGACGATAACAAGTTTTATTATTATAAGCTGGCTTGCAAAAATTCTGTTTTGGGTAAAATAATTTAGACGAAAAAACATTTACGAATGTGAGTTCTTCTGTTGAACTATGGCTTTTAAAGGGCCGATCCGAATCCAATAATGAAAATTTCTAATATTTCATGTCACGAACTTGTCAAATAGCATCTGAGAATGCTGAGATTGCAAACTGTAATTTTGTATTTATTATGCATGTCTTCACATTGTATGACATCCTTTAGAAAATTGACCCTAAAATGTATCAATTAAATTTCGAAAATTGACGTATATCGTTTCAACTTATATCTAGAATTTTTATGGCTGCTGATAGAAAAGCTACTTAATCAGATTCACAGTGGAAAAATTGAAGTCTTCAGTTAGAAAATTTTAAGGTCGCTATAAGTTGACCGTTACGAAATAATTGCGTCACAAATGACCATTGATTTGTTTCGGTTGTCCCAACCTCTTTCCGGTTCTTGCTGAACTATGACTACCCTAAGATATGACTAGTTACCGGATTTTAACTTGACTATACGACGGCCGCGTAAGAGCAGGAGTTCCTAACCCTTCCGTAGCATCTGCACTTTAACCTAAGAAAGAGAGAAGGACTGGATAGCTGTTTATTGTGTGTGCTCTTTTATGGTGTTGGAGAAGCCGGCTGCAATATTTAGATCAATTTCAGTCAAAAATGATAAATTGCCGCTTGATTTAGACAAGGAATACATCTGCACTGATAAAAAACGTACAGATTTTATCATTTCGATAGAGCTAATCCCGATGGACTAACGAAAAAATGTCAATAACTGATCAACGATAAATGAATTCGTTTATTGATCTCACTAAATACTAGACAATGGTACAATGTAAGTCATTCGGTCTTTTTAGAAGGTCATAAAACACTTTTCTAAATTAGAATTAATAACTAAGTGATATATCAAAGCATCGAAATTTAATCCTATTAAAATATCTCCAGCTTTTAAAAAATGTTTAACATCAAAACAAAAGGACTAATTGTGAGAAGTATACAAACAAAAGACAAACAATGAAGAAAAAAAATAAACAAGAAATATCAAATATGCAAATATTACTGAATTTTTGGAAATACATTGTTTTATTATAAAGTAATAATTTTCCCCCATTGTATTTTATATAGCAATACATTGCAATATATTTTCATATTTTACATTGTATCTCGGTCTTTTATGTAATTTCCGGGAAAAGTACAGATGTGCAGATCGACTTTTATATTTTACTGTTGTTTGGTAACACTACTGTCTAAAACAATGACTGTAAATACCAGTTGCAGGCGTTTTTCGTCTGTCACTGACTGAGATTGACTGCAAATGACTGCAAAAATGTCTGTAAAAGACTGCAAACGTTGTGTCAGACAATAATTTTGACAAATAAAACAAACATGGCCGAAAATGACATATATTATCTGCTCTCGAGGGGACAATTAGCAGAACCGCTTGAAACTGAACAAATGTAAGTAAATTCGTTTGTAGAGAAAAGTAAAATTAAAGAATTCATAGACCAACAAAGGAAAAAATCGAGTGTAAACTGTACAAATCGGGATTTAAATATTGTGGCTCGTTTCAAAGCAGGACTTTATATTCACAACAATAAGGAGCAAGAAATAAAAACACAAAATTGAAAAAATAATTTTATTTTTTGTACAACTACATCAAAATATATATTTGTAATATTGAAGTGAAAATATGATTATATTGGACCTAGTTACATGTTACAAAATAGCAAAGATCATGAATAATCACTTAAAAGCACACAAAAATTATTACTTTATAATAAAAGGGTTATTGCATAAATATTGGGAAATATTGTCCCTCGCAAGATGCTATATTGCACTCGCAAGCTCGTGCAATGTACCACATGCTTGGGACAATATTTCCCAATATTCATGCAATAACCTTATAATACAACATCCTGTTAAAAGTTATAAGCGATTTTAAACAATAGTTCTAATCAAGAAACAACCAGAAAAAAAATCTACAAAAAAACCCCAAACATACAGAATAAGAAGAAACACTTAAACAACTAGACTGATATGAATTTGACACGATACCTTAGCTGAGCGGAAAGTTAGGTTCATAGAAACCAATAAAAAACAATGTTAACAAAGGCGTCTCCTGCTGCTTTAATTCTGAATTCAGCCATGGAAGTTGTCGGTGCAGATTGGATTGAATCGGACAGCTTTAATGGGGACCTGTCGTTCCTTTCAGATATTTGAAATGGTTTTTTTTAAGTAATGAGCAAAAAACTACCTGAACTGCGCATTATTGTGTTGCCGGCAAAAATATGGCTAAAATGGCTAATAACAAAATGACGAAGAATTGTTTAGCAAGGCGGAGATGATAACGGCCGGTTAGAAAGAAACACTTGATAAAGGTTTGGTTTTAGTTCTTTAATAATATATTGATTTCATTTATTTAATTTGTTTTGGTTTGAATGGAGTTTATATCCAAATTTCTAATTTTTCAGCTATATAAGAATGTCGTTTTTATGATAGAAAAATACTGGTGAAATCCCCGACCTATGTAAACAGTAAAAATATTGCGAAAACATATTGTTTATTCGGTTTATTAAAATTTATGATGAGAGCGTTATGAATAACAAAATACTTATTATTGTACACAATAATAAATAATATTTGTTTGTTTGATGGTGTTTAACGCCACTTTCAGCAATTTTTCAGCTATATCATGGCGTCCATTTTTTATTTGGGGAGGTAGCCGGAGTACCCGGATAAAACCCCCGACCTGTGGTAGGAAAACTGGCAATCCTTGTCAATTAAGATTGGAGTCCCTGTCTACAGTGAGAATCGAACCCGCAATCTAAGTGTTGACAGACCACGTGATCAATAGCAGACGAGCTACTTTAACCACTTGGCCACCGAGGCCCGTTAACAATAATTAAAATCAATCTCATAAACATCAAAAGTGGCAGTACTTTTAAATATTTCCAAGACCTTGGCCGTGGAGCCAAAAAATACAGTGTCATTTTCGTGCGACCTCTATTGTCATTTAAGGTAAAACAAAGTGGGAAGATATTTTTTCTACTTGTTTTGGTCTAACTTGTCTATTAACCATTAGGTTGGTTAATGCGAAAAATGTTTAAGATATAGTCAGTAGTTTTGAGATTTCAACATGGATGAAAGCCAATTGAAAGGTTTATGTCAGGATAGTTGTCTGATATTAACATAAATGTAGGCATACTCAGCCTCTTATTTCCAGCATGCTTTAGTTGTATGGCATCATATTTCTTCTGGTAAGATATTGCATACATTCAAGACAATAAAAAGACATGTAGTATGACAAGATCCTGACGGATAAAGCGCTTATAATAGTGGGTAGATATCGGACAAAGAAACACACTGTCTTCTAAATATAAATTCCTCAGTTCAAAATAAAAAAGACGGAACAAATTACTGTATTGTAGGAAAGTCATGGATATTTCTTTGATATCTAGTTGATTCATATACATTTTAGGTCACTTTTGTTTGAATCTTACTGAAGGCAAATAATTTTGCCTGTTTTTGTTCTCGGCAAGGAAAAACGTTTTGATCGTTAACAGTAAATACCATAAATATCATATATCCTATAGTAAGTGCACCATTGATTGAAAGATAGACTGGATGTCTGTTGTACGTTTATTGAGTATTTCAGCTATATTCAGGACGAGAAACAAACAATAATCAAAAATCGGAAAGAACAAAAGGGCAGATAATTTTGAATGTGACTGTAAAAAGTATGGAGAATTAGGTAAGGGCAGAAAAATTTAACTTTTCATAGTGGCTACAGCGAGCCTACTCTTACCAATATCTACAAATGGGGTCTTTAACGAACAAGGACCGTGACATTCTCTAAACACATGACCCACTATGTTCGGAGTTTGGCTTTCCTTATCATGACTTGACATCCCCAAAGAAAGAGCCTCACCTATCCGCCACCTGGGACGCACTGTTCAGCTTCGCAAGGTCTTCCTGTATGATCTCAGGAATGCACTTTGAAATATCTACTTTTAAATGTCATTATTGGTGTCATTGGTCTACAATACGTGATAAATAAACTGTTTTTGAACCTGTGCAGGTAGAAATTGACGGTAGGAAATAAAGTTATACTGATGACACACAGCTGAACTAATAAAACGGATATTTGCAAAAGTGAATTCTCCATTGGCGCCAACACTTTACTGCTTTCTAATGCATTACTTGCAAAACACGATCGCGTGATGCTTTTGCTAATAACTCTGACCTTCAGCCGCTAGATGTTAAACGTGGCATTAGATTTAACTTTGCATTAAAATATGCATTGTGTATACTTTATTTACGACGGATGTTGTTGTCGAGAGGTCTTGTGTCAATTATTATCAATCACCTGGCGTGTCAATGCTGAAAGAAGGAGGATTCCTGCTTCTGTCAGTAATAATTTAAACATTATGCACTTAAAACCTGCCATAAATTTGATTAAAAAAAGCAAATACACGTCATTAAAAAGTCAAATCTTGATTCTGTTTTAATTTGTTTAAACAATTACCATACATTTTTTATTATTATTAGAATTCAATAACAGTAATTACATGAGAATTTGAAAAGTAGAGAAGACATAATTTATTTTCGTAATTAAGTTCAACGTATTTTAGTGACTGAAGTGCTCCTCAATAGAGTTCATGTCCGCAACTACATGTATTTCTCCGCTATAATTAACTTAATAATGTCTAGAGGAATTCTGCGACCATACTGGGAGGGTTGCCATTGCTCGTCCCCGGGTTGCGAATAGGGTATACCCTCTCTTTTTGCAAGGGGAGGGGCGGGTATTCAGCTGGTCTTAATACAGAAAGCCTAACCGTGGAACAAAGTGGCTAACTTTTTGGAGAGTGCCACGCCCCTTGCACATAAACACCCCTTTTGAAGATTTCAAACAAAGAGTAGTCTTTTTGTAGCCGCTACGAAAGGCAAAATTATCAGTTCCCACCCAATACTCCAGAATTTAGCTGAAATATTGCTTGCTGGACGTACAGCAAACATTCCATCATGCAAATCCTGGTGAGATTTGTTTAATAAAAAGTATGTTATTGGAAACAAGGTCTTTGCCAAACATGGTGATACTGTATATTTGTCAATATTTTATACCGAACGAGTTATTTTCCCCTTGCCTTTGAAAATTGCAGTATTGTACGTATACAATAGCTTCACAATAATGTAGCTCCCCTTTTTATGGACGGAGCTACAAAGAGGTCCCATTACTCGTAATGGAACAAGCCGGGAGTGATTCACACCCGGAGGTTTTATCCATATAATCAGCTATAGAACTGTTTCCCTGAATTGTCACATACTAATTAATGTCTTTGAAGTTTTACTGATATTTGTACAACACCTCATTCGTTACAGAATTGTAGTTTTACACCTTATTCGAAATCATGGCATTGTTGTCAACTTTGAATTCCGAAAGTGCATAATATCTGAATCGATTAGGTAAAAACTTTTCCTCCGGTTTAAGTATTCCGGATTTATTGCATTATCTCGTATCAAATTTTTACCGATACAATTCAACAATTCTACACTCAACAATTTCACTTTTGTCAACAATCCCATGATTACGAAAAATTGTTACATATTATACCGTATAACCTGTTCAGAATGTTAAGTATTCATTAAAGAAGCCAAACGGAGCTACAAAGAGGTCTCATAACTCGAAATCGAGCAAAACACTTTTGGGGACTACGCCGTATAAATGTGTTATTTAATTGACATTGTAGAAATGACAGTTGTTTTCACCTTGCCATGGCATTTAAAAAATGCAGTATTGTACGTATACAAAAGCTACATTAATGTAGCTTCTATTATTTATTTTTTATTAGACGGAGCTACAAAGAGGTTCCATTACTCGTTATAGAGCAAGTCGGGAGTGATTAACAACCGGGGGTTTTATGCATATAATCAGCTATTAAACTGTTTTCTTTAACTGCTACATACTTTTTAATGTCTTTGAACTAAAATTTCTACAACACCTTATTCCTTACAGAACTTTAGTTTTACACTTTATTCGTAATCGTGGCATTGTTGTCAAAATTTTAATTCCGGAATTGCATAATTTCTTAATCGATTTGGTAAAACATGTTCGTCCGGATCAAGTTTTCCTGATTTATTGCATAAGCTGGTATCAAATTTTTACCGATGCGATTCTGCAATTCTACTTCACAATTTCAATTTTGTCAACATTGACATGATTACGAAACAGTTTTACAATTATTTAATTAGACATTTAAGATCAGCTGAACGGCGGAAAAAGGAAAAAATATATAACAAAGATAGCAGTTAAATAGCGGAAAATATGTACCGTATAAGTAGTTTTTGTCGCGGTGATGTAATTTTCGCTATATTAGCGATAAAAGTTGGTACGCGAAAATGAAAACACTCGAAATATTAAAACAAAAGATAGAGATATTCATTATGATTACGGACCGCGAAAATTACATTGCGCCAAAAAAAACCCAGTTTTGTCATAAAAACGCTCAATTTTCCCCACGCGAAAAACACACTTAAACGGCTTAGTCCCCAAAAGTGCTTTTGCTCCATTTCGAGTTATGAGACCTCTTTGTAGCTCCGTTAATAAAAAAAATGAAGCTACATTATTATAGTTACGTTTACAAGTGTTTGACTTCTTTAATGAATACTTAACATTTCTGAACAGGTTATACGGTATAATATGGTTTGGGTCTGTTTACGCCTAATAAACCGCGATTGGTTTAAACAGACCTAAACAATATTATATCGTATAATCTGTTCAGAAATTTGAAATATTCCCTTTAATTTAATTGTTACTATAAATTTTAACAATTTTTATAATAAAAACGTTGATGACCTCATGGAAGTATTTGAATTTTAACGGCGTAAGAATAGGTCAAAGGTCACGCAATCTTATATTATGGGTTGCTCGATTAAAATAATCAATCAGATTTCAGCTTACAAAGCAAATTATAGGAAAATGTCATCCAAGATACCAAGGCTATAAAGGTTAATAGTGGAATGACGATTCCCTTGATGACTAATAATGAAAAAATGTTTTCAAATGTATTACAAACAATTTCAGAGAGATAATTCCAAATTGGTTTTTTTTAAATTGTTGAAATGCGAAAAAATGTTTCGTGCAACTTCAAGCGCAAAGAACACTGGCTTAGATGAGAACTTTGCCTACCATCTACCGAATGATGCCTCTGACGAAGGTAATTATTCATCTACAATCACATCAAATGAAAAGGATTTAAAAATGTAGATCTGTCAAAACGAAATGAGGAGCATACATGACAGTGACAGAATCAACAACAAACACAAAAAATGAGTAGCCCGAGACCATAAACGCCAAAGGTTTACTGAAATTTTATTCCGGACTAGGAAGAAGTGCCTTCCTCTAATTAGACACTATCCAGAAAAAACTCATATTCAAGAAGGGGAAATGGGAGATGGGTTTTTCCATAACAATAAGTCAAGTCGTGGCGACGGCCAGAACTGAAGAAATACCACCCTAGGTACAAAGCTTATTAGTCAACAGCAGCGGCTGGTGTAGAAATCGGAATATCGCACAACGTTTGGGTTGTGATGTGTAAAAATTGTTTGCTGCAAAATATTTAAATTATATGCTTCCTAGTTTTTTTATCTGCGCAAAAGAGAAACATTTAAGAAATCGTCGTCATTATGTTTGTTTGAATGTTTAAAGCCACTTTCAGCAATTTTCAGCTTTATTTTGGCGTCCAAGTTTTATTTGGGGGAGCTGGAGTACCGGAGAAAACACCCGACCTTCTGTAGGAAAACTGGCAATCCTTGTCAATTAAGAATTGGAGTGATTATGATGTGAAAAATGTGTTAAATAGGGTTATCGAAAAATTTTTATTGATAGGAACAAAACGATACCTATATGTTACTTTCTCAAATATAATTTCCCTTTAAGAAAGTCAAGGCCAAGAATTTAAAAAAATTTACTTGAAAGTAATGTTGTTGTTTAGCCTAGAAAAGTTTTTATTTTTGTCCTAGATCTAAGCATCATCAGAATAAGACGATCAATCAGGAAAAATTTGTCGGGCACTACCTAAAAACTATCAGTCCAGTATTTCTTAATATAATATGAAATGTGTTGTTTTATAATTCTGATTTACTAAGCCAATCACGTGATTTACACAATATTCTGCGTTTTTTTTAACCAGCAAATGCGTTAGTTTCGGTATTTGTAATGCAAATATATTTAAATAAATATACACGTTTGATTTAGATATAAAATTACATTTTTAGAACGAAATGTATTTATTATATGAGTTCAACATATCGGCAATCAAACGCATCTTGTCCAAAGTCTCTAATTTGCAGCAACAGTGTTGTAGATGATTAATATTAGATCGCAAACTACAACGACCTTTCAGTAATGAATCTAATTTGTGACATATGTTAGTGAAATTTATGTACAACTAGTTCTTAAAATGTGTTATAAAAATTACTAATAGTTTTTGTCCTATGGCATTAAAGCTGTTCTTCTATGTATAATTAACTCATGATTAATTTAGTCATAATATTTTTTGTATGATAGACATCTGTTGCCATGTGCAATGAAGCCCAATGTGTGTAACTGGTAAGTTTTGATTTAAAAGTTACACCAGTTTTAACATTTTAGTTTGATCGGTAATTATTCTATGAGAATAGTTTTAGCGCATAATTCTCCTCGCAATGTTGTGTCTGTGCTTATATTATACAACATCATTTGAAGCTTATTACAAAACGGAGCGACAAAAGTCCCCTCCCTTCTTAAATTTCACATTTTCAGCTATTACTCCATAGTAAATTTAAAATGTTTCTTAGTGTTTCTTTATATCAAGAAAATAGCAAAGAAAACCGACCGAATAAAAATAGCCAAAAGCCAGGGACAGTTACAAATCCCGATATAGACAAACAAACACATCAAACACAGAAAGAGAGTAACCCGAACTAATGTAATGCATAGGACTCGTTAAATGACATCAATTTTTAAATATAAACACTCTTATCGTCATTTAGATGAAACCGAGCTTGGCCTAGTAGTTATAATTATAAATTATAAGCGGACAGTGTCATTATTATTTATTTTGATGATAACAATATAAGATCTCTCAATAATGTAATACTTTTGTAAGCAAACTTTCAATGTTTAGAGTTTTGTCGTCATGATACCTTTCTCATAAAGTAAAATGTTGAATGTTGTGATTTGGGCTCACAGGCACTTAGGGTAAGAAGAGAACACCAATTCAGAAAAATATATGATGTAACATAGTTAAGCTAAGTGCAAGGAAAACCAACATTACACAAAGATAGTTCATTCCTGACTGGACACTCGGAACGGTACGCTTTTTAAAGAAAACTTGGGGCTTTCAGAAATAAAACCTGTGTAATTTTTAGAAATTGAATAAGACTAATGCCTACGTTACATGGATAGAAAAAATATACACAAACAATAATTTAAACAGACATAAGAACTTTTAACAAAATATACAACTAAGAAAATGAGTATCAACGCATTTTATTAACTTTTAAGCATTAACGAAAAGAGAATGTTCTAATGTACAATGCAGAATGAATTGTGCAAATGGATTCGAAGTTAATGAAAACTGTTGTAGTATTTGCAGATGTTAAGAATTTAGTAAGTTTAAATGACAATGCTGTACTCCCATTTTCACTATTGTACATAAACTGTTGATGACTTAAAACTTATTACCTCTTCTCTGCGAAAAGTTGGAAGCCCTCTTGTTAAGGGTTGTCAGGTGAAAGATGTGAAAACCTGAACGTGACATATAGAAGTTAATTTTTTGGAGTATGCTCTTTTGCACGGTAATAGACGCCATTTGTAGAAATAGCGAAAAAGAGTAGGCTCATTGTAGCCGCTACAAAAATCTAAATTAACCATCAATACCTGGCAGTTAAAACTTTTGTTCCTGCTCTTTTTATAAGTTGATGTATTGTTGGTAAACTTGATATACTTTTTTGTGAATATAGACGAATAAAAGAATCCTTTTTAGTGCACCTGGACCACAGGTCCATGTGAGCTTTTGCTAACACAAAGGATCCGTCATAAGCTTTTTAAAAAATCTTCTTTAATACCACGAAAGGATATTTTTTTTCAAACTTGGTCCCAATCTTCCATAGGGTTTCTAGTTTTAAATTAAGGGGTGTTTATCACATAGGTGTAAACGCAAGATTTTCCTCAATATCTCAACAATGATAACAGCTATAGAGAAAACTGTTACTTCAAATTGATCAGCACATGAAAGTTTACAATAGTTGCTATAAGTGTGAAGTTTTGTTATCGCTTCCTGTAGGAGTAATTGCCCTTTAATGACGATTTTTTTTTTGCAATAATCCGTTTTTGTTCTGTAACTTAAAAACTATAACAGCTAGAGTGAGACTGTAAATGGCAAAAATTATCAGCAATACAAGCGCTACAATTCACATAGTTGGTCTGAAATTGTCAGATGAACCCTTCTTCCTTTTATGACAATTGTTTATGATTTTTTTCTCATTTTTGTCTTTTAACCTTAAAACTATAATAACAAGATTTATACTGTAAAATGCAAAAATGATCAGCTAAAAAAGATCTACAATTTACTTAATTAGTCTGAAATTGTCGGATGACCACCAGTGGGAGTTACTTCCATTGAATGACAATTATTTTTTAAAGAAAATTTTCGTTTTGTCTTGTTAATAAAGACTGCTAAAGTGAAACAGTAAATGGCACAAATGATCAGCAAAGCGAGGCCTATAAATAATTGCTTAGTCCAAAATTGTTAGATGAATCTTTATAAGAGATACCGTAAATGGCACAAAGTTAAATATAGTTGAAGTAATTTGTGTTACTGGTTAGCCGATTACAGGCTCCTGGAAGCTTCTTGTTTAGTTCTGTCTGATCTATATATGAACTATGACGTATATGACGAATATGATATTAACCCTAAATTCGCTAGATATATTTTATATGTTCGTAACAATACTTAGACTTATGTATTTATATATATTACATGTATATTAAACCGTATAATAAATGAAGAATAATAGTGTTGAGACCGTTGTATTCAATAAAGCATAGTGTAATTGTTTAGCTAACTTCTTTATTAGATTAACTTTGTGTACAATTTCAGAGTGAAATTACGCAACGACAAGTGTAATAGTTACCTACCACATGTCGACAAGTGTACTAGCTACCTACACGATGTCGATACAAATATAGAGATGTTTCTACTATACAATAATTATATTAATAAATATGACAGTGTCAATATCAATCTATGAGACCGTTGTTTTAAATAAAACATAGTGCAATTGTTTAGCTAACTTCTTTATTAAGTGTTTTTGATTATCACGTAGATTGATATTGACACTAAAGAAGGCCATCAGTTGGTCGAAAATTGTGTCATATTTCTTAATATAATTATTTTATAGCAGAAACAACTCTATATTTGTATCGTTGCATAATTCTCTAGACTTATATATTATTTTTATGTTAATGCTGTATCGTCATGTTGGCGATCCGATACTTAGTAAGTGTACTGGTTGGTAGATTCCGCTAGTACATATGTGCTATGTCTATGTCTACGATTCACCCCGGTTAATGAAGCTATATTTTTTATAAAGCGGATTCGGCCGAGGGGTCTAGACCGCTGGCATAGAGCAGGCGAATTGGTGCCAGTGTCACAACGGTGTGAATTCGAATCCGGATGAGGGTAAACTAAAAATTTGACAGTGTTAAAAATCTAATTATAACAGTGTTGGTCTTAATTTGTAGACGTATATATATATATAGAATGTATTAAAATACTTTATAATGTGGATGCAATGTCATTCCATTTACTTTATGTTTTTCAAATTTATAAAATATTCTAAGGACGACAAATCGGCGCAGTTAAACCAAAACAAAACATGCAATTTGTAGTTACAATTCAAATATAACATCTGGCTCCAGGGCTATGAATATATCTTAATAATAATATTGGCACCCTGCAGGGTTCAATGCCAAGTAGTAAATCTACCAACAGCTGATACATTATACACGTACTATATATTTCGTAACGATATTACCTTCGACTGCACAACGATCACTTGGGCAGAAATGATGCTGAAATATCTTCTGTTAATTTCCATTTGCGTTCTTGGAACTATGGTGAGTTGTGATTTAATTTTATTTGGTTTAAAGTTTTTATACATATCAATGTCTTATTCTGTAAGTAAATGTTTGGCCCGGGTTGTCGTGTTATAGTATGGTGAGGTCTGTTTAATAGTTACCTAATATGTTTAATGAGCTCCTTAGTGTTTCTACAGAGAGATTACACACATCCCGTTACCGTTTTTTTGTAATCGTAATCAATTACACCGGCAGGGTTTGACGCACATCCTAAACATTCAATTATATTTCAATATAATAGAATATCGTTATATGTATTTGTTTTCCAATTGTGTAATCAAGCTGGTGTTGCCAGTAAAAGCGAGCTTTTTATTATTTTTGTTTGCTTCTTTTCCGCTTTTATTTCAAATTAAAAAAACTTTTTCGTTAGCTGGTTATGTGGAAAAATGCTAATGAAATGTGTACTAATTTCAATTGATGCATTTATTCTAGAAATATTTTATATAATTTAAGACAATATGTAACATAATTTAAGATCTTATTCATAACATAATCTGAGGATCTATATCAGGTTGTAAAACTTAACTGTCATTCATAATCAATAATAAAGGGAAATATAACATAAAGTTTAAAAAAATATAACATCGCGATTCAAACAATATTCCGTAAAATTTGACAAAAGTAGAGAAAAAATGAAATCGTCGTAAAAGTAGAACACAATGACGTGATATTCAAGATATAAATTCTCAAATATTTTTGAAACAAATTTGGATTGGAACCATGGAACCAACGTATTACATACTTGCGATTAATCAGGCACAAATTATTGCGTAGGTAAAACACGTACGTTCGTATAACATAATAATAAAAATTATTAAATTTAAAGCAAATTTATCATTCTAACATCATTAAATTACGGTTTCGTTTGTAAATATTTTTTTTTCAAAATATTCTGATTGATTGATTGAGCGGCTACACTGAGCTTACCCTTTTTCGAAATCTACAAAAGGATTTGATTTTTTATTGTGGTACTCTCCAAACACATTAACATTTGTAGTCCGCTCTCAGTCCTTCAGTTTTTCCTTCAACCTACCCACCCCTAAACCAAGAAAGCCTACCGTATCCGCTCCGGGGACGTGCTGGATAGCCCTGTCGATCGAGCTCTGGTAGCTCTGATATTAAGATAATATAAATATTTTATTGCAAGAGATTAAACATAATCAAAATAATTGGAACACCGATCAAAATTTTATTTGGCAAAATACTTTTAATATGTTATTGGAACTTATGAAAAACAGGTGCTCAAAGATGATAGTCGAAATTGAAACGGTACTTGATAGAGAACGCTCTGTAAGAGTAGCATTTTGTTCTTTCACTTCACTTTGGATTTTATTCATTCTTTAGATACCTTTTATACCAAATCATAACCCGCGTTATCACTGGCCCTACATAAAAAATGCGATCGAAAATTATCATGGTTATGTTAACTACAAGGAATTAGTTTCTAATTAGTGGCAAGCACTGCTTACTAATCCTGAGTGCAGCCATGGTTTTTATCCGGTTCGGGTTACTCTCTTTCTGGTTTTTTTTTATTTGCGTTTGTCTATATCAGGATTTGTAACTGTCCCTTGACTTTTGGCTCTTTTTGGTCGGTCGGTTATGGACTACCAAAAAGGGTGAAATCACGTCATATATATTTGAATATTATAGAGTGTTTTCATACAGTACGTACAAAAGTTTAGACTTTGACCATACTGGGAGGGTTCTCAGTGGTCGACCCAGAGAGCAGCGGACCGTAGTAAGTAACATTTTGGAGAGTGCTACGCTTCTAGCAAGATCAAGACCCTTTTGTATGTTTCAAAAAGAGTAGGCTCATTTCAGCCTCTACAAAAAGCTAAATTCGAGGCTCTTATCCAATATGTTTTTCCAGTGGCAGATAAAATTTCTTTTTTTATGTCCCATTCCATCCCTTTTTGATGATATAATAATCGTCCTAAATATAGTTAGATTAAATACTGCTGGTTGTAGGTAAAGCAAACATCCAAATTAATCAATCCATCAAAAGTCTTCAACCTATAATATTATCATATGTTTTAATAATTATTCGTCATCTTTGTTGAAGTATAGTTATTAAAACATATGATAATATTATATTAATTGAAAATATTGTTTTTCTGCAACATTTGTTGTTTTCATTTTTATACTACCCGTTATAATATACTTGACAATTTATAACGTTATCCATGTTCTTCTTTCAGGCAAGGTCTCCACCAAGAGGCAAGTTTAGTTTTATGTACTGAAAGAGAATATTATTATATAGCTGCAAACAATCGTCCAGTTGCAATGTTTATAGAGTTGCAAAATTATATTTAATTTTCCTTTTTTACTTCTGCCCTTTAGGTGAACTCTAAGGCAAGTTCTCGTTAAGCGAACACAAACTGGTGATCAAGTCTCTTCGAGTTGAAACTAAAATCTTCACAGTTAAAATGTATATTTTCCGTCAAATACTGAATGGTATCCTACAACTTTTTGAAACGATATTAATGGCCCAATTAGCATTCGAAAACATATTTTGAATAAAATTATAATATAAATATATTTTGATAATTACTTAATGGAATTGACCTGTTTCAGATTGTCCAATACCATGGTGTACCAAGTTTTGTGAACATGGATTCACATCAGATGAAAATGGATGTCAGACATGTCAATGCAATGATGCACGTAAGTTTAAAATGTGCAATCAAAATTAAGTAAATGAAGTAATTTCATGTAATGCATATTTACATTATTTTATTTGATGCGGAACGACAGTCGCAATTTCAATATCTCATGACTACGTGAGCATACTACTACAACGTCATGCAAATTTTAAAACTAATGTGGTTTCGTGTTGTTTTAACTATGTGTTTATCAAAAGCGTCAATATAATAAAAAAATGACAAATACATAACTCGTAATCCTGTGAGAGCAAATTTATATTCGGCGAAATATTAGTTCCTACTTTAAAACTCTGAGACGCTGTTAACTAAATAACCTCACCGCTAAGTGATCAGTATCTTAAGCGACACTTTACAAATATGATCATTGTTTATCGATGCACTTTTTTTAGAAATGTTGGGATTTAGCCCTGGGAAAAGTCAGTTAAAAGTGAAGTGTTTCAATACGATTTGTCTGTCAAAGACTTATTGGTTTAAGAATACTACAGTATTTCCATTATTTTGTATAAAGACAATTAGAAATCGATGTCAAATACCTAATAGTTAATTATAGCTACCGCAGCTAAAAGAGTTATTATAAACACAGATTTACATTACGAAGTAGAAATTGAAATGTCTTGTTTAAAGCCCTAAAAAGTACCCACCATGAGCGAATAGTGATTTTTGTGTATTGATGCATACATACCTTAATAGTTTATAAAAATATGCACTGTTACTTTCACGTGGTTAGTATATATATATATATATATATATATATATATATATATATATATATATCTTATCCTCGTATAGCCAACGTTACATGGATAGAGAAAATATTCACAAGCAATAATTTAAACACACATAAAAACTTTTTACAATATATACAAGTAAGAAAATGGGTATCAACGCATTTTATTTACTTTTTAGCAATAGCGAAAAGAGAATGTTCTAATGCACAATGCAGAATGTATTGTCCAAATGGCTTCGAAGTAAATGAAAACGGTTGTAGTATTTGCAGATGTAAAGAATTTAGTAAGTTTAAATGACAATGCTGTACTCCAAATTTCTCTATTGTATATACACTGTTGATGACTTAAAAATTATTACCTCTTCTCTGAGAAAAGTTGGAAGCCCTCTCGTTAAGGGTTGTCAGGTGATAGTAGTGAAAACCTGACCGCGAAATAAAGAAGTTAACACTTTTGGAGAGTTCTATGCTCTTTTGCACGGTAATAGACGCTATTTGTAGAAATTGCGAAAAGAGTAGGCTCATTGTAGCCGCTACAAAAATCTTAATTTACCATCAATACCTGGCAGTTAACACTTGTGTTCCTGTTTTTTTTTCAAGATGATGTATTGTTGGTAAACTTGATATACTTTTTATATTTTTTTAAAAAAAACGAAAGCATCCTTTTTAGCGCACCTGGACCACAGGTCCATGTGAGCTTTTGCTATCACTTGCGGTCCGCCATAAACTTTTTAAAAAATCTTCTCTTAATCCACTAAGGCATTTTGTTTAAACTTAGCCCCAACCATCCATAGGGTTCCTAGTTTCAAATTTTATCCAGGGTGTTTATCAACAGACAAAGAAAACCGCTAAAGATGGAACATGGGTTAAGAACGCAAGCTTTTCCTCAATATCTCAACAATAAAAATTGCTATAGAGAAAACCGTTACTTCAAATTGAGCAGCACATTAAGGTCTACAATAGTTGCTAAAGTGTGAAGTTGTGTAATGGCTTCCTGTATTAGTTATTGCCTTTAATTACGATTTTTTATGCAGTGTTCCTTTTATGTTTGTGACTAAAAAGTATAACAGCTAGAGTGAGACTGTAAAAGGCATAAATGATCAGGAAAACAAGCGCTACAATTCACTTAGTTGGTCTGAAATTGTCAGACGAATCCTTCTCCCTTTTATGACAATTGTTTATGCTTTTTTGCATTTTTGTCTTCTAACCTAAAAACTATAAAACTAGATTTAAACTGTAAAATGCAAAACTGATCAGCTAAAAAAAGATCTACAATTCACTTAATTGGTCTGAAATTGTCTGATAACCACGTTACTACCTTTGAATGACAATTTTTTAATGAAAATTTTCGTTTTTGTTTTGTTACTTAAAAGCTATTAGTGCTAGAGTGAAACAGTAAATGGCACAAATGATCAGCAAAGCAAGGCCTATGAATAATTGCTTAGTCCAAAATTGTTAGATAAATCTTTATAGGAGTAAAAGGAACAGATTTAAATATAGTTGAAGCAATTTGTGTTACGGGTGAGCCGGTTTACAGGCTCCTGGGAACTTCTAGTTTATTTTCTTTCTGATCTAAATAAAATTTTGTTTCATAAATAAAAACATTTGACGTATATATAAATATTTTTTAATATTAACCCTGTATTTCTAATGCTGCAGAAATCCTCTGGATAGATATATTGTATATGTTTATATTTATTTATTTATTTATTTATTAACCCGTATAATAAATGAAGAATAATACTGTTAAGACCGTTGTTTTTAATAAAACATAGTGTAATTGTTTAGCTAACCTCTTTATTAAGTGTTTTTGATTATCATGTTATTATATTATGCTAGAAATATTTTACCGAATTGTATATCTTTGTTAACAATTTCAGAGTGAAACAAACAAGGTCTGCAGTGTTTGAAGAAAGAATACATATAATTCGAAAGATCAATAAAATGTTTAAAAGGAAACATGTATTAAAATACTTTAACCCATCGATGCCATGTCATTCCATTAACTTTATGTATTTAAAATTCGGTCTAGAACAGAAATTTTATCCGTTACCCGATGCGTAAAATTTGTCGGCAGTCATATTATATGTTTATTTGTTGTTTTTCGTTGCCAGCTCATGATTTCAAGCGCATTTTCTTACCAACTTACGTGACTTAAAAGGGGGTCAATTATTGAACATGGCACAAATCGAAAGACATTTCTAACAGGTTATTTCTGGGTATGATGGACAATGTGTTATACTTGTTACCATTGAACTCACTAAGCAAGCTTTTTAAAATATATACATTTTGATTTTATATTTTGTTATTTAATTAAATGCAATTTAAGCCTGAGATATATGTTGCAGTTATGTAGCAACTTTAAAAATCTGTTCCGAATCTCGTTTTGCTAAAAGACGTGATGTTGATAATGTGTACATGAATGGTTTGTTTCCCTTCTAGTTTTATGACTGGCATGAAGTAAGAAGTGGACGTTATATTTACGTCAAACAGGCGAGGGAGACTTTTAGGCTAGTATTATTATATACAAGAAAACAACAAAGTCTGCATTTCGATCTTAATTGAAAGATGCAGACTTAATAAGGAAACATCATTTCATGCTGGTTCTTCCGTAATTATAACTGGTTGGCAGTTATTGTCAGTTGATTAAAAAATACTTAAAACAAACAATATTTTCACAACGAAATTGTTCTATACTTACCTCCAAATAGAATGAAGTTTTTGATTTTTGGTTTTGATTTTTTTTTAGCAATGCCAAATAGATTTATAATTTGTTGTCTAGTCGTGGTTTTATGTATTTCCTTTATAATGTGTAATGTTATGGCAACGTTTACTTCATTACTTCGTCTCAATCGTACGTTGTCTAAATCAGTTTTTTTGATTTGTTTTGTTCCTTTCCTTTTGGTGACGTTTGGTGAATGTCTGTTGAACATTTTAATGGTGGCAACAAACGTTCTTTTGTTACAAACAATACATTGTCACGTAACAATTACTTCATCCTATTTGGAGGTAAGTATAGAACATCTAGAAACCTAACTGCAACCTAAAAATTAAATGACAACGACGTTTAAATATTGTTTGATACGTCCCTGTAACGTGTAGAAACTATAAAGAAGTCAACTATACTCTGCAAAAAAGGAAACGCATAAATGGTTTTTTAAGACTTGTCTTTTGGGAAGAGATTTTACAATAACAAATGAAGATATATACTGCAACAGTTTTACTTGTAACAAGATTTCAGTACATTCCGTAGTGATTGGTGAGTAAAAAGTCAGTTTATCGCTGTTCTCGTCACGTTTAATTTAGTACCATGCATGATCATTTCGACACTGACACTGCTATGCATTTCCTTAACATAAAGTTTATCAATGTTCTTACGTTATTACGTGAGACTGTTAGCCATTCCTTTTGCAAAATTTGACGGAGCTGGTCCCAAAAGTGTTTAATCGGATTCATAACCGCTGATTTCGAATGCAATTGTAGCACATTGATGTTGTTCTGACTGAGATAGCCCCTAGTGCCTGACATTGTCCTGTTGGAATAACTTCTTCTGTCGGTCAGTTAGGTGAGGTTGAAGAACTCTGTGCCTTTGAGCCGTTAAATTCCCTAAAACGTGAGCAAACATCCTTATATTATAATGTATTTAAAGGGATGTTGGTTGGTTCTCAACATCAGCATGTTGTATATATATATATTCTTACATTGGTAAGAGTAGATTATCGGATTTCGTAAATCCAGATAGTTAAATAATGTTAAGTTAAAGCCTTTAAAGGTTTATTACGAATTTGCTGATTCCCAGATTGCCGCGTCCAATTTGCCGATTCCCTGATTTGACCATTTAATAACAATCAACTAGGTGTATACATAAATGATTGTAGGTTTATGTATGCATCCGATAATCCGCAAGTACCAATGTAAGATCCTATATTTCTTATGTTACTATTAATTACGACTTTCGGTTTAAATATACAAAGTAGCCAATTTCCTGTAAAACGCTCCTTTTTGGTGTTTTATTTGAAATGGATGTTGATAAAAACAAAATAATATTGGCTATGTACACTTCACGTGATAATACAAAAATTGGTTAAACAAAATAATAGATTTCATTTGAAGCAAGTAAAAAAGCGTCGTGGTAATCTTATCTCGCAGTCCCATGGGACACGTAACAACAACACACAAACACCAACATTAGACGCAAACTCTTCAGAAAATGAAAGTACGCTTCGGAATTGTAAGCATCCGTTGTGTCGCTTGCAGTCAAACCAAGGTTAAGTCGAGTCTGGTAAGAGAAGATACTACACAAACGTACAACTACATGTACACTATGTCTTCCATAAAATTTCTTCAATCAAGACAATCTATGAGTAATAATACTATGAGTTTGCAGTTTACGCGTTAATAGAATAGTTCGATCAAGAATATTCTACGCCACTTGCAGCCAGTCACTTGGAGTGCCCAGAGAAATAATCCCATCTTCGAGAGGAAAACTGTCAATCCTTGTCAATATTGACTGGAGTCGAGCGCAACCTGCCCATAATTACTAAAGCCCGCAACACTGACGTTGAATGGCAGGTAATCAATACTATTTGAGTAATTACATGAAGCTATACTAATTTCGGAGCTATACTAATACAATTGCTTTATTATCAAGAGTTATACCTCTTTTATCAGAAAATGTTCTGTGATAATTCATATCGGCCTGGGTATCGTCCGTCTCGGGCTAATAAGGGTTTTCTGGTGATACGAAAGCTAATATGGATTTGCCCCTATATTAATCTATAAATATTGAATTATTTTAGCTAGATAATGAATACAAAGTTTAGCAAAACAGGCAATTCTTGTCAATTAAGATTGGAATCGTGCACCTTGCCTAAAGTTGAAATCTGGGCTACCAGCTTCAGTGCTAAAACAGATAAAAATCAACAAATTGCTAACTAACTGTACAACTCTGCAATTCATGCTTTATCAATTTAGAAAGTACACTTTAAAAGACACATGTACACCAATCATCTTATGTGTATATAGCTGTGTCCGATTACAAGAAGATGTGTAATTAAACCATGATAAATTAGTCAATAATTTTGTATAAAGATATATTACATGTGAACCATCTAAGATAATGCCAAAATGTTTCTAAGGTATGCTTGTATTAACATAAAGATGTATATATATAGGGTTTAAAGAAAGTGCCAACCAGTAAACTTAGTATCTGGATCGCGCTTAAATTATAATCCGGGTGAGTTATAAGCAGTGTCTGCCTCTGATTAAACACACGTCAAGTGTATAGAAAAAAGTCAAATCAAACAGTAGGAATGCACTATTAATGCATGAAAATTCTTTACTGCTCCATATAGGTGCACCACATTCAAGTACAGACCAAACAAGTGTATCAAAGAATTTAGCAAAAGTTTCGTATTGAAAATCACCATCTGTTTTATATTTAGATACCAGAAGACATTATAATTCAAAAATACAGTCCATAGTAAACCTAGATAGTTATAATGCGATACTACATGTATTTCTAAACTATAATCTCCAAACATAAATGGAAGCTTAGTTCTTGGTACAGATTGATTTCTAAAATGTACAATTTTTGATTTCAATAAGTTTACAATTTAATTATTTTTCAAAAAACAATATGTTAAGTGTATATAATATCCTTTGCAGATCATTTTCATTTTCAGTAATAAACACGACATCATCAACATATTAAAATACACGAACTTTCTCATTGCCTATTTCAATACAAACATTCAATTTTTTAATGTCATCAACTAAGTCGTTAATTTAAATATCGAAAAATAATCTTGATATTATACACCCTTGTTTCAACGACAATTTCTCCAAACCATTCTGTTAAATTCACTATTAAGTCAAAACAGACTCTATTTAACATATAAAGAATATATTGCCTTTAACATTTTTGAACTTATGCCGATGGATTGCAATTTACAAAAAAGTAAATCCCTATTATCCAGTCATACGCTTTTTTAAAATCAATAAGTTTGGCTTACGTGGACAAATTACAAGGTTTTTTAGTAATATTTGTGATGTTACTCAAATGGTCTACAGTCATGACAGTGTTTCTTTCTTTTCGGAACCCATTTTGTTCATCATGCAAAAAAGTGAATGTTATTTTATTTCTTAGACAAACGGAGATTCAAAACACCGCAATAAAGTTTAAATGAAGCTGGAGCTAAGATTATTCCACGGTATGACATAGGGTCTTTTGAATCAAATGTCGAGGACTTTGGAACATGTGTTATAATACCTTTTGTCCACAAAGTTGGAATCGTTCCTGTTTTAAAGCAAACATTACATATTCGTGTCAGCGCTATTAACATGTCTGATTTTTATACAGCTCAACGGTGATGTCATCTATTCCTGGGGATTAACGAGACTTTGATAACTTTAAAACATTATACACTTCATCAATCTTAATTTCACAATCAAGAAAATTGTCAGTATTTTCATAACTAGAATTTAGGTTCAAAACTGCATTGTAACTCTTCTTTAGCATATTTGAGAAATCGTCTTATTTAACATTTCAATATTATTACATGAAATCGGCTTACTACTTAATTTTATTTCCATGGGAATATTATTTTATCTCTTACTACCGACACCAATTTTTCCTATTTTCTCCAAACTTCTTTTGGGTTTTCACATGATTTTTTTAATTAATACTGAAATTTATACCAATACTGACGTTTTATACTGAACAGTTTTATCAATTGTTTTCGATTATTAACGTATATATGGCGGTATTCTTTTTTACGAAGTTGAGCCTAACATTGCACAGCTTTTTTAGACCTACTTCGCTCCATAAAACAGTAAGATGATCATTCCACCAAGGCATTTTTGTATTTTCCTTGATTCATTCCGGTATCCATCCTGAATGATGACCTTTTTTGTTGTTAATTTTTCAGACATCTCAATTTTTATAATGCGCATCTACTCATAGTTCATACAGTTTATGGAATTTTGTGAACCAACGCAGTTTTCTTTCCGATTTCGGCACGAAATTTTTCAATGAAAACGTCTTGAAAGTTGCAGGTATTCCTATGGTTTCGCTATACCTCCATGATTTTACGTTTGCTTTCTGCAGAATTAAAGCGCACGATTATCCTGGACGATTTTTTGTTCGACGGACAGCGGGAACTTGTACATCTTTTAGCCATAAACCGTCGTTTATTAAGCCGTTTACTTTGATTAAAACAGTGGAACCATACTGGTCCCACAGAGCAGCTAAGCGCGTCCCTGGGTGGCGGATAGGGGGGACCCTCTCGTTGGGGGTTGTCAGGTCATAATACCGAAAACCTAACCGCGGACCGTAGTGGGTAACGTGTTTGAAAAGTGCCATGCTCCTTGCACGATAAAGACCCCTTTTGGAGATTTCGAAAGGCTTCAAAAGGCTAAATTTTCCGCCCCAACCCAAAACTCCATACTTTTCCAGTGGCAGTCAAAGTTGTATTCCCTGTGACCCATCCCACTCCCATTTTCCGTTGATTTATTGTTTGTTAACTTGTTCCCGTCCTGAATATAGCTGAAATCCTGCTCGCTGGACGTAAAGCAGACATCCAATCAATCAATTGATTAAAACATTTTCATTTCCAGATCCATGGAGATTTCGGATTTCTTCTGTTCAAGTTAACATACTTTATCAGATACTATTTAATGTCGTTTTCAAAATGTTCAGTTATTTTTTTAAAATTTTTTTAGAGACTTTCACGTCAGTCAAATTAGCGATCTGTTTGGGAATATTCGTTTTTTATCACACATTTGTTTTGGGATCATTTCACAAAATCTATTCATACTGCAGGTCAATCCGCCACTAAAATCTTTTAACTCACCGATTTCATTACAGCTGTTCTGAGAAGTGTTCAAACTGCACATGTGAACACATGTAAATGAATAATTATTAGTTTCGTCATTGACATTTAATTTTGTAGATTTTAGTTTTTTAAATTATCGTTATCCTTATTCTTAGATGTGTTCAAACGTCTTGTTCCTATCATAGCATTTCTAGAAGGCTTTTCATAATGAACATCTGCCGTTGTTAAAACTTTATTAATAAACTTTTTCTGGGATCTGACTGAACATAAGTCTCGGCCGCGTTCAAACTGAGGGGTACAAACGTAAAGATGTCAAAAATCATTTATTTTTGTAAATCTTGTGAAAATCTCCCAAATTTAATATTAAAGAACACGATACCTTGTTAACCTGCTAAGTTTGCAAAATTAGACCTTTCGCGTTTTTTTAGAAGCTCTCAATTTCAGTTGAGAAGAAAACTATATAAACTCTCTTTAAGTAACAAGATTCAAGTGACACGTTAAACAGACAATTTAATAATCTGAAACTGTGAAGGATTATGCATACAATTAAATAGTGTAAAATTATCTCATAAAATGATTCCAGCTTAGAGTTTTAAATTAATTAATAAATTAATAATAAATAATTTAACTTATTGATTAGTCTAATCAAAATAATGTTGCGCCACACAAGACTGTATTCTGTTCTCCAAATTCCACATATGAACAGTCCAAGCTGGGTATTAAATAGCCTAAAGAAAATGACCCAACGTGCCAATCCAAACTTTAATAACAACAAAACCACCGTACATTGAATACAACTTGCCACGGGTTGAACCACTAGCCCGAAAACCAATTGTTCAGCCAGATCGTAAATATATACCCAACCTTCGAAGAAAAAGGTAAAGTTGATCAACATTTGATACTTAAGTAACAATTGTGCTATATTTGTATATTTTGATGCTAATATTTTGTAAATATCTGAAAAAGTTTAAATAAATTTTGAGTCATATATGGATTATTTCTGAAACGTCTACTTGCAAAATACGTCTATTATGGAAATATCTATTCTTTACAGTTTAATTGAAGATGGGAAACCTTCAAAAGGCCTCCTAATCCCCATTTCTTAATTATATGTTGATTTTGCGAGTAGACGTTTTGGGAACACAACACCAAACCGATTGACAATATTTGTCTACACGTGCAAATTGATAGTATTATGCAGAAAAAAGAAGACATAAATGATCAGAAAAGATTGGCTTCAGTAATTTTTTCTGTTCAAACCTCCTAAAGCACCAGCTGAAAACAAAAGATTTTATAACAGGGTATGCAATATCCAGGAGTGAAAGTGTATAAATATTGTAGAAACATTTATAGTTGTTTTTTTTACCCTGGATAAAATGGTTACTGTAAATTCCGACACACATGAATAACACGACATATCAGAGAATCATGCAAGGCCAATTAGAGGAGTAGAAAGAGAAATATGTAAATGAAGTTAAAGACTTGGACCATAGCTTTACTAAGTGCATTTGAAATTTTCAAGAAACGAAATCAATGTTACGATTTGCAGGAATTTTCACGGATTTAAAAATATCCAATATACATTCAGCAGATTGCATCAAAATCGAATTATTAAACAGGCTGCACCAGTCGAAAAGCAAAAGTTAACAATCACTATTCCAGAACCAAAAAACATGATTACCGTGATTCATTATTAATATATTGCCATATCTCCTAATATTATTAAACGTGCATAAAATTCCGTGATCACTGCGGTAACGGACATTTGTTAGACTTATGTAAACGCCTTCTGATGAATATTTTCATGGGTAATCGAGCTTGAAAACGTAACACTTTAGGCAGTCAGCGACGTTTAAATAAGTCCCCTCTTGTGAGGTTTAGACAAATATTACCTGGTAAGTTATTTTGTAATACCCGTAAAAGAAAAAGGTATCCCAAACCCATACATTAGAATACCATAACGTCAACAACATCCAAAAGACAGCGTATGGTCTAGAAAATTCGAATAACGATTGCAAAACCTAACATAACGTACGAGTTCTGAAGCTGATTTAATATTACTCAAATTTAACGGCAAGTTGAAGTCATCGCGTATAGTTTAGAACATGAAGGTCTAGTTAAGCTAGGTAAGAAACGACATAATTGTGTCGGTAGTATCTTTAATGTCAAGCTCTATTGAATAGATTTAGAGTAGTCACCGAATTACCGTTTAGTGGCAACTGTCAGTATAGCGGAATAAAGATAAACTTAAAGATCTAGGCCAAAGTCTGTTCTTTTTCTTTAAAAGACATCTGAGAGAATAGCCTATACAAGCACAACAACAAGTCGGCGAAAAGAGAAGTTTTTAACATGGGAATGGCGATAAACAGCTGAACATTTCGTCCTCAAACATAACAGATGTTGTCAATTAAAAAAGATCCAACCATCGACAAATACCACTATTTTACAAGGTTTTATACTATTAATAAAAAAACCCTAAGCCTCGTGTTTTTGGGAATGGTTGTATAAAGTGCGGTAGTATATATAATTAAAGTATAACAGGTACCCAATTTGCGAGAAACCGGCAAGCTCATGACCAAACAACCAAAATATAGTAACTACAGCCATGGTTCTGACTTGGTACAGGAATTTCAAAAGAAAAAGTGGGTAAAACAAGGTTTTATGGCATGCCAAACCTCCCGCTTCCGTTACTGTAGTATGAGTTGGTTAGTTGATGGATGGGTATTATATACCACTAGTCAGGTGTATCCAACAATCATCATAGCACATTTGCTGTACACTGAATTCAATAATTGGTAAAACTATCAGCAGTCATATTTTCAAACGAAATATTTTTTCGACAAGGAAGTGGCATTTATAGTTTAACTTATTATAGGCGACGATTCGTTTTTAGCTCACCTGGACCGATGGTCCATGGTCCGTCCGTCGTCCGTCATCGGTCGTAAACTTTTTCAAACATCTTATACTCTGTAACCACTAGACCATTTTTTTAAATTGGCCACAATCATCCTTAGGGTTCCTAGTTTCAATTTGTATCCATGGTGTTGATCAACGAACAAAGATGGTCGCTGTTACTAAACAAAGGACATGGGTGTCAACGCACCTTTTTCTTAATATCTCAAAAATTATAATAGCTTTAGAGAAAACAGTTACTTCAAATTGATCAGCACAATAGAGTCTACAATAGTTGCTATTAATAGCTTCCTGTAGGCGTTATTGTTCTTAAATGACGATTTTTGATCAAATAATCAGTATTACAATATAACTTGAAAACTATTACAGCTAGAGTGAAATTGTATAAACGATCAGCCATACAGGCCCTACAATTCCCTTTATTGGTCTTAAATTGTCAGATGACGTCTTATACAAGTTATTGCACTTAAATGTTCAGTTTTTGTCCTGTAATGAATGATCTATAACAGCTCGAGTTAAACTTTAAATAGCAAAACTAATCAGCAATACCAGCCCTACACTTTACGTAATTGATTTGAAAATGTCAGATTACCCCTTATACGAATTTTGCGCTTTAATCATGATTTTTAATATTTTTTTTCATTTTTGTCCTGCAACCAGATAAATATAAATGCTATACTGAAACTGTAAATTTAACAAATGATCAGCAAAGCAGAGCCTACAAATAACTGCTTAGTCCAAAACTGTTAGATGACTTTTAAAGGGGTTATTGCCTTTACATTACGAATTTTGACAAAATAATCAGTTTTGTATTAGAAATTGAAGTCTTTAGCACCTAGAGTACAACTGTAAATTACTAAATTAACCTATAGGACAAGGCCTACAAATGATTAGATTTTCATAAATTGGCTATTGACACCTTATAGGAGTTATAGCCCTTTTTGAAAACTCAGTTATTCCCCTTGAGTCCGCTTACCGGTTTCGTTATTTAGAATCGAAACACAGGTTCCGGGTATCCTTATGGTATCGAAATGGACAACATAGACGAGTGTGATATTGATAGACTTAACTGTATTCAGATGAGAAAGGAGACCCAGCCAGTATGTCTCGGGGACAAAGGGCACGTGCTAAATGAGTTTTGAAATTGAAACTTAAAAGGCACTGAGCAAAATGAATTGCAAGAACAAGAATGTGTACAGGCATGTATCTGTCCTTCCATCCGCGTCTGTGCATGCTTTCAAATTATACTAATTACATGCATAGCGCGTATATTTTTATATCCCCGCTCGACAGAGTCGGGGGTATATAGTGGTCCTCATGTCCGTCCGTCTGTCCTTGCGTTAGTCCGTCTACATTTGGTTTCCGGATGATAATTGCAAAAGTTTACATCCGATTTCAATGAAACTTTGGGATATTGTTATATATCAAGTTGGTAAGAAGCCTATCGATTTTGAAAGAAATCCGTCAAATTTCAAGGTCACAGTGCACAAAAAACGTTAGGAATTTGTACAAAAAAATTGTTTCCCGACAATAACTCAAAACGTTTACTTTCGATTTGAATTAAACTTTGGGATATTGTCATATATCAGGTTGGTAAGAAGCCTATCGATTTTAGGGGAAATCCGTCAAATTTCAATTTAACAGTTCACGAAAAACGTTAGAAATTGGTACAAAAAGTTGTGTCTGGAAGACAACTCAAAGAGTATGCACGTGACTTGAAAGAAACTTTGGGATATTGTGATATGTCAGATTCGTAAGAAGCCTGTCGATTTTGGGGACATCCGTTTAATTTCAAGGTCACAGTCCACGAAAAACATAAAATTTTACAAAAGCTGGGTATCAGTGATCGCTAGATCGACTTTGTCTAGTTCTATTTAAAGTTGAAAGACATAAACCATGTGGGTAATATAAAATTGAGCCATGGCTTATCTACTGACTTGACCCAAACTGTCAGGCCCCTCAGAATCAAATGGTTATAATTTTTTGTGTAAGTCTTTGTAAGAGGTGAAGCTGATGCATGCAAAACACCACATCATTCATATATTTGTAATGCAAACAAATTACATGTACGTTAGTGGAAAACAAGTATTTTTCTTGGCAATTAACAACAAGTATAGACAGTAATGACATGTGGAATAAGTTTACTCGACAGAGCCTACATAAACAAACGGCAGTTTTAAAAAATCCACAATGGAAGACAGCCAGCGGTCTCTGCTCGATGTCTTGCATTTCTGAATCTTCTGAATTCCTTGTTCTAAAAATGAATTGTAAAGGACAACTATGCTCAAAGGTGTATTTGGAAGACATACATGTTCATTCAGTATGTTATCATTCTATTAATGATTCTATTAATAAGTGCTTTGATAAGTGCTTTATCGAAAGCAAAAGACAACCCAGACATGATGTTTAGCTATGTTTATCCAAAGTCACTGGTTATGTTCACTCTGCAGAATGTGATGGTACAAAAGGGTAGATACACCAACAGCACTGTATGTTAATGCAAATTTAAATTACCGGTAAGGCTTTTTTGCTTGCACTTTTGGTACATATAACCTGTATAAATAAATTCACCAACTTAAATTGGCTCAGAAATTGACAATTAGTTTATTTATTAACAAATCATAACTTTTTTCTCTATTAATAAGAAACATATTTTAGAAACATTTTTAAGATGTTCTACACTGAGGATATATAAAGAAATTGATGGATCATTAACAACAGCTGAATGGTTGGACTTCTTACGTAACCATAAACATGCTGATGGTGATATGCATTTTTATTATTTTATTTAAGAATCATATACAGATAAGTTAATTTTAACTTTATATATGTTTTAATAAGGTTAATATTTATTGATTTATTATCCATCATCTTGTTTCTATCCATAATGGCCCAGCTGTGTTCACAATTTATATATGTACACGTGTACCTGTACATCATAAGAACAGTACTTAACATGTATGCCCAGCCCCTGTTTTGCCTAGTCAGTGGATCTGATCACCCACAGAGGCTTGTGAACAGTAACAAAAATACATCCTCTCTGAAAAATGAAGAGTATATATATTTTTTACTTAACACAAGTCTTGTGGATACCATATTCAGGGGCTGATCCAGGATTCACAATATATCAATTATCATTGTAGAAAGATTCTCACCGAAAGGGTGTACACCTTCTCAGATCCATCTGGTCTAGGAAAAATTACTGGCAAATGATGCTGTTGTGATTATCCTTGTATTCCAATAAAATGACGGCCACACAATCTTGTTTGATCCCACTAAGTGTAGAAAAACTCGCGTTGTTTGCATCTGGAAATCCATACTCGAAATGCCCGCAAGAAAACAAGAAAACGGTGCATAGACACCTTCAGTCCATCTACAATCTTTCCACAGTAGTTTGAATACACACAACGATATCTTGGGCACGACTGCATCTCGATAATTTAAAAACTTTCAGAATTTGCTATCGATTTTTGTTGTTGTTGCACCTTGACGGGAAATTTAAATTGCCCTCCTCTAACCGGAGAGCTCTAATTCAAGGAAAGATAACACCAGTTTTCGGAAAGGACTATTATACTTAACCAAAATCTTTGCATACCTGATCAATCGAGAAGTATAGACACCGTACAAACATATTAATATGCTGACTAAAATGCTATCCATGCAAACATATTGACTAACGGCGATAAAGTTACTTGAGCCGCCTTCAGAGAATTGGTCGTTTGTTTACATTGTGTATAAAGCACTTCAGCTATATCATGGTGTCCATTTTTATTGTGTGGGGAGCCGGGGTACCCGGTAGGAAACGGGCAAAACTTGTCAATTAAGATTGGAGTCGAACACACCCTGCCGCAGTGAGACTCTTACCCACAACCTTCGTGTTCGTTATTCGTGTGCTTTTTAAATTAATCGAATTGTAGGTTAACTGCTTTAAGACCAGCTCATCATGAGGGCATCCCGAGAACGTTCTAGGCAGCTCTGTGCATGGTTGTTAAACTACCATTCCGGTACCCAGATTATTCTATTAATTAGGTCAACAAGACAGGTGATAATTTTGCACTTATTTTATCATACTATTTGCTAAGGTTAATAAACAATGTCTTCTTGCTACTGAAAACTGTGGAGAAAGATCTGTTGTAAATTACATGATAGAAATGCATACATTCTTTATAACTGTACTTAAGGAAGTGGCATTTTCTTTATAATTTCATGTCACAAAAAAATTCGTGAAATCACTTTTGTGGACCAAGAGGTAAATGACTGAGTGCCTATGAAGGTGAAGTTTTTAACGACCAATTACTTTTTTCTAATAGTAAAACTAGTTTATTTAATATATTGTTTAAAATGTGGCAAAGTAGTTTGGGTGTAACGACACTTTCGGTAGTATTTCATCTATTTGAGAGTAAGGCGGTGTAACTGATGAAACCTCCCAACTCCACACTTTTGCTGGAAAATATGGAATAGAAACTGAGAACACCTGTCATTTTAACAAGTAAAAATAAACATTTTGATTATTTGTCTACAATTGTGGCCTCAAATATATATATTAAGAATTTTAACCCAATTTTTTAAAGTCTTTACTCCATACTGTGCGGTATAAATATGGTGTACGCGTGAATACTGTCAACAAATTGTACGTGAACGCTATTAATATTAATGCATTTGTCTGCCGTTAATGTCGTATTAGACATTTTGTTGTATAACAGATTGACTAAATGTCCAACGAACAGTATTTCAGGTATATTCAAGACTAGAACAGTTAACACAAAATACATTAACAGGTAAAAAGGGTGAGGAAAGTAAGGAACATTGGTTAAGGACAAAACAAATGGCTTTTGTAGCGGCTACAATGAGCCTATTCTCTTTTGAATCTTAAAGCGTGGTCTTAATTTTGAAAGAAGCGTGACACTTTCCAAAATCGCCACCCACTACAGTCCGCGCCAACCTTACTATATTATGACCAGGCAACCACCATACGAAAACGCCTCCCCGATTCTGCCACCTAGGAACTTAATGGCCTGCTCTGTGGGTCGAGCACTGGGAACCCTCCCAGTATGGTCCAAGTGTATAATAGATAGCTAGACAATAAATCACCGTGCATACAACTGTAAACTGAATGTTACCTACAGTCTTGGCTAAGTCGCTAAACAGGTGTTATTATAACCAACTCTCTTCTTTATTTAATCCAACAGATGAAATAATTAATCATGTTATTACTATAAATCAATTGCTATTATATTAATTTAATTATTTTCATTTATTCAAGACAAACAAACGCATGATAATTTTGTTAGTTAGCAAACAAAGAAATATTAATTTATAAGAAGTTACAACTTGTAAGAGATAAAAAAGGAGCCCTCACGTTGCAAACCTACGAATAAAGCAACCGACCTTCAAGAGTAATCTCCATAGTATGACTCTTAAGTCATCTTCACAGCAAGGGCATAATGCTTAGAGATTTAATCCATTGAATAGATAACGTCTAGCGAGCAGTATTGCTTTCAGGACGAGAACAAGTTGACATTTTTAAGGGTAGAGTAGATAAAACAAACAAGCAATTTTATTAAAAAAAATATCCTCCTTGTCCTAAAAATAATTGCTTTGTCTCATGAGATTAAATGTTTTTATCTGACATGATCCTTAGTCTTTATCTGAATATTGAAAATTCAAAAACTAACACTACATTTTTATCTACAATTTATGAATTGTTGACAAATTTGTAAAGAGGTTGTGGTTTTCTTGTTTCCAGACATTTGTTATCCAGTCGTGGACAATTAAGCCGAAATTGCCATAAATCATAAGGAAGTCAAATGTTATTTTTTTTTATTGTTTTTACGTTGTATTTGTACAGGCAAAATAACAGATCTTAAATTTAGTTATAATAAATACAAGAGATTTAGCCAATTCCACGCCAAACAAATTCTTCCCCTCGTTTCAACATGGTGTTGTTTTAGTCATGGGTTATATTTTAACAGCTGTAATCAACCACGTCTTAATTTGTTGTGTTGACGTAGCCCACGTTTGTTTAAAACCGTTTCTGGAAACACAGTTTTAACAATTTTAAAAGTAAACTTACATACAATAAACTTATATACAATATTAATGAATTGAATTCACCTAAACACAATATAGGGACTAGACCTGTGTTTGTCTAATATCAGCGCATGGATGTGTAGTAATAAGCTCACTCTTAATAAACATAAGACAGAACTGATTATCTTGTCTCCAAAACATCAGGTAAAAGACTTTTCGAACTGCAGTATCTGTTTTGTAGGTAGTTAGTAGTGCATATTGCGTGAAAGAGGGAAAAGGGGGGGGGGCTATCTCGATAAAACCCTTTCGATGTCTAACAGTCAGTGGGGTGTCAAAGTTGTGTTTTTACCAAATGGGGAACATTGGTCGTATAAGACCAGTACATTACACAGACGCATCTAAAACATTTGAATTCAACGTCTTCAACGAGTACAAAAAAACTGCAGCATGACTGATTTCAAGGACAAGAAAACACGAACATATAACACCAGTGCTTCATTCAATTTTTCGACTCCCAGTATCTTTCCAATGTCGATATAAACTTTTGCAATATGTTTTAAGACTCCTTTTTATCTATTAGAACTCGTTGAAATGTACACGCCATCTAGAGCATTACGCTCTTGAAATAGATTCTTAAAGTGACACCAACTGTTTGTACAAAAGCTTACGGCGAGAGACGGTTCGATAAAGCTGCTGCTCTCCAGTGAAACGCCCTACCAAATGATATGCGGTACACTACTTTATTAGTTGATGTTTTTGAACAGAATCTAACAACTCATTTTTTCAAACAAGCTTTTTAGTTGTTCCTACTGACTGTGATGGACTTAAGATAAACGTTTGCATCTGTTGTAAAATTGAATTTAAGTTTTAATAGTAAAATTTTAGTTATAACTTTCTTGCATTTAAACTATTGTTCTAACTGATGTATTGAAAATTCATATCTTTATTTATTTATTTTTTTGTCTTAGTTCAGTTTCAAAGTAGGTAATATCCGACTGGAGTTCGGAGTTTATGTTTTATATTGCTACATTTTATGTAACCATTGAATTTGTTTGCATATTTTTCATTTGTTTTATCTTTTATTGTTGTATGTAAAGCGCTTTGGGTATTGTATAAAGATAAAGCGCTGTATAAAGAATTGTAAATAATAATAATAATGCTGCAACCAAGACTGGAATGGTTACCTTTACTGTCGATTTCAACTTGTCATTTATTATTTCTATAATGAAACTGACCAAATGTCATTTGTATTCATAGTTTCATCTCGAACACTTTAAATTTATTTTAATTTATAATATTGTTATTTCATCTCCACTGTTACACTCTCTAGACGAGTTTCTAAAATGTGATGAATCAGAGGCAGTCGCCTAGACAACCTAACCAAATGACTGCTGTAGTTGCCTAAACAACCTGACTACGTAACAGCTGTTTAATGGCACCAATATGAACATAAATGTGGTCAGAAATGTAATGGAAATGTATGAA
Source organism: Limnoperna fortunei (assembly GCA_944474755.1). Taxonomy (NCBI): domain Eukaryota; kingdom Metazoa; phylum Mollusca; class Bivalvia; order Mytilida; family Modiolidae; genus Limnoperna; species Limnoperna fortunei. The sequence goes on from OX104111.1 coordinate 105,721,377, forward strand.
AAATAACTGATAGAAAAAATGTATAGTAAACTGCTTTATAGTAAACCAGATAAACCAGATTAAACACCCCGTCAGTTCTCTTTCGTTAAAAACTGTGACACAATTTACATGAACTTTTCCGAACATGTAACTGGACGATCTTCTGTTTTTCTTTTTCTTAACATGCGAAAGATATTTAAAGATATTAAGAACACAGAGGACCACAGCTAATTTCAAATCAGTATGTTAACAATTTTTTCAATTATGACCTTATTTATAAGCTATCCTTATTGATAGATTGAATAATTAATTGATGAAAAAAACATAACATTATACGACTAGAACACAGAGCTAATTTCAGATCTGCATGTTAACCATTTTTCAATTATGACCTAATTTAAAAGCAACCATTATTGATTTATCGAATGATTAATTGATGAAGATAATATTGCATAACCCTACTTGAATTCTATTTGTTTTCTCAAAAGGTGTAAAAATTTATAATTTTGACAAACTGGATATTATAATGAATGTCACAATGTAACACGTTACTAAATTGAAATCCATAAACTACTTTAAGTGGTCTACAAAACCAGTCGTTAGTTTATTTTCACCTAAATAGTTAAAATCACTTTTTCTGTTCTATACTTTATCTTTAACTCTTAAGCCACTTTTCCAATTTGAGCCTATCTTGATGTTAGTGCTTTGATTGATTGTTTTGAATTGGCAAACACAAAAGAAATGAACGTTTTAAGATCAAAAATTGTTAAATTCATCTTATAGCTCTCATATAATATTACAGCTAAAATTTGTTTTTGTTCAATCTAGAAGACAAAACTACAAGGATTACATAGATTATTGTTATTGTATTTAGTTTTCTATTTATTTCGTTTTCAAATTGTTTTTGAGGTTCTATGGCTCTTACATTCGAAAAAACATGTTGATAATGCAGGGAATTTACCCAATCAGAATAAAGAAATGATTAGGAAAGAGCTATATATACTTCTGTGATTGTCTATATTCGGATATTGAATTCATGTAAAAAGACAGTGGCCAGAATTGCATGTAAGTACTGAAGACTTTTCTATATTGTTTATGTTGACTAGAATATAGCCTGAAAAGGCTCGTCTTTCAGTTAAGAAAGATTGGCATATCTTTAAAATAGACTGGTAGCTTACTCTATGTTGCTAATGCAGGTTGAAATTATCAATAATAACAATGAACTACTATTCAGACGGATGGGCATTAGCGTGTTGGTAAGTCGCGTTGTGAATATATTACAACGACTTTTTGTATGTGTGAAGGTATCCAGGGTTTAAACAGTTGCATTAACGTGTGCGTTCTTCAAGTTAGGTGTATGTGATCTAGTTGAGGAATTTTGGAATTCGTCTAAAGCGAACGTACTTATGCCACGTTACATGCATATTTGCCAGCTTGGACTCATTTCAAATTAATTGTTCAAATGTGTTTGGGTAATTAAAATGAAATACGGTTGTCAATATTTACCGTTCGAGGTTGCCTGACCATAGCAGCAACAGAGAAGCGGTTTATAATAAAATGTCCATCCTTTTTTCCAAAATATATCTTTACAAAAATCTGATTACGCGTTCAAATTGTTTTTCTAAAACCAATTCAAGAGCAATACAAGATTGTAATCTCAAACATTAGCACAGAACCTTTATATTTCCTCCTGCAATATGATCGCTTGCTGAACAATACAAAAATTGATTTAATTCTTACTTCACTTATTGATGTAAAGATTCTTCTTGTATCATAATTATACTAATAAATGCCATAACTTACAGTTACTAAACAACATTGTTGTAGCAAATTGTTTACACAGGAACAAGTACAGTCAAACACGTTCAAGAGGCCACTTTATGTAAGGTAACACCTGCCTGAATAGTAGCTTCAGATGCTACTGAACTTGTTATTCTATCGCTCGTGAGTTCTGTAATTATTGTTTGTCATTGGGTTTTTGTGGAAATAAAGGCTTTTATTATTAAACTGACCACCAGTCGTAAAATACATTTTTAATTGTTGGAGGGGATGCCAACATTTTGAATTGTAGATATTCCTCGAATGCCATCAAAATAAGTTCAATAGATGTGAGAAATGATCATATTATTTTGTTGATGCCGCATCCTACCTTTTGCATCTTGAGTCAATATGTATTGACTTAATATTGTGTCTGTGTTACATATGCTATCGTGTGCTTAATGTTAATTTTACAATTTGTTATGTCATTAAATTAATAAAATAAAAATAATAAAATGTTTTTTTAATCATTTCAAAAAAGGCATTAAAAATGAAACAATAAAAAGAGACATCTTCCGATCAAACAAAAGGAGAAAAAAAATTAACTACCAAAAAAATAAGTGAATATGAAAGAAGCACAATTGACCTCTCCCTTATTTACATCTAGAATTAATGTAAAAGATTTTTTTTATAATAGTGCACATTGACCTTATTCCTCTAATAATGGCATTCGTGGAATAAAGCGGAGTATATTCGAATGGTCTCCTGTATTTCTGACTGTAGTAATCCATTTTCTTGCTTGTTCTGATGTTTATATAGCTGAAGTAACTGTTCACTGGTTATTTCAGAATAACTAGTAATTCATTTATCAACCAATCAATCAAATTATGTAATAACTGGTGGCAAATCAAAAGTATGAAATTATATTCTAACTAGACCTATTTTATTTCTCTCTTAAAACAATCTGGAACCTAACCACTAATAAAATTGTCACATGATGAAGGATCACAAATAATTTATACTTAAATACATAAAACCTCTTTAATTATCTTTTTTAAAATCCTTTCAGCGTTTTCCGTTGTAAAACCGCGCTCTGTCATTTATTAAATAAATCCAATTTAAAGATGTTTGGTAAATTCTTTATCATCTACAATTTGTTTACCAGAAACTTGGATAAATAAAATTAGTTCACCTCAAGTCATGCAGTATCTACTGTCAAATGTACACATACTCTGCTATGACTTAACTATTCATTTTTGATGCGGGTTTGAAATAAAAAGACCGTAGTTTTGTATGAAAAGTTAATTTATTTTATTTTTGCTATGAACCAGAGAAATAATTAAAAGGCATACAGCGTCCTTAGTTTGTATTTCGACCCGTGTCGATAACATGGATTTTAGTAATCCTATTAAACATAGGAGTGCTTATAGACATTTTACTCACATGATTTGCTAAGTTGTGGGTGGATTAAAGAGCGGAAAACTCACTTATATTCTACTAAACTGTTACTAGTTATTGTGGTCCATACTTGAACCAGACTTGATGCCGTATGGTCCTGTACTGCTTAGTCACTGGTCACGCTAAACTGATTTCAAGATAATCTTATCCCGTGTAGTAAATGTCGATACGAGAAGGCAAGTTGCGGCTACAAAAGACAAATTTTTCTGCCCATACCCAATACTAGATTCTTTCACAATGGCACTCAAAATGTGTGTCCGTTTAGTCCATCTTTCCCGAGTTAATGTATTTTTGTTAACTTGATCTCATCCAAAATATAGCTGGACATAACAAAACATACAATCAATCGATCAATCATGTTACATATTAAGTATATTGGATAGAAAATTTGATAAATGATAAGTCGCTTTAACAATTATGAAAAGTACACTTTTATTTTCCTGACAAGGTTGATCATGTGTATGTCTCTTTTACATGTATAAGTTTGTATGGAAACATATTTAAGCATGCATATGCGGGCACTCTTTAAACTGTTCAAAAGTGGAAATCTGTTTGTTTAATATACAAACAAACAGTAGTTGTTGAATTCACTTAAACTCTGGACAATTTTTATTTGTTGTATCATTAGTCTATACTATAAGTTACAGAGACCATGACCTATGATAACTAAACAATAACAAATAAATGAAAAGTTACATGTATAACCTATTTAAACGAAATTATTGCAGTATATTAACGAGGTCAATATAAAGTCACAACACTTCCTTCATTTCATTATTCATAATTAATTCATCCATTATCTCCGGCTTAACTCATGATTTTAGTCAGCTGTCAGGTTTTAATTGTTGACCATAGTGTGTGACAGGCTTCTTGCACGTAAACGATAGTTAAAGCTTTGTGTAGGCGTCGGTAAGGAGTATGAGCATTGTAACCGGTACAAAAGTCAACGTTATTTGCTGGACATTAAGCAATCATGTAATAAAAACATTCCCGATAGTACACAAGAAATGTCTAAAAACAAAATTAGTAAAATCTAGACATGACTGTTAATCTCCTATGATTCCCAAACGAGCGTTTATAAGTCAAGTAATTTGATTACCGCAATGTTAATAACACAAAAATCAGTTTGATTAATTATAAGTTATTCATTAATTTTGAACACATGTATTATTCAACTTTGTCACAATTTCATTTACAATATTAATTTTGTATTAATACATGTTATATATCCAGCTAATTTGTTTATATTATTACGATATATTACTTGACATTGCAAATAATTTTTATCATATTTAACGGTGCATGCGTCATATTACTGTGTAATAAGTAAAGTTAATTATCTCATTGTGTCAGTCTTGTTAGACTAATTACAGTGTATACATCCGTGACAAAAAGGAATAGAACGACCACAAAACGATCGCGCTAGCAGAAAAATCATATAGATGTGGTCGCTTTATATAATAAATCTTTAATCAAATACAACAAATGTTTTCGAATTGCATCTTTTCATAAACGTATTGGTCAACAAATTTATCTATAAATATAATGAAATGGATTCTCTATGTTCAAATAGTTAAATTGGGGGTAGGACAGGGTATATTTGGACATATTCTCGTTGCTAATAACTTCCTGTAAAATTGATGTACGATTTTAATTATTTCCTGAGAATGGGATGCAAATGTCGCATTATGTTGCTATTCGGACAAAATCGGGGATATTCGGACATATTGTTAGGTACATTTCGACAGTTCTCGACATGTTCCTTCTATGTCCACTGTTTCATATTTTGTCTTGCCAATCAGCAGTTTTAACTAAGATCTGAATTGTTCGTATCATACTCAAAATTGCTTCGTTTGGTTTAAATTCCAATAATTATCCTCGTAAAGATCAATTAAATGATAACAAAAATCTTATAATCGTGTGTTATTCAATTTTTGTTGGTGTTCGTGTTGTGTCCGTTTTGTTGTCCACTGTTTTGCTTATCAAAGGTTTTTGTCTCTCCTTGACGTCGTGTGGTATCTTTGGTACAGCTATAGTGTTTATGACGCCATGTGAGCAGAAAATTGCTACCCTTACATGTAACTCACCCGAGATATATGTGTTAGTTTTAGGTTGTTTTGTTTTATTAATTGAAAAACGACTGCGAACTTGAATGTTACTCACTCTAAGTTACTTTAGTGATTTTTCGTCCGTACATGGTCATGTTTTATAGTCCTTTAAAAAAAATGCGAGATATTTATTGACTTTGAACATGGGTAATTTTTTAACATTTTTTATATTCATCATTTTTTCAATTTTTTTCGAATCTCTTTTCATCTTTCTGATTTTTTCTCAGTCCCCTTTCTTTTTATTCATCCATTTTCTTTCTTTTTCTACTAACTATTTTGTCTGTGTGATGTAGCGACATCTTTGTTTGCTTTCGTTTTCTTTTTCGATTTACTGGATTTCACAAAGAATATTTTCTTACTTCCTCATTTCATGTTCCGGTCCATGAGTTGCTGTGTATCAAAGAAATATCATGGATAACTGGAATGTTTTCGTGAGTAGGTTTTTTTAGTTAAACTTGGTAAAATTTCAGCAACATCATGGTCAGATAAAGTTGTCGACAAGAACGGATCAGAACCATATGTAACACTGGTATCAAAAGCGTTAAGTTAGGAAGTCTGAAAAGTTACCGGGATTTGTTGATTGGTAAATTACATGTCATAGTGTCAGGGGAAGTTGTACATTTAGTTTTTGTGTGGGCTACGTAATTTTAAATGGATTGCCAGAAGGTTGAACGCATGGGATCAGATGAATACGTTGAAGTTGAAGATGAAGTTGAATTGGAGGATTGCGTTGAAACATTAAAGTTAGTGACGTTGAGCAGTTTTAGAAGGCTATACTTGGACATCAGAATCGTCAAAAGCAGATACTAGGGCAAATACTGATAATGGAATTGCTAGTATATTTCTGTAGCCTCAAAGCAAGAAACGATGTTCGTTCTTTGAATACCTTGTCATATGCAGTTGTCATGAGCTTAGAAAATGTAACTTTATGTACTATGTTTACGGTATTTTCCGACATATATTCAGAACAAACTGATTCATACTCCCAAAGACTGTTTTGTCAAAAAGAAATAGAAAATAAGTTTTTTGAGCTGGCATAGTAAAAAATGCTTGATATTGTTCTCTTGCAGGAAACAGAGTTTCGTGTGAATCATGGGAATATAGCATCAAAAGCTGTATACGTTTAGTGCCACATATCCCTAAACAAGACTATTGCGTCAGTCATCCAAACATTCTGGGGGCACCAATTCACTCCACGAGGACCCTCATGGGTGTTGTAAGGTTAAAGCGATTTTTTAAAGTTCTTCCTTTTAGTACGATTATAGGAAACATTTTTTCTCTGGCAACATTTACTAACGGTACAGTTGTGACTCCTTCCCTGCTGTTTTCTGGTCTGCCATGGACATTCTGTATTCCTTTTGGGATCGGGACTATACATGACGATCTTCTTATTTTAATCGTGTTTCGTCTATGTTCCAATTTCCATACATGATTTAAAACGGATTTATTCGACTATATACTTATGTAGATCATAAAAATACCTCCCTAGGTTTACTATTTTTTATTTTATAGTTCTAAGCTTTTGTTTTTCTTAACACCAGCTTTGGAATCCTGTATCCTTGTAGCCCTGGCAATCAGTCAAATTCAGGTACCCAGGTTTTAAATCTATTTACGAGTTGTAGTTGTTTGCATACAGTACTTTCTCTACTAAACTTAACCCACAGGCAATTCCAAAAATCTTCTTCTTCTAAACTTAACCAATTCCAAAAATCTTATTCTACTAAACTTAACCGATTCCAAAAATCTTGTTCTACTAAACTTAACCAATTCCAAAAATCTTGTTCTACTAAACTTAACCGATTCCAAAAAACTTGTTCTACTAAACTTAACCGATTCCAAAAAACTTGTTCTACTAAACTTAACCGATTCCAAAAAACTTGTTCTACTAAACTTAACCAATTCCAAAAATCTTGTTCTACTAAACTTAGCCCACAGGCAATTCCAAAAATCTTGTTCTACTAAACTTAACCAATTCCAAAAATCTTGTTCTACTAAACTTAACCAATTCCAAAAAACTTGTTCTACTAAACTTAACCGATTCGAAAAAATTTGTTCTACTAAACTTAACCAATTCCAAAAATCTTGTTCTACTAAACTTAACCCACAGGCAATTCCAAAAATCTTATTCTACTAAACTTAACCAATTCCAAAAATCTTGTTCTACTAAACTTAACCGATTCCAAAAAACTTGTTCTACTAAACTTAACCGATTCCAAAAAACTTGTTCTACTAAACTTAACCGATTCCAAAAAAACTTGTTCTACTAAACTTAACCGATTCCAAAAATCTTGTTCTACTAAACTTAACCGATTCCAAAAATCTTGTTCTACTAAACTTAACCAATTCCAAAATCTTGTTCTACTAAACTTAACCAATTCCAAAAATCTTGTTCTACTAAACTTAACCGATTCCAAAAAACTTGTTCTACTAAACTTAACCGATTCCAAAAAACTTGTTCTACTAAACTTAACCAATTCCAAAAATCTTGTTCTACTAAACTTAGCCCACAGGCAATTCCAAAAATCTTGTTCTACTAAACTTAACCAATTCCAAAAATCTTGTTCTACTAAACTTAACCAATTCCAAAAAACTTGTTCTACTAAACTTAACCGATTCCAAAAAACTTGTTCTACTAAACTTAACCAATTCCAAAAATCTTGTTCTACTAAACTTAACCCACAGGCAATTCCAAAATCTTGTTCTACTAAACTTAACCAATTCCAAAAATCTTGTTCTACTAAACTTAACCAATTCCAAAAATCTTATTCTACTAAACTTAACCCACAGGCAATTCCAAAATCTTGTTCTACTAAACTTAACCAATTCCAAAAATCTTGTTCTACTAAACTTAACCAATTCCAAAAATCTTATTCTACTAAACTTAACCGATTCCAAAAAACTTGTTCTACTAAACTTAACCAATTCCAAAAATCTTGTACGACTAAACTTAACCAATTCCAAAAATCTTGTACGACTAAACTTAACCAATTCCAAAAATCTTCTTCTTCTAAACTTAACCAATTCCAAAAATCTTATTCTACTAAACTTAACCAATTCCAAAAATCTTGTTCTACTAAACTTAACCAATTCCAAACATCTTCTTCTACTAAACTTAACCAATTCCAAAAATCTTGTTCTACTAAACTTAACCAATTCCAAAAATCTTGTTCTACTAAACTTAACCAATTCCAAAAATCTTGTTCTACTAAACTTAGCCCACAGGCAATTCCAAAAATCTTGTTCTACTTAATTTAACCAATTCCAAAAATCTTGTTCTATTAAACTTAACCCACAGGCAATTCCAAAAATCTTGTTCTACTAAACTTAACCCGCAGGCAATTTCAAAAATCTTGTTCTAATAAACTTAACCAATTCCAAAAATCTTGTTCTACTAAACTTAACCAATTCCAAAAAACTTGTTCTACTTAACTTAACCGATTCCAAAAAACTTGTTCTACTAAACTTAACCAATTCCAAAAAACTTGTTCTACTAAACTTAACCGATTCCAAAAAACTTGTTCTACTAAACTTAACCGATTCCAAAAAACTTGTTCTACTAAACTTAACCCACAGGCAATTCCAAAATCTTGTTCTACTAAACTTAACCAATTCCAGAAATCTTGTTCTACTAAACTTAACCAATTCCAAAAATCTTGTTCTACTAAACTTAACCCACAGGCAATTCCAAAATCTTGTTCTACTAAACTTAACCAATTCCAAAAATCTTGTTCTACTAAACTTAACCAATTCCAAAAATCTTATTCTACTAAACTTAACCCACAGGCAATTCCAAAATCTTGTTCTACTAAACTTAACCAATTCCAAAAATCTTGTTCTACTAAACTTAACCAATTCCAAAAAACTTGTTCTACTAAACTTAACCAATTCCAAAAATCTTATTCTACTAAACTTAACCGATTCCAAAAAACTTGTTCTACTAAACTTAACCAATTCCAAAAATCTTGTACGACTAAACTTAACCAATTCCAAAAATCTTGTACGACTAAACTTAACCAATTCCAAAAATCTTGTTCTTCTAAACTTAACCAATTCCAAAAATCTTATTCTACTAAACTTAACCAATTCCAAAAATCTTGTTCTACTAAACTTAACCAATTCCAAACATCTTCTTCTACTAAACTTAACCAATTCCAAAAATCTTGTTCTACTAAACTTAACCAATTCCAAAAATCTTGTTCTACTAAACTTAACCAATTCCAAAAATCTTGTTCTACTAAACTTAGCCCACAGGCAATTCCAAAAATCTTGTTCTACTTAATTTAACCAATTCCAAAAATCTTGTTCTATTAAACTTAACCCACAGGCAATTCCAAAAATCTTGTTCTACTAAACTTAACCAATTCCAAAAATCTTGTTCTACTAAACTTAACCCATTCCAAAAATCTTGTTCTACTAAACTTAAACAATTCCAAAAATCTTGTTTTACTAAACTTAACCAATTCCAAAAATCTTGTTCTACTAAACTTAACCCATTCCAAAAATCTTGTTCTACTAAACTTAAACAATTCCAAAAATCTTGTTTTACTAAACTTAACCAATTCCAAAAATCTTGTTCTACTAAACTTAACCCACAGGCAATTCCAAAAATCTTGTTCTACTAAACTTAACCCACAGGCAATTCCAAAAATCTTGTTCTACTAAACTTAACCAATTCCAAAAATCTTGTTCTACTAAACTTAACCAATTCCAAAAATCTTGTTCTACTAACCTTAACCAATTCCAAAAGTCTTGTTCTACTACACTTAACCCACAGGCAATTCCAAAAATCTTGTTCTACTAAACTTTACCAATTCCAAAAATCTTGTTCTACTAACCTTAACCAATTCCAAAAATCTTGTTCTACTAAACTTAACCCACAGGCAATTCCAAAAATCTTGTTCTACTAAACTTTACCAATTCCAAAAATCTTGTTCTACTAACCTTAACCAATTCCAAAAATCTTGTTCTACTAAACTTAACCCACAGGCAATTCCAAAAATCTTGTTCTACTAAACTTAACCCACAGGAAATTCCAAAAATCTTGTTCTACTAAACTTAACCAATTCCAAAAATCTTGTTCTACTAAACTTAACCAATTCCAAAAATCTTGTTCTACTAAACTTAACCAATTCCAAAAATCTTGTTCTACTAAACTTAACCAATTCTAAAAATCTTGTTCTACTAAACTTAACCAATTCCAAAAATCTTGTTCTACTAAACTTAACCAATTCCAAAAATCTTGTTCTACTAAACTTAACCAATTCCAAAAATCTTGTTCTGCCAATTTCATGACAGTAATTTTAACCATTTGCTCCTTTCTTTTCACAAGTAGCACTGACTTTTTCCTGGTTTTGTTTCCAGAGCATATTTTCCACAGACACGGTCAACAAGTGTTGTCTGTGGCACATCAAATGCTAGTCTATCTTATTGACAGGATTCAAACGCCTTGACCAAAAATTCTGGATCTTACCCTTGCCAACACTAGGCATCTATTGTCAAAGTTAAGAACACAACAGAAACAGAAAAACGTAGTTAACTTGTTATACATAATTGCAAGCCTTTATCGACCCCACCACTTCCATAACCTAATCTCGGGTGTCCCCACCAACTGAACAGATGAACCGGGACTTAGGAAGGAAATGCTGGGATCGGGTAACGGAGTTTTAACGAGAAGGGAACTGGGAAAAAAGTCCATGTAGCATTTTTTGCACAATTTTGCTTATATAAACAAGAACCCATGCATATACTGGAAAACGTTTGGGATCTTGGGCACTGATCTTTATAAAACATAAGTGTGTAATCCTTGTCAAAACCTAGCTATTGTTGCAAGAAATTCCATGTTTTAAATTCGGACCAACTATCGGTCAGGTACTGCCATGCAATTGTTCGAAGGAAAAAGTGCTTTGTTAACAAAGTTTTGATAAAAGCGAGAAAAACGGGTAACAAGTTATTATCAAAGTACTACCACCATCGATTTCAGCTTTTAACATATGAACTTGTATAGAGCTAGCCACGCCAATTTTTCACAACAATATGGAACGACATCGATTAAAAATAGTTAAGAAAATATAAATGTAGTAGTAGCATTTTATAGTGTGATGAATTTGCATCAAGTAATGGAGTTCTAATCTTTTACTAGATAAACGATTGTAATATTTAAAAAAGTTAGTTGTCCGATTACCATTTCTTGAAAGTTTTTGAAATATGGCAGTTTTGACATGTGATTAACACATGGTTATAATTAACCAATAGTTTTGTTTTTTATTTTTTATTTATATACATTTGTTGATATTAAAGCTATGTATACGAGATAACTTCCATCTCTTTCGCCAAAAGCATTAGATGTAAAGGCCCAACATTATTTCAACAGTGTACACTGCTGGCTGAATATCCCCACCTTTAGGGGTGTAAACACTAATCCAATTCTTTAAAATTTTCTACTATATTTGTTATTTTTTAATTAGCGCAGCTCTTTTACCTTAAGTGCAACTTGACCGACATCATATATATCCAGAATTGTACGTGACATGCCTATGTTCTCTCAAAATTTCATGACCTCTTTAAAACCTTCCAAGAGAAAACCAGCTTCCTGGATAAACCCCACTCTAAAAATATTCTCCTTCCCGCACAGTAATGCCCATCCACATGAAAATTCCAGAAACTTTGATAAATACCAAAATAAGATACGTCGCATAGAAAAATAAAGAAGATTTAATTATCTTACTGTGATTTTCGTTTGAATTTTCATTGACAATTTTTCTGACATAGTTTATTCATCACTTTGAGATGCTTATATAAATTGATTCATTGCAGTCTAAAATGTTCCCGCCATAAATGTGACCAATGCATATTGCTTGCTAGAGGTTAAACATGTCTCTTATAAACTTGAATCCAAAATACTTGTTTGTAAGGGATTTTATTTAGGTCCTTTCCTCCATAATGCTCTACTATCTACGCGGTTTACCTTAATATTTAGGTCATGTGGGCCGAAATATAAAACAAAATGTGAGGAGCTTTTTCAGGATACCGTATGTGTTTAGAGAGCGCCACCACTTTCATTATACAGAAATCGTTTGTAGTTTTCGATAAAAAAATGTAGGCATACTATAGACGCTACGTCTAAAAGACAAACCTCTGTACCGATCCAATACTTATATTTTCCAGTGGCAGTCAAAATTTGCTGCCTTTATATTTGTTTGTTAAATTGTTTTTGTCCTCAATATTGCTGAAATAGTTTGCTGTTTCTATTTATGTCAATCACTTCTATATATGGTATAGGAGTTAACAGTTCCACCTTACCCAATACTCCGTTTTTACTTGATTTATTTTTGTCAAACATTTCCTTTCAATGACTGCATAACGAAACTTAATTGCTGTTTGTTTGTTGGAATAGTGTTTAGCGATACTTTCATCAATTTTCAGCTGTATCGTGGCGTCTAGTAGGAAACTGGAGAAAATCCCCAACCTTCGGTAAGAAAACTTACAATCCTGACCAATAAAGGTTGATCTCGAGCACACCCTGCCCGCAGTGAGACTCGAACCATTAACCTCGATTTTACAAGCAAGTGAACATTATAATGAAACTTAAAGAATTTTAAGCAGCAATCTGCGACGGAACTTGTGAAATTCCAGACTTTCTAGTTGAATATTATACAATTACTGCACTTGAACGAGATCAATATGAGGTTTTATGGAGCAGGGACGAATAATATTGAACGAGGCGAAGCCGAGTTCAATATCATTATACCCTGCTAAATAAAACCTCATATTGATCAAGTTCGAGTGTAGTAATTGTTTTGTTACATAACTTATTGAGTAATGAAATGGAATATACAGGAATGATTTTTTTATTGCCGAAAGTGACTGTCATTCATTATGTTTAAAATCGACATAATCCGTGACAAAATGTCAGCAGTGATTATTTCGTTTATAATGTCCCATACTCATTCCTTGCTTCTGCATATAATTTACAAAAAATTGAGTCCAATTCCCGAGGGTCCGTCGTCCCCAATCGAACTGACATATCCGTTTCATGTAAATATTTCGTAAAAAACCTAAACGCTTTCTGTCTATTTTCGAGTGTTGACAGCATCTCTTTTCTTAAAGATTTCATTCATTTCCAAGTTAGTAATATCTGCAAATCTTCGCTTATTAGCACCAGAACTATCCGTATTACGTTCAGTCGCTGACGTTACCATTGTTACAAACAAAAACATAATCCGAACATCAGTCAGAACGATAATTTTGATTGGTTTAGGGGATTAAAGAAAGAGGATTTGATTGGATATTGTATTTTCGTGGAAGAAATCGGCAAGTGCTAGGTATTTTCATTTATAAATTTCTCACTAGAGTGCATTATGGTTTTTTATTTAGTGAAATGAGTTTTTTGCAAACCAATATAAGAAATGGAAAGTCACGTGTATTGGTTTAGGCCAATAGGAAAAAGGCAAAAATATATATTATGTAATAAGACTGTTAACTGATGAATAAAAGCCGATAACGTTATAAAATGTACTAAACATGTTCATTTTCTTATCGTTCAAATGTCATATGATTATTATTTCAACTAACAATAACCACTCTGACAGTAATTCGTGTTCAGTTAAATCAATGCGGTCGTTAATATAACAAAGTTATAGCAACACATTAATTAGAGGAAAAGAAATCAAGAAAGAACAGATTACTTTATGTGGAAAGAGCTTATATTATGATAACTCACATTATTATGATCAAGTGAGACGACAAATCTGTGTATTGATGAAGGCAGTGGGAACATGTACATCAAATGGCGTTGGTTAACCCGAAATGAGATCAAACACAATCACCAAGAAACATATTTTGCAAAAAAAGTCGCTTTAAACAAATTTAAGAAAATAAAAAGGCTTGAAGATGAAACCTGATTTAGTCGGGATTAATTAAAAGGAATAAAAACTGTTTTTACGGAATTTATTGATGAACGAACTCGCAAACTCACTCACAAACTTAACATTTAACCCGACGTGAGCTATATGTATAGTTTGTGAAAGAGTTGGGCTGAAGGGTTTCGTTTATAGTTTGTGAGTTGTTCTGAAGAGCGTCATTGTACGTTTGTGAGCGAGTTGGTCTCGTTCACACACTTATGTTTTCCTTAAAATAATCTTATTACTATAATCATTGTCATATCGGGGCAACAGTGTAAGAAGTTGAAAGACAAAAATGTCCCTTCACGGCTTACGTAAAAAGTAAGAAGTCAAAATCAAAAGACAAAAGTCAATAGTCAAAAGATTGAAAGTCATAAGTTAAATGTGAAAATGTCCCCAGTCGGCTTGTATAACAAGTCAATAGTCAAAACTCAAAACAAAACAGCCAGAAGTAGTAAGTTAAAAGTTAAAAGTCAAAATGGCCCCCCAAGGCTTCCGTACCTTCCGCTAGATTTACTTAAACATATTAATTATAAAAATGTAAGTTCACTGACAAAAATATCTTCAGGAAAAGTGCAAATTTCTGTATCAAAACCATACAAGACAAAATTATTTAAAAAAATACATGAATATAACGAAAGCGAATGGATTTACTTCTTTATGCTATTGTATATCATCTATAGGTGTATTAACCAATCGTAATATGAGAATTCAGTAGTCGCCATATTTCTGCAACACACTTCATTCTTACATTTTCTTTTGTGTAACGTGCTTCGGTGTTAAAAGTCAACAGATAATTGTTTATTTACACGAGTCAGTAAATCACATCAGACAATGAGACATAGATATACAATTTATATAATGGAAAAGTTTGGGTTTTGTGCAGCTGTACAATCTTCAATTTTTCCAGCCTTGAAAGTCATAAATCGAAAAGTAAAAAGTCAATTGTAAGAAGTTGAAAGAAGAAATGTCCTTTTACGGCTAACATCAAACGTCAAACGTCAAAAGCAAAAGTCAGCAGTAGTAAGTTAAAAGTCAAAATGGCGCTCCAGGGCTTCCGTAGGTAGTATTTAGTAAATTTAACACGTAGAGCAATATATTGCATGAAATCTTGTTCTTGTTGCTTTTAAATGTATAACACTAAACGTTAAGATTGTATAGTGGCTATTATCTACAGAAACTACTAAGAAGAAAACCCTTTCTTGTTTAATCAACCCAACAGGTATTAACAGCACAAACTCCGAGATAAGCAACGTTGTACTCATGTACATGAGAAGAAATGTTATTTTACCTTTTATTCTCGACAATAAATGAATAACATTTACAATGGTTACTTTTATGACTAGCGAAGAAGATTAATTGCAATGATCATATTTCCTGTATATCACGACAAAGTGCCCTTTATATACGGCAGCGTTGCTTTAATATATTAATGTTCGAAGTAAATGAATCCGGATAAAAAAAAACAGTCTAAAATATCAAAAGACTATATGAAATTAATGGAAAATGGCTCTTTACGATCAGTGGGAACGAAAAGCAGTCATTAATCATAGCTCACAACTTCAATTCTGAACCATTGTAGTATCCTTCCAAATAAAAAATTGTTTTTAAAATCGCAAGGGAACAATAAGGTAAATAAAAATAACTCAGGTCGAGAAGTAAAACATTTACTACATGCGCGTCAGTGTGAGATATACCAATACATAACAAAGCGGTTTCGGAAAAGGGAGCTTAGGTTTTAGATTGGTTTTCGTAACGGCTGGATAATATAGTTCCCCGTCAAACTTATTGGGGTAAAAAACGATCTGTTCAAATTGATATAAAGGCTCTTAATATTGATAACATTGATAAGTTATCCCACCATATTGTTTTGCTAATCGTAATGTTTACCTTGTTAAAATTTCTTTTAATAAATTTCAGAAACAATACCGATAGTACCATGTCCATTATGTACCTGAAATGGAAACAGTTTCATGTCCTTATTTTGTGGTTGTCATGGAAACGAAGAAAAATGTTTTTTAAAAAGCATGAATGAAAAAAAGATGTGAACACGCATGATGGAAATATATATAAATTGCAGTAAAGGGTTTTACAAAAGACCCATAGTCATTTACGCAGTATGTGTACTCAACTAAATTTTGGTTGTCGTTCGGTAGAGGGGAGTGGACGCGGTGAACCCAGAAAAATATCAACATCTTTAAATATGACAGACTTTTATGAACCATAACCCGCAATTTCCACCTCATATTCGTTTTAAAACTTACAGATAATTTTTCTTTCTGGCTTTAAACTGTTCTCGTCTAAAATGTAGCCGCAGTATTGATCGCATGATAATCAACATCAAATAAATGATTAAAAAATACCCAACACGAAACCTCAATAAATTTATACAATTCTTATTTTATCAATAAGCGGCATATTGATAACATTAACGAAGGCTTTGTCGTGCTTATAAATTCATATATATTCAGGAGGCGTAATCTTTTACGATTATTCTGTATACCACGTATACATAGCAAGAGGCAGCAAAACAATTATATATAAGTATAGGTATTTTGCGTTCATATGCGCTAGCTGGTGACATCCATATGGATTTTGTTACTTTTATAACATAACATAGGCACCTTTGGGGAAATGTTAGCAAGCGGTTTTTCTATAACTGGTTAACTAATTGAAACAATTTATCAGCATCTTTAATGGATGGGCCTTTACAAAGTTTATGTTTTTATTCAGAATAATTTCCGCCTACTTTTTACTTTTAAAGTTGAATATAGAACTATGTGTGGAATTTTTAGGTGTCTTGTCAAAAATTGCAAAGCTGATTAAATCCATATTGTATCTGACTGTTTACTTGACGGTCTTTCACATACAGTGTTGTTATAATTTTGTTTTGATCGAATATCCTTATGGCTGCCACCGCACGACTTATTTTAAAAGAAACATATGGGTTAATTGTTTTTAAAAGGCGTCTTGTCGGTAACCGTTTAACCAATTGAAACAGAACTTATCAGCAATATTAAGTGGATTTCTGTTATTAAGTTCATATGTTTATATCTATTTATATCTATTTAAAATTTAGTATGGTGACCACCGTATGACTAAGTTTACATTGGACACATATAAAAAAGTAAGTGAATAAAGGTATATCAAGAAGTCCTATATTAAGTTTTTTTAATAATTTTTTTTTATTTTTTACGACCGAAAAGAATAAATGGCTGCCTCATTTAACATAGGAAGGAACCCTTAGGAAACATGTTTGATGGGTTTTTCTTCGAAGAAATCGATTAACTAGCTAAAATAAAGGTTGTTAGATGGTCCTTTATAATGTTCATGCTTTTATTACTATTTATTAGATATTCAAAATAGCTGTGACTGCATGACTAAATATAGCTGTGACTGCATTACTTGGTTTACAAAGGCACCACGGGAAAAATGTTCAAATAAATTATTAGAATCTGCCAAGCTAGACGGCATTATGAATGTTTATTTTAAGTTAATCTAAATGTTTTTCGTTTTTATAGCATTCAATACTCTCAAGATAGTTGCACACCGCAAGATTTCGAGAAAAAATAAAAACTATAGGAAATATTAAAAAAAAACACTCAACCAGTTGCTACCAAAGAGCAATATTTAAGATTGTACTACACATATTAAGACTTCAATTGCAAAGTACTGGTAACATCATGACTGAAATCCAATAATTAATAGTTACTTATTGGAATCTTTGATTCCTAATCATTCTTAGTTCCAATCTTGTGTATTGGAAAATAATAGAAAAAAAGGTCTGTAGATACACGGATTATTTGTTACGGTATCTTTTCACTTATCTCAGAATACACAAATAAACTAAACATAAGAGGTCTGGATTGTCAGACAGATCAAATGTTAAGTGTAATGGCATGACCGCAGACCGTGGGTAACGTAAGTCACGATGAAGACCATTTGTAGATTTTGAAATGAATTGTAGCTGACTATACAATTTTTTAAATAGTCAAGATGATTACTTTTGCCTTCACTGTAAATGTTTATTTGTAAAGTTGTAAAGATTTGTCGATTTTTTTTCTATCGATTTGTTCTTGTGTATGATGAGCTCAGCTTGATAAGATTTAGCAAGAGGAAGTGATATCGGCACTCTACAGGTGACGCAATTTTATGTTTGTAGCATTTATTGACATAAGGGGAAATTATTTTACCTCAAATCTTTAAAGAGATGAACATACACAAGGATTATTGAGAGGCTATCTGCAATACACCAGTCCGTGAATGTTCAACTCGCACAAACGAACCTGCTCCTTAGAAATGTGCTTTAAATATTACACTGCTAGCCTGCTTACTTGTTACGGATAAGATTCCCCATTCCCCCCTTCCCCAGAGTTGTACAGTTTTTCTAGTGAAAAAAAAAGTTTTAGGTCCTTTATACAATGATTTATGTGAAATAACGCATTATAAAAATAAATTATCTGCGGGCGTGGTTTGCTAATATTAATGAAATTTAAGTAATGTAACATGATTTCGTCTGTATTGTTCAATATAATTACCAGTATTATTATTTTTGATGTTAATAAATCAACTACAGGTTGGGACACGACGACATAATAATATCACGATAAGAGATTTTTCATGCCGTTTAAAACTTTTAGTAATTTCTCACATTACAAATATAAATCATGTACAGGAGCTGTTTCCATGGCTACTTGCTATGGGTGTAGTACTAGATAACTTCCAATTAAAAACAATTAACGTATGACATCACTGTAATAATAAATGTAAGAAGTTAGTAAATTATCTTCTACAAATAAATTTATTTGGCTTTTAAGCAATGAAGATAGAGAAATAATCATAAAATTATTCCAAATGTTAAAATAACTATTCTTGAAAAGAGATTCTTTAGTTTGTGTTAATCAAGTGCCTTCGTAAAGTATATATATCGCCCTCATCCAGGCAGTGACTAAAATTGTTTTTATCTGAAATTGTTATTAGAACTAATTAGACTAATCACACGTTTTGATAGTTTGATTTTTACTCATTTTATTTTGTTATGAATAAATGTTATGCCTCTCACGGGGCTCCATAATTGGATTGAATAAAATTTGTCATTTGTCATCACTGATGATGTCGCCATGACGTCATGGTTCCGAACTTTGACGTTTTCAGATTTTTTTTAAAACTTATCGGTGAGGATTCACAGAGCTGCCTTGGGCGTCCCCGGGTGGGGATGGCGGATGCCCCCTCTTAAAGGGTTGTCAAAGTCTCAATACGGAAAGCCTGTCCGAAGTATACTCGTGTTTCGAGATTGCCATGCTCCTTGCACGCTTAAGACGCTACAAATGGCTAAATTTTCCGCCCCTTCCCATACCTCTTACTTTTCAGTGGCACTCAAACAAATTCTGGCAATTAAAATTATTTGGTCCATCTTTCCCGAATTGATTTATTAAATAGTAACTTGTTCCCGTCCTGAATGTAGCTGAAATGCTGCTCGTTGGACGTAAAGCAAACATCCAATCAATCAATTAAAACTAATCATGAACTGTTTTTCTACGAATATTTTAACTGACCAAGCTAAACATCTATATATCACATATTGTTTATCTAAAATTCGGGAATTGTAAGTTTTGTAAACATAAACTTATTAACTTTAAAGTTTTAAGGTTTTTTAAAGTGGGAAAATGAATACCCCCAATTAAATTTAAGAAGCTGTCTCTTTTTTAATTTTAAATGTATCGAAGAAAATAAACTAAAATTGTTCAAATGGAAACTCTTCCAATATGTTTTGCCATGTAAAAAATTATTAGCACTCTGGAAAATTTCTAATAGCCCTTTATGCAATATGTGTGAAGTAGTAGAAGATTATGAACACATGTTTATTACATGTGAATATTTAAGCGAATTCTGGGAGAAAATAAGGGAACTTTTGAAAAAACTAAAAATTGGAAATCATGTTATAAACCTAAAAAATCTTGTCTTTGGATATAAGATTCAGGATGAGAGACTTTTCTGGTTGAACTTTCTTCTACTTATCATTTTGTTTAGTATAAATAAGATCTATTACCTATCAGAACAAAAAACTAAGAGAATAAATGTATTTAATTTGTTTAAATACGAATTTTTGAAGAGACTAGAAGTTTGGAGTTTTAGAAAATCTCGGATTGACCCAAATTTGAACATTATCGAAGAAATTCTCCTACACTTGTAATTCGTAATATAATGTGTATGCGCTAATAACAGAAGGTGCTGCCACATCGGCTCAATTTAAAATATTTGAGTGTGTCTTTTATCTGTAATAAAATGTATACTTACTTGCTTACTTATATACAATTGTATTTAATTATTATTTATCCACATGCGTTAAATATTAAGGTTAAGAACTAGTGTGAAAATCTAAAGTATGATGTATACCCGGAATGATTTCCGGCAACTGTCTTCGTTGATAAGTACCCCGGGCTTATCAATATTAATGTTATCACTGGGCTTTTAAGGTTAATGCTGTACCCTTAAAAGATATGTGTGTGCAATAAAATGTTAATTTGTTAAAAAAAAAAAAAAAAAAAAAAAATTTAAAGTTTTCATCAAATGTTAACAGCATTTGTCTCTACAATAGATATAATAAGAGTGAAGACAAGTTTTGTTTTATATAATTGTCAAGTGTTTCAAATTTGATGCTTTTTTGTGTGTTGTGTGTTCCTTCGTTATTTATAAACCGGAAGTATTTCAGTGTCTCATTTCCCTTTTGTTTTTGGTAACCCTGAGCCATGGCTGACAGGTCAAACGTGTGCTCTCTACAATTTATAAAATAAACCTTGCAGCAGTTTACTTCATAAATTTTTCATATTTAATTGTTTATAATCTAGTCGTCCCTTAGCTAAATATTGTCAAGTGACATCGATTTAATGGGAAAATGGAATCACAAAGAGGATGCTAGCCAGTGGCATATACTTCATGGTATTGCAATTAACAGAAGCAAAAAACCTTTTACGGCACAAAGAAATATATCGGGATCATGCAGCTTCGTCATCTCAGATTGACATGTGGTGATAAACAAAATGCAATCAAAAATTGTTATTCTGAAAAATACAGGTAATCAATGTTTTTTTAATTGAATCTTTTACGAAGGAACATAAAATTTTCGTGTCAATGAATTTTCTTTGAAACATTACACTGTAAACTCGTGGTGATTTTGATCAATGAAGTACATAGAATTAGATAGCTAGTTCATCATCGATTTACCAGGTATATATCCTTAATGATGAAAGCAACTTCAACCTCTAATCAAGTATATGTTCTAATCATGATGGGGAATTTGGAAAAATATGTATTTGTCTATTTTAAAATAATATCGCCACATCGATCTAAACTTAACAATATCAGTTTTTATTTTTAATACTTTTGAGTCAATAAAACTGCACTTATCAGTACAAACTTGGAATATTTAATGGTTCCAAAGCACGACAGAAATGCTAATATCATGAATATTAGAATTCTTATTTTAAATGCTAGCACAAAATGCTCTTTTGAAGTACTTCCGTTGTGGGAGGCGAAAATATATTATCCGTCATTGACCTTCTAACTTCTCACTATTTAAATAAACATGGCATGTTGGAACGGAGATTGTCGGGCTTTAACGCAATATCCTAGTTTAATGAGAATAAGGAGAACAATTGAAAGAATGCTTCCAATCCAATATAGGCCCACATTCGAAAGAACATGTAAAACCAAATAATGATAATATTGAGTAGCCTCTGACAATATAAATGGTTTACTTGCAGATTCCGAGGCTGGGAACATACGAAAGCAATTAAGGTAGTATAAGAACAAAATATACAAAACTGTCAAACCCTTAATTATGATCCCTTCAGTGCCTTCAGCAAAATCCACTCAATACTGCTAATATCTGCTTATTCTGGTGAAACAAATCACTTTCAGATATCATTTTCTACCCTGATATTATTGGCATCAATATCAATACTAAATCAATACATTCTACCTAATGTCAAACAATTCTTCGTCATTGTCGAATCACAGTACAGGTGCAACACGTATTTTTTTGCTTTCACATTTATTAAAGGATATTCGAGGGTTTATTGTGCAATATTAATGATATAATTTGATACGGATGAATAATTTAAACCACCCAAGTTTATATAAACTTCGTTTATGTCAGAACACTGATCGAAGTTGAGATCTTCACAGCACATGTATTCTGAAATTTGATATATACGTGTGAATGACATTTCGTCCATACCGAGGACATTTTGGGATGTATATTAAGGTTTACCTGGATAAGATTTATGATATGTAACAAAGTACGTATTCAGCAACTAAGTTTGATATTAATTACGTCGCCTTCTTCTAACTAATGAGGAAACCTTCATAATTATATAGGTAAGAATTGTTAAATACTTTGATTTTCTCCTGATATCCCTTCGCTGTAAAATTAAATCAGCATGAAATTTCTTGCTTACCATTATGTTTTACCGAGTATAAATACAATTATTATCAAATACCAAAAACGATACTAGCATTATATTGTAAGAGTTATAGAGATAACCATAGTTTTCGGATCTCGTTAATTCTAAAAGGGGGTTTTGGAGTTTCGTTTACCTTCTAGCTAATACATAATTTGATCACAATTTTCAAATTCATTAATACTGGTTCCGATCATGTTAAACTTAAACGATAGATAATCCAGTATTTTTTAACCATTTCATTCTGATATCGCAGGCAGGGTGTACTCGAATCCAATCTTAAATGACAGTTCGGGTCGGAGTTTGTCCCCAAATAAAACTGGACGCCGTGATATTGCTGAAAGTGGCGTTAAAGACAATTCTAAAAGCATTCTGTTATCTCGAGCAGCGTTTTTGTTCTGTATTTTTGTAGAGGGTTGTGTCACATGCCTGCTTCCGATTAGTTGACAGAAAGCATTAGTGATGTTTTTGTTTTTTAATGAGGCTGTCAATGGTTTCAATGAGTTATGCGTGATAAACTACAGATGGGTGCAGACCAAGCAGACTGTCCTAAAGATAACGTATGAATGCACAGAATTTACTGTTTGTCCACACTTAACACAACATTGACTACTACCCTCAATAATACGTGCTTATAAGAAACGGGCAGTTGTCTGTGGGCAACCGCGTTTACTGCAAAATAAACATTATTCATCTGTTCCTGCGCACACAAACTATTCTAAATAATAAATTGTATTTGTTAGCACGACGATGAAATAGTAAAGATTATTACACGTTTGTATTGGTGCAGACCCGTTTTGATTCGTTTATTGTGCGGGGCGTCGGTGGCCGAGTGGTTATGGTAGTTCGTCCACTGTTGATCACGTAGTCTGTCAACAGTGAGATTGCGGGTTCTATTCTCGCTGCAGTAAGGGTGTACTCGACTCCAATCTTAATTGACAAAGATTGCCAGTTTTCCTACCGCAGGTCGGGAGTTTTCAACGGGTACTCCGGCTTCCTCCCCAATACAAACTGGACACCATCATATAACTGAAAACTTGCTGCGCGTTTAACACCATTTAAACAAACAATCGTTTATTGTGCACTACAATTACATCTAACATTTAAAAGATACAAATTATTATTGGACTACAAATAAATCCAAGACAGCATGCAAATATTCAACATCACATTATCTGGTGATCATTGTAGATTTATGCTATGTCAATTAATAACATTTTTACATGAAATATTGTTTTTATTTATTACAATTTAAGCTGAAATTGACCGGAAGCACAAAACTACCAAGAAACACACATAATTGTATTGAGGTATCTTGGTGCACAATCGTTTTCATTAAAAATACACTACAATTTAAATCTAAACTGCTAACTAAAGATAATTTTTTTTACTGATATACAGCTGGGGTAAAAATTACCATTCATATATATCTTAAAAGTAATACGAACATCAATGAAAGAATGAATCTGTGCATGTTATGTATTATGTACAATTATTTCAACTAACTGGAACTGACAACATTTCTTCGTGTTTTGTTATTGAGATGACAGCTTTTGTATGGAAATGTTTGTTTTGTCGGAATTTGTTTGATGGTTGCGTGAAGGTTCACATTTTACGATGTAAAGAAACACAACTTATTCCTAATAACCACTGAAATTTATTTATCTCAGACAGCAACAATATCAAACATTTAGACATTGAAATAAAATGGGAAGAATATGATTAAATATTTACTTACAGTAACAGAATCAAAATCTGTATCACTAATAGGATTATAAAAGCCATCGATAGACATCTTATAAAAAAAATTACGATTTCTGTGAACAAAAAGAATTCCAGCGCGTCCCCAGTTGGCAGATATGCGATGCCCTCTCGTTGAGGTTGCCAGGTCATACTGCAGAAAGTCTTTGACACTAACACAGTGTTACTTGTTTGGTTGATGGTAATAATAGTAGGCTCGTTGTAGCCGCTACAGAAAGTCTTTGACACTAACACAGTGTGTACTTGTTTGGTTGATGTTGATAATAGTAGGCTCGTCGTAGCCGCTACAGAAAGTCTTTGACACTAACACAGTGTGTACTTGTTTGGTTGATGTTGATAATAGTAGGCTCGTCGTAGCCGCTACAGAAAGTCTCTGACACTAACACAGTGTGTACTTGTTTGGTTGATGTTGATAATAGTAGGCTCGTCGTAGCCGCTACAGAAAGTCTCTGACACTAACACAGTGTGTACTTGTTTGGTTGATGTTGATAATAGTAGGCTCGTCGTAGCCGCTACAGAAAGTCTCTGACACTAACACAGTGTGTACTTGTTTGGTTGATGTTGATAATAGTAGGCTCGTTGTAGCCGCCACAGAAAGTCTTTGACACTAACACAGTGTGTACTTGTTTGGTTGATGTTCATAAAAGTAGGCTCGTCGTAGCCGCTACAGAAAGTCTCTGACACTAACACAGTGTGTACTTGTTTGGTTGATGTTGATAATAGTAGGCTCGTCGTAGCCGCTACAGAAAGTCTCTGACACTAACACAGTGTGTACTTGTTTGGTTGATGTTGATAATAGTAGGCTCGTCGTAGCCGCTACTGAAAGTCTCTGACACTAACACAGTGTGTACTTGTTTGGTTGATGTTGATAACAGTAGGCTCGTCGTAGCCGCTACAGAAAGTCTTTGACACTAACACAGTGTGTACTTGTTTGGTTGATGTTGATAATAGTAGGCTCGTCGTAGCCGCTACAGAAAGCCTCTGACACTAACACAGTGTGTACTTGTTTGGTTGATGTTGATAATAGTAGGCTCGTCGTAGCCGCTACAGAAAGTCTCTGACACTAACACAGTGTGTACTTGTTTGGTTGATGTTGATAATAGTAGGCTCGTCGTAGCCGCTACAGAAAGTCTCTGACACTAACACAGTGTGTACTTGTTTGGTTGATGTTGATAATAGTAGACTCGTTGTAGCCGCTACAGAAAGGGGAATTTTCCATCCCTATGCATACTCCATACTTTTCCAATGCATTCATTCCATATATCTTGATTTGTTTATTGTTTGTTAACATGTTCTCGTCATCAATATAGCTGAAATACTGCTCGCTGGACGTAAAGCAAAAATCCAATCAATCAGTTATTTAATTAAGATTTCTTTCAAGTCAGAACACAATCAATGCTTAGATTTCAATTTGAAGTTTGTCGTAGAAAATGTTTACATAATATTTAACAGTGTTAAAAGGTTTGTTTTCCGTAAGAAATCTGTTTTGATTGTTTTGTTTGGTTTCTGTAGCATGTTTTTATTAAGTCGATACCTTAGGCTGCAGTACGAACTTTTTATTGTTCTGTTTATTACTTTATTTTAGACCTCGATCCAGAATCAAATAGACATTGTTCCAATTTTATTATAAAACTATTGGCCAAAGCTCAGATTTCTGACGTGTAAATGAATATAATTCTTACTGATTTCACAGATGTACATATTTTAGATAATTTGAATATATCTAGACACAGAAATAGTTGTGATACAGTTGTTAATGTGTATGGAAAAAAGTTAATTGAATTATGTAAAAATAATAAGTTATTTATTTTAAATGGAAGATTGAGAAATGACTTGAATGGTAAACCTACAAGTCGAAACAACAGTGTTATCGATTATATTGTATGTTCTTCTCATTGTTTAAGTTGTGTAAACTCTTTTGAGGTTTTAGAATTTTCTAAGCTTTATTCTGATGTGCATTCACCTTTATGTTTGAATATGAGGCGACCCGATTTGCCATCTGAAGTAAATTTTGACCACCAAAATACCGATGTTTATAAAATCAACAGATGGAATTATGAAAAAGTTAGTGACTTTAGAAAAAATGTTGATCAGACAAAATTAGATAATTTATTAAAAACTTTATCTGAAATTGATACGAATGTTGTTTCAAAACTGGATTTAGATAATATTATTTCTGAAGTTACCAGTCTTTTGATAAATAGTGCCAAAGAAACTTTTGGTACAAGGGTACATACTGCAAATAGGCGCATAAATAAAAACGGCCAAACTAAAGATTGGTATACCTTTGATTGTTACAAGGCGAAACAAGATCTAAGAAAATCTCAAAGATTGTACAAAAGATATGGAACAAATGTGTTTAAAGAGAGGCTAAGAAAAAGTGAAAAAATTTACAAAAATGTCATGAATAATAATATTAAAAAACATAATGATGAATTAACTAAAACTATGAAATATTTAAAATCTTCAAATCCCAAAGAATTTTGGAAGATTTTTAATAAATACGAAAAAAGAGTAAGGAGCGATATATCGATAGATACATTGTATAATTTTTACAAAGAGTTAAATAAAAATAACTTTCATAACGAATTTGATATCGATGCGGATATATTTACCGAACCTCTAAATGAAATATTAAATAGAAGTATCACAAGGGAAGAAATTATGAAATCTGTTAAATATGCAAAAAATAATAAATCCCCAGGTGAAGATAGAGTAATAAATGAATATATTGCCTCATCTCTAGATAAAATGATTGAATTATATACTTTACTATTCAATGTTATTTTTGATACAGGAATACTGCCAGAAACATGGCTGATTGGAAATATTATCCCTATATACAAGAATAAAGGCTCCACCCAAGACCCTAGGAATTATAGACCTATTACATTGTTATCGTGTCTTGGGAAAATATTTACTTCTGTTTTGAACCAACGACTGTCTGATTTTATTGAAAATATGTATATATTGAACGAAAATCAAGCTGGCTTTAGGAAAGAACATTCTACTTTAGATCATATCTTTTCTTTATACATGTTGTATCAATTGCTTTTTACCAAGAAGAAAAAACTATACTGCGTTTTCGTTGATTTCGAGAAAGCTTTTGATTTTGTACACAGAAATTCTTTGCTTCATAAATTGTTGTTGAATAATGTAAATGGTAAGTTTTTAAGAGTCGTTAAAAACATGTATAATGATGTTAAATCACGTATTATACATAACAACCAATCATCAAATCTATTTTGTAGTGAGATTGGCGTGCGACAGGGAGAAAATCTTTCGCCTCTGCTCTTCGCACTTTATCTGAATGATTTACATGAATACCTAGAGAATTTAGGTGTCGACGGTGTGCAATCGATATCTTTGGACATAGAAAACGAATTGAATATCTATTTTAAGATTTTCCTCCTGTTGTATGCTGAAGACACAATTCTTTTGGCAGAATCTAAAGAAGACTTACAAAACCTTTTAGACGTTTTTTATGAGTATTGTCATCGGTGGAAGCTAAAAATTAATGTAGAAAAAACAAAGGTTATGATTTTCTCAAAAGGTAGACCTCCGAAAAATATAAACTTCTTTATAAATGGTGTTAAAATTGAAGTAGTTAACTGTTACAAATATCTTGGTGTAATTTTTTCACAAAGCGGTTCTTTTTTGAAAACTCGAACAAACAATTGTAATCAGGCTAGAAAAGCCATGTTCACAGTTATAAGAAAATGCAGATCTAATCATCTATCAGTTATGTGCCAACTTGAAATGTTTGACAAAATGGTTCTTCCAATTTTGATCTATGGTGCTGAAATATGGGGCTTCGAAAACTCAGACAACATTGAAAGAACCCGCCTATATTTTTGTAAACATTTATTACGCCTAAAACAGTCAACTCCAAATTTCATGGTCTATGGAGAACTTGGACCTTTTTTCTATCACTATTATAATAAAAATTAGAATTGTAAAATTTTGGTTACGCTTATTAAATGGAAGTGAAAACAAAATTTCTAGTATATTGTATAAACTGTTGCACATTTTTTCTTACAACTACGGCTTTCAGAACAAATGGTTAAGTTTTGTAAAACATATTTTTGATACTTGTGGTATGTCTTATGTATTTGATAACCCTACTATGTATTCACAAGAATGGATTGTAGCAAATATCGAACAAAGCTTGAAAGATCAATATAGACAAGTTTGGCTATCAGACGTAAATAATTCAACAAAAAGTTTGTGCTATAGAATGTTTAAAAATACATTAACATCTGAAAAGTATATCACATTACTTCCAATAAGTCAAGTATATGCCTTTTGTAAATTTAGATGTGGAAACCACCGATTGCCGGTGGAAACAGGGAGATGGTATAACATACCACGAATAGATAGATTGTGCCATCTCTGTGACTCATCTGATATCGGTGATGAATTTCATTACATTTTCAAATGTGCATATTTCAAAAAAGACAGAGAGAAATTGTTACCTACACACTTACGTCGAAATGTAAATATTTTGAAATTCCATGAGCTATTCGCCTCTAAAAATAATGTTGTCCTAGAAAAACTGATAAGGTTTATCAAAATTATTACAGTGAAGGTCACTCCTCCGGGTTAAACTATTGTTACTCATCGATATAATAACATTGTTTATATAAAACATGTTTTCACTCATGTGTAATTATTAATTGTATTTCTTATATTTATTGTATTTTCTCATCTCTGTAACTATGTATGTAGTTTACGAGAATAAAATTCAGTATTATTTGTACAACATGGATTAAATGTCACGAACGTGAATGGGCAAATTGTCATTTTGAACAATATCATAACGAATAATGAACATCATTTTAAACAATATCATAAAGCATAATTCTCATGAGGTTCCCAAAAACAATTTCAATGAGAATTGTGCAAGTTGTGACACTGATTTAATCAAACATGTTTTCATCATGAATATATTTGAAGTACTCTTGATTAACTTTTTGTAAGTCAAATTCTGCACGTCTCGCGCTGACATATAGACCCGCCCACTTTTTATCTGATTTGATTAACGTCGAAAAACATCAATGTTATAGATTGAAATTGTAGTCCATAGTATTTGAGTTGACTTTTTATAACAAAGTGGTATTCAAGAATTGTGGCACAGATTTTAGAGTTTGCTTAGTTCATAAATATATGATTAGGTGTTTCTTTGAAAGCGATAACAATGATAAGAAGGGAAATCATTAACTCAATATATGTATTTGGTAACTTATAATTGATATTTTGTACGTTGCAGCTGATATTGGCTTGTCTTAATAGATAATAACGACAAGTAAATGATTCATTATGGCGAATCAATAATAGACAATTAAGACTATGATTGCATGTAAGGTAGGTCAGACACGGGAATAGTAGTCGTGACTTATATGCCCAACAGCTTTATAACTTAAACTGACGAGTCCTTCAGCTAGTGTTGATAGGTGATGTTAATGTCGTTATCATAGCTGGTCCTTAGCAAGGACTCGGACAGAAAGAATCAAGAGACAATTATAAATCCGGATTAAACAATAAAAACCAAACAAAGAAAAACACAAAAGCAGAAAGTGAGTAATCCGAATCCAAAATAAAACCATGGATATTTATGGCATTGACACGTTTTTTCAATACAATAAAGTATGAATTTATGCGAAAACTAAGAATTAAAACTGTATACAGTACACCAAATGTAAGACAGTCGTAGATTTAACAATATTGGTTTTGATACAGAAATAATCAGACATTTACGTTCTACGTTGCAGGCTAAAGGTACTTATTAATTTTTCCGGTATTTTTATATGCGGCATGCCATAAAAACATTCTAATAAGATGGTCATATATTCTACTGTAAACTGTAATTCATTTTCAATCCATCTCGGCTTCATTTTTTTACAATTTTTTCCGGTTATAGTTTTTAGAGCACATGTCAGTCTATGTTTAGTAATGTTTACTGCAATCTCATACAGCTGGACAACGAACCACTACTGCACACAGACATGAGCCTCGATGTAAAGAAATAACCAGTTTTCTACATGATTTCTTAATGTCAAGTCAATATATTTTCCTCCTTTATCGAATAAAAACCAAACTTTTGAATCAAACCCACAAGAAAATTTAGATTTTATAACGACAGCGATTTAATATTATTGGTAACGGCTTACGTCTCAGTATAGCTCCCCCTTTGATTCGTACACTCTTATCGTTAGAGACCAGATTGTAAACCAATCAGTTTAATCGTTATATCCAAATGAAAAATATTCCGTTCTACAAAACAAATAAGAAATTTGTAGCCAACATTCTTAACACAATTTTAAAATAAATTATGCTTTCTCGAATGTTTTAAAATTGTTTTGCTTCCTTTGACGTTGACGGTACAATTTTCACCGTCTTGTATTATTCCATCGCCTTGTTATATATGTAGTTAAATTTCATTGTATTATCGTGTGGAAACATTTTTGTTGATTGCGCTTTATAAATTTAATGTAATTATACAAAATATTATATTGTTTTTCATGATATATTGTGTTTACCTTTCATTATCTAAAATTCTTTGACGACGGAAACATACCTACAAAAGGTAGTGATTATTGACAAATGCAAACAATACACCTCCCAACATGCACACGCTAACATCTAAAAGGAGAGTAATTTGGGGACGCTTTTGAAGTGCCATATCTGAATAACGAACGTCGGAAATTCCTACATCCTGTATGGTGATTGAAATAACAAGGTAGCCTTTATTCCATAGTTCGTAGTTGTATAATGTATAAATTGATTTGAGATTTAGTCATTAAGTAGAGTGGTCAACTTTAATCGATATAAATTAATAACATAACTGATGATATTTTGTTGAAATATAACCAGGTGTAATGGTAACATCTCGTAATAGTCGTGATATGACGCGATTAAAGCACTCTTTATTTATAGTCAAATAATACACAAATATTTAGATAATATTATTTTTACGTTGTACAAACGTATCGAAATATGGATTTACTTTCAGTTTTACACCTTTTTATGTTGTTTTCGTGTTTTCAGATTTCATATTAATGCATTGTTTTGTCTGTTTATGGCGCATATAATCTTTTATATACTGTATTCATTGAGAGAGTACATATTTACTTAGTTGTTATAACACTAACTTAAGCTATCACAGTAGACGCCTGAAAAAGTTTTTAACCATTTCTGCATATGTTTGTTTTCTCTTTGCTACTTCAACATAATATGGTCATTTCAAATTTATGACAAAGACTAATTAAACTATTACCTTTCTCTTCTAATATATAAGGCACAAATCTTTTTTGTCAATACTGTAAGTCATTAAATTCTGATCAATATGTCTGATTAAGATCTTCTTTCAAGGCTGTAGTTGAAATCATTACGTATAAACAGTCAATTCAATAAGATTGAAAGGCGTGTTTTGAATCCGATTGAATGTAGTATTAATTTAAAAGGCAACTATTGTTCTGCATTCAATTTATATACAATACATCTAAAAGGAGACGAAAATAAATAAACGTATATGTCATATATGGACATATTTCACATAATTGGAAGATGTTTCCTTGGTGATCTTCACTGTGTTGCAATTTTTTACATGAAATGTTAGTTGATGCTTTCCAGGTACATGTGAATAGTGTAATATTTTACTTTTTAAGTTTTATAATTAAACATTTCTTTGTTACTTAGTGACATACATACACATTGGCTGACATATTTTTAAAAGATCTATCAAAATATACTTTTAATAATTATTATATGTTATTACCTGTCAAATGAATGCCAATAGTTAGAAGATGATTTTATTGTTTTAAGAAGTCCTCTTTCGACTTGCAGACAGAAATTCACAAAGTGTCATAACAGTGTAACATTCATTTGAAAATTGTATTCTATTTTCATGTCGTACTGAAGATTGCATCCGAGTGTGGACAATGAATTTGAGTACTTGCAAATTGCTATAATAACTGACAAATGTGTTAACGTAACTCTTTGACCTAAAAATATACAACAATATAAACAATTAGCCCACGATATAATAATTTGAATGTGATAAGTCTCTTTAACATCATTTGTAGACGGAAACACAAGATGATATTGTCATTATACTTCAAAGTACCTATAAAGGACTGCTTTTGTTCATTCTAAGCATTCATCACATTCGGACAAAATGTATTCTCTTCCTTTGACTAAACTGAATATTTTAAACAAAGGAAACGACAGACATGTCTGTTCCTGATCCTGTATTTAAACTTAAACTTTATCACGTGATTGTATCATTCCCAATATCGAATTGAATCGTTTATTAAACCTTTTGGTGTGCTACATGCGATTTCCAAGAACACAGTCTGTTTCTTTCTTTTCCATGTCTCAACAAAGGTTTATGTACACAAGATATATGTTCCAGAACATACTTCTCCCACTTTCAAGACTAAAGGTATCCCCATCATCTTTTATGCCAAACATCCACATTTTACAGGAAATCGCTACATCGTTGACTATGAATAACTTTAAAATGTTTTGACAAAAAGACCAAAATATCATGAACAAAGATTTATTAACTGGAAGCAAAGTTTTCATGGATTCTTTTAAAGAGTACGCAAAAAATTAACCAACGGCGAACAAATGAAGATGTACGTCTTTTTATTATCGGTAAAGCTGAGAGGTTGTTCAAGAGAATTTACTGTCTGAAAATGTCCATGAGCACAAAAATAACGTCTGTTAACATCAAACACACTTTCTACGGATAAATGTATTTATAATTATCCGTCATATCTTTCTTTGGGCTTTCTGTCAGTAAGCAATACAACGACATTCCGTTCTTTCATTACTAGTATATTCCCAGATTACACATAGTTCCATACAAATAACATTTTCTTGAAGGCGCATCTAAATGTTTCTTAAACCTCTTTCGTTCTGGTTAAAATCCATTTAGACATTTTGACAGTAATAAATACAGCCTTCAAAACTATTTTGATTCCTGTAAGAAAAATGGCTATAAATCAAAATTGGATCCTTAAAAACTCTACCGAACTAATGAAGTAGCTTTGATCGCGATCCATTTTTGTCTTGTAACAGTATAAAACCAAATGATTTTTCCACATTTTAAACCACTATTCCACATAATTAATATCACGATTAGCACAACTAATTATTTATAAAGTGGAACGTTGATACAAATATTTGGTTGTTACAAGTACTCATAATAAGACTTATTTTGTCATTAATGAGTCCAAAATTGAAAACATTTACAGATGAGCAAATCACTTATATAATTTATTTTCTGATGAAAACGTGTTTCTACCGGTGGCTTTTTTTTAACACACCACACTTAAAATTCATACTAGCTGAGTTCCCATTGCTCGACTCAAAGAGCTGCCCGGTGCGTCCCCGGATGTCGGATAGGTGAGTCCTCTAGTTGGGGTGTCCGGTCATAATACAGAAAGACTGGCCACGAACCGTTGTGGGTGACATGTTTTGGAGAGTGCCACGCTCCTTGCACAATAAAGACCTCTTTTGTAGATTTAAAAAAGAATAGACTCAATTACAAAGGGCTAAATTATCCGCCCTACTAAACACTCCATACATTTCCAGTGGCAGTAAAAATTTTGTTCCCGATGTTCCACGATGCTCTTTTTCCTTTGTTCCCGATGTTCCACGATGCTCCTTTTCCTTTGATTTTTTATTTGTTAACTTGTTCTCGTCCCGACTATACTTAAAATAGTGGTCGTTAAGCAACAATCAATCAATCAGTTAAATTCAGGGTTCTCACAGGTAGTTCTCATCATTAATAGTTTGGAAGACATCGTTTAAAAGAAACGTTTGTGATTTCGCGATAACATGCACATCTGGCATAAATCATGTATACAATATTACTGAAATATTTATTATACCTTTGCATTGCCATTATGTAATCGTCTCTTCACGCAAAACATTAATCAGTGCAAATATATATTGTTGTTGCAAATGGTTAAATCATTCTTTGTCTAATAAAACATTTATTGTCTCTTGTGGAACATAATTTTTTTTTGTTGAAGGTGATTTTTTTACACATGTGTATATATGTGTTGTATATAAATATCCGTTACAATTATCAAAATTTTTATGCTGCAAACACCAACCATTGAAATACATAATATCCATAAGGTTTCATCGAAGGATGGAACATACCTTAAAATGCAATCAGGTACACGTTAATTTACCTTTGAACTTTCATAATTTGTAACAGAAATACAATTTATAAAAAGAACATCATTTTATGACGTAGGAAATTACTAAAAAAAAAAGAAGGCCCGTCCTTGCCTACTATGTCGTGCAAATTAAAGATGCCAAGTCAGCACATTCGAAATTAATTTCGACAATTATTCTTATAGAGAAAACCAATGAACCGTGACAGCTATAAACATGCAACTTTTATTTGTCTTTGCTGGTGTATTCTACAACATATCACTGGTATTTATATAACTAGTAAAAAAGAGAACACACGTGAGGTACACATTGTAGTTGTACATAATAATATACGCATGTGGAGCAGTTACAGTGTTAACATACATACTGTACAAGTTAGTCACTGAAAATTCAGCGTCAAAATACATGTACTTAACGACTGCAAATGACACAATTGTTCAATTTTTCTTATTGTCTCTCGAAATTTAAATGCTAGGCGATGTAAATTTCACCGACATATCCATGCGCAGTGTTTTTTCATCAGCGCTTGTTGTTTTATATGCTGACTTGATAAACACAAAAACAGCTTCTTGCGAATATGCATTAATTAATTGCACAGAAAAGATTAATCAGTTCTGGTCTGGAATGAAGCCAAAACAACAATCTAATAAGCAGGGATCAAACTAGTTTGGTAAATGAAGGGTAAACAAGAATTTCATTATTTCATCAAAAATTAGTGAGACAAAATTTTACGACTCCCGTCGTTAAAAAATCCTTACGGGTCACACTTTTATTGTTTAAAGCAGTTGTTTATCAGGTAATTTATTTTTAACAAATTCTTCATTTTGCTCAATGTGTTCATTAATTCATACATTTATCATAATTTTTCATACCAATAAACTAACTGTGGAAAATATGAAGTGAATCATTTACTAGTATTTGATACAAATGTAGTTTCTTAATATTAGAACTACAATGTTTTGTGAATATCTAATTTTTGTTCGGGTTCAAAGCACTGTTTTGGAAGAAAAAATATATTCATTGAAACTACATTTTCTGTCTGATGTAATGCGTATTCACATCATTATGACAATGATCACGCATTATCAGCAATAAAACAAACCGTCTTAAGACCTTATAAATTAGACTGATCAATGTATTATTCAAACCATGACGTGAAAAAAACACTATGACGTACTTTTAAACATGATTCTTTATATATAGCACAGCAAATTAAGATTTTAGTTTCATTTTGGGAATATTAAAATTTAATTTTATTTTCGAGTTATCTTTTATTTATTGTTTCGTGAATGTAAGTTTTTTTCTAATAACGAAATGTATGGTCGATAATGAAATTAATATCATACATACTTTATTGGCATAAAACTTAATATATAAATTAATACCACCAAATACTCTCGAAGGGAAACACTGACACTTGTTTGCGGGGTACACACTCATTTATTATGTTTCTAAGCTGAAAAGATGTACAGTTACACAGCCTGTGTACATCAAATACATGCAAGAGATTCAAAGCAGCCAACATTTTTAATGGTTTGTGTGTGGACGGTTCAAAAGCCACGTATCTAGTAAACCTTACATTTTATCAAATTTATCCCATTTACTGATTTATCTATGGTACGCGGAATTCACGTTTTGTCACTCCGTTTATTGTTTTTCCGTTTGTTTTGTTGTTGACTCCGCTACTGTTAAATCATGTTTTTTCCGTCTTATTCTTTATTAAATACTCCTTGGCATCGTAAATTCATTATTTTTTTATAAACTAAAAATTATGACAAACCATCATACATACCTCACATTACTTGATATCTATACGATTTATTGTTTGATTTGCCTTCTTCATAAAAAGACCTTGAATAATAATTTTAAAAAATATTTTAAAACAAACCTATTGAATAAATATATTTGCATTAATGATTAAACAATTATTCAATTGAACAGGAAATATCTTTAATGAAAAAATTAATTTGCATGGCATGACTAACAGGAAGACGATAATACTAGAGAGAGAGATGTGCTTTGAATATATATGAAGGATCAAACTAAGTTTGATAATGTTGTGTGAATTAAAATCATTCACTAAACACAAACTGCTTCATTTCATATTTTCAATACAAAACACAAAAACAAGCTATATAACACATGATATTTTCATATAAAAAGAAAACAAAATTTAAAAGATAAAAATTTATTGAACGTTATGATCAACTGTTACTACGTGACTGTTTAAAATGGATCTTTAGTAATAGTACTGTAGGGTCCTTATTTTTATACACCCGCTTAAAAAGTGGAGGTATGCATACTGTCCATTCATTACACATGGGAATATCCATCTCTTATCCCACTTCACCTACACCACTGAATGAAATTTGATTGGTTGTTTGCTTTACATCTAGCGAGCAGCCTTTCAGCTATATTCCAGCCGAGAACAAGTGAACAAACTATAAACTAACCAGAAAAAGGGAACCAGTATCTGTCACATAGTGCCATTATGCTCCTGATAGTTTACATTTTATAGGAATGATATTTGTGTTAAGAAGTTGGTAGTATCAATAAAGTGTGGAGTTCATATATTAGCGTGCACTGCTTATAGTTTTTCTAGTATCTTGTGATAATAAAACTGACCACCAATTTGTTTATCTTATTTACCGACTGTTATTCTTTGTTAACTTGTTCTCGATCCAAATATGCATGAAATATTGCTTGATAGACGTTAAGCAAACATCAAATATGTGCTTATTGATTGTTTTTATGCAATCCACTTTAAAGACGTGGTTTCTATTTTGATTTGATTACTTCACGGCAGCACTTTTTGGCGGGAAATATCTGGTTATGACCTGTTATCTCTTGTTTTCGTGTACTGCTTGAAGCCAGCATGTATGTCTTTATTACAAGTTGATACATAATTCATGTACAAGAAGTCTATATGTAGTCGTATATTATTCGAAAGTAAAGGTATTTGATTTCTTCATCACAATTATATGTCTCTTTTTGTTTGTAATAAAACTGTAGGAATCGGAATGCACTTAATTACAAAAGAGCATACAATGCCCATATAGGAAAAATATTTGTTAAAGTAAAATGGCATAAAGCAACGCTTAAACTGCGTACAAACAGACAACTGAAGAAGTAATATACCATCGTTGAAATACAACCATTTAATATGATACAAATAATAATAATAATAACAGAACGTTAATGTCAAAGAGCAAAAACAACTCTAAAACCGTAATTAACTTGAATAAATATAAAGGTTAATAACGTTATTTTATTAAAATTTTGAACGTAAAATATTATAAATTTTAATGAGGTATCATATTTTTTATAAAGGTCGGAATTTTTCTCCGGGTATTCCGGCTACCTCCCCAATAACTACTGAACGCCATGATATATCTGAAAATTGCTGAAAGTGGCGTTAAACATCGTATAAGAAACAAGTAAATGTTGGTACCCCCGCTATTCTATCTGTGTGTGTCCTTCCGTTACGACTATTCGTCACAATTTTCTCAGCAATTATAAATGATACAATACTGAATTTTGGACAATAACTATGTATGATGATGCCTTCTTGTGCCGTTTATTTTCAGGTCTTTCTGAAGTAAAAGAGCGGGGGGGGGGGTATAATCAGGGAAATGTGCTCGCATTAATACCTGTTATGGAATTATAATTTTTAATTGTTTTGCTTGCACTTAGTCTGTACTTTTAAATGTGTATCATTTAAAAATTAAGATGCTATTTAAAAATATTCGGTTTTTGC
Source organism: Limnoperna fortunei (assembly GCA_944474755.1). Lineage (NCBI taxonomy): Eukaryota > Metazoa > Mollusca > Bivalvia > Mytilida > Modiolidae > Limnoperna > Limnoperna fortunei. The sequence continues at coordinate 105,759,754 of OX104111.1, forward strand.
ATCTGTATTTTGTCCAGTAGAAGAAATAAAAATAAGGCAGATTTGTGGAAATAAGACAGATTTGTGGATCGAAAATCCAACGTTTAAATAGATAAATATTTGAAACCCGATCAATTATATGAATCTGGTATTGTTTGTTACCTTCGGCAGCCATGACTTGTTGATAGATATATCAATATTAATATGGTCATTAAGGGTACTTATCGATTACTAATTAAACAAACTGTCCGTAATTATGTTGCGATCTTCATTGTGACACGAAAACAAATGTTCATAATTAATGCTAATTATTTACAGAGTGTTGATTGTTATTATATTGCCAGAAATGTCCCTCAATGAAGCCCCAAATCAGACAAGTTGATTATTCCGTCTTTGAGGGCAATATTATTACAGTGTTTCTTTTCGACACAATAATCTGTCAGTTTTAACTATTAAACGACGATTTGTACATGTATTATTATTTGTTTCAGTAGTCAATGACTGATGCCAACCAAAAATGCGATAACAGTACTTATATTTTTTGGAACATGGATTACAGTTTATGGTAAGAAACTTTATATTATATTTTTTTTATTAAAAATTAATAAATGCCTTCCATACATATTGTCGTTTTAACATGGGTGGGCATTATATACGTAAATATTTTGCCCCGAGCGACAGCAAGCGGTAAAATATAACGAATATAATGGCTACCCATGTTAAAACGACAATAAAGTTTGGCATCCATGAATCATTTCGAATCTGATTATGACAAATGCGGGAATCTGTGCGCAACTGTATGGCTGTGCCACATTGCCCCCGCGTGTCATTATGAAGAGTGGTGAGACTAAAAATATAATTGTTGTGTGGTGAATTATGCAAAACCATGATATTTGAGCAATAGTCAGGATAAGAACTGTGAAAATACAACGTATCAAATGTAGAAATAAGATAGGACAATATGGACTATTTTTACTGCGTAAAACGTGTGAATGGTCGTGTAAGGGAGAAGGATTTAGCCTTTTATAGCGGATGCTTATGTCAAATCTACAGTTTTGTATCGCGCAAGCGAGGCACTCCTCAAATACGTTACCCAATATGGTAAGCGGCCAGACTTTTCGAATGATTACCAGACAACTTAGATGTGAGAGTATTTACCTTATCCGCCACATGAAGAAGAGCTGGGCAGTATTTGTGCAAGTCCTCGGACGTGATCTGATTAAAACGGTTTAAACGTTTACTTCTACTGGATCGTACTGGCTGAAAAATGATGGAAGTAGATTTCAAATTTATTCTATCAGTCAATAGAGAGGTCGAGATCATAAACCTGCACTTGTACTGGTACACGTAGTTACACGTACACGGGTTTACTTATAGTAAATTAGTGTTGAGATTTTTTTCACTTGTACTTGTACGCGTATAAAAGGCGCCAATAAAATCAAAAGTAAAAACTAACCAGAATTTACTGAACTAGATTGGTCAGTCGTTTCTATAAAGCATATATTATGATTTTTATATTTGCCCCAAATCTGAAAAAAAAAATGATAGCCACTTTTATTTTTCAGCTTTTTCATACGGTTAGAAAATTTCATTTCGTCAGGTTTTTTATAAAGACTTAACAAATAAAAGTTTGAATAAAAATAATGCAGCATATCCTAAATTTTATCAATATAGGACTTCATCATTGTGAAAGCTGCTTTATGCAAAGAAAACTACACGCGGTACGCCTACTTATAAACAGCTTTCTAGAAGTTCGTGACAAACTTGTACGTCTCACACGTGACACACAAGTCCTGAAGACGTAGAAGGAAAAATTACACGTTTCACGTACCGGTACCGGTACAAGTTCCGAATCTCAACATGTCTAATATAAAGACGTCATAACTTGTAACTATAGACCTCGGTTTGAAGATGAACATACAATACTCTTTACAGTAAAGCTTACCTTCAGCATTTAATATTTTAGAACTAGACAGACGCTAAAAAAATTGCATCGTTATGGTGTCTTTTAACCGTAAACTGATATTGACGCTTTAAGCAGAGTAGTCGGAATGGAAGGAAACAATAAAATAAAACGAAGGAATATACAACGAGAGTATATACAATGTACATTGATAGTGCGCATCTGAAAACCAATCACTTATATTTGTGAAGAACAGCTGATTTTCATTTTAACATTGTTGATTTTACTTTCGCTAATCGAGTTTTAACATAACTTACAAATATTACAGATAATATAGTCTTACTCATGTGCAATACGAATAATTTCCATTTAAATAGTTTCTTTATTGATATATTTTTACTAACATTAAGCTTCAATTGCTTTTGTTCAGACATTTGGAAGTAGATTTTACACTTCTTAACATTCAATCAAATTCGACGTTACATCATATTGCATTAGATTAACAAACGCTCTGTCATTTACAAAATAAATACTATTCATAGTACATGCATGTTAAACTTGTAAAAACGTCTTGCACATATTTGTTTTTTGTTTTTTAGCATCTACAGTTCGACAAGCACTTAAGACAGACAATAAAACGGAGTCGATTAATTTTACAGAACAATACAAATGTATTGACGGAAAAATTGGAAATAACTGCAGTGAGGGTTTGTATTTAAAAGAAATTAATTTGCTCAGAAAGTATGCCACAGAGTTCATATTTAACTTCAGTCTGAACATGCAGTGATAACGAAGAAGATTTAATGTACCCGAAACGCAACAAAAATCAATACATAAACAGTGTTGCATTGCTGATTGACATTCGAGGCAATTATATTTGTAATTTTTTATCTGTGACGAGACAGAAAAGATCATGCAAATATCTTAAAGGGTTTTTGCGTTTGTCTGTTCATCCGTCACAATTTACAAGTTTGGTGTAACTTTGATGTTCTTAGACATAATTATCATTACAGTCGGTGTCTTCTGTTCCCGGTGGGTACTCGGCTATTAAATTTGGTCGCCATAATAAACCAGACTGAAATCGCTGACGTTTGCGTTAAAAATTGAATCCAATCCACACCAATTCCTATTATGAATAATTCATTACATACATATAATTTATTTATGCTTAATGCCAGGAGTAACATTACACTGTTATATTTATCAATTTAAAAAAAATTAATTTGCTTTAAGTGAACGCCTTTACACATAGAGGCGCATTTTACACGTTCGTCGAGTACAAACGGTAAGAGGGGGGGCCTCGGTGGCCGAGTGGTCAAGGTAGTTCGTCTACTAATTGATCACGTGGTCTGTCAACACTGAGATTGCGGGTTCGATTCTCAGTGCGGGCAGGGTGTACTCGACTTCAATCTTAATTGACAAGGATTGCAGTTTTCCTACCGCAGGTCGGGGGTTTTCTCCGGGTACTCCAGCTTCCCCCCCCCCCAATAAAACTGGACGCCATGATATAGATGAAAGTGGCGTTAAACACCATCAAACAAACAAACAAACAAAGCAAACAAAACGGTAAGCATAAGATCAGACGCGTAGTGCATACTGGTTTATTTGTTTTCGTTTCAAAGTCTTCCAATAGAAAAGCTTTATAATTTGTATAGCCTACTCCCCGCGAGAACCTTTAGATTCACAAATAGAACTAACATCTGTAGTATAAACCCTTAATCTCCTAGGTAGTATTGGACGGTCACGTGCATCAGTAGTAATCACTGATATATTAGATCTTTTGTTGAGAGTGCAACGCCCTCTATAATTAAATGAGTTATCTACCCTGAACGTAATCTCCAGTGTACACATGTTGCGTCACCGTGTTTGTTTTTATGTTTACCGCTATCATTGTGACATAAATTGGGTCATGGAAGCTCAGATATGTTGTTTTCATGTTAGTATTTAAAAAGGCATAGTAAACCAACACAACTAAATCAAATATTTTATCATTTTTATTGCTGAACCGACAGTTGACGTCACAATACATTTTTACGGGAAAAGGAGCGTGAAATTCTTATCTCACCCACGGGTTGAGATAAGGATATCTCAACCGGCTAAAAATAGGTACCACGCTGTCTCATTAGTGAGAAATAAAGAACCTAGTCAATAATCTGTACAGGAAGTAGATATAAAGAACCTAGTCAATAATCTGTACAGGAAGTAGATAAAAAGAACCTAGTCAATAATCTGTACAGGAAGTAGATATAAAGAACCTAGTCAATAATCTGTACACGAAGTAGATATAAAGAACCTGGTCAATAATCTGTACAGGAAGTAGATATAAAGAACCTAGTCAATAATCTGTACACGAAGTAGATATAAAGAACCTAGTCAATAATCTGTACCGGAAGTAGATATAAAGAACCTAGTCAATATTAACACTTGCACTGCAAATTATGGGTTCATGTTTCAGCATACTTATTCAATACAAATTGTTTGTTTAAATTGTTGAACATTTTTTTCAACTATAACCAATTTTTTGTGGGAGGGAAAACGGAGTACCGTGTGATTACTACCGAAATTTAGTTTGAACACTGCATTTATTATTGGGGTTGGAGTTTCGTGTGTCCTTCTTGCAGTACAGCTTTACCTGTAACCTTGGTAAAGACAAGGCGGTCCATAGTAGTTGACTAACCTTTCTATGCACACAGCTACCTAGAACACTCAGTTGAATGTTCGAGAAGAGTTGCATTAAAGATACCAATTTAAGACTTCTTTTCGACTCTTCTCGCATGAGCTCGATACAGCCAACCTCTACATCGTTTCGTCTGTCATACGATTAACACATATTCAATATCTATCAGATAATGAAAATCGATTTTAAATTGCTTATACTATTTTTTTTTTTAAAGTCCATAGCGTCAGAAATAATGAATGTATTAGATTTTGATTTTTTAAGTAAAAAACGTCCTTTAAATGAACAGCCAAATTGATTTGTTTTACAAAATAGAAATAATTATAGTTATCAATACCGTACTTTCTCCTTTATTTTCGCATTAAATAATCTAATGTGTACATTATATTATTTTTGGTATCAAATGACATAAATGTTTCACATGGAGTTAAATAATCAGTTGCTAATATTTGCTTTTAATATTATTCTACACATGATAGCTCTCATTGTTGTGACATAACATTAAGAACTGTTATTTATTTGACTATATCATCATCTTCATGTCGGGGAAATGGAATCGGGAAATTTTAGACAAGCATTTATTAAAAAGCAGACAATTACCTTCGCAGAAAATTCCTTCAAAATCAACTCCATTATAATGCATACTAATGATACTGTGATGATTCTAAATCGGACAGATTTCCCTTTCAATGATTTTTTTTAATTTGCAAATTTGAGCATGTTCTGTACTAAAACATCAAAATAAAATGGTTAGAATGAGGAATGAACGGCTAAATTTAACTGCGAACCCACCAGATGACCTACATACCGTTCAAACAATTATGTGCATGTGCCTTTATATGGAACTTAGCGCGTGCCCGGGTGGCGGATAGGAGAATCTTTATCGTGGGGAGGGGGTTGTTAGGTTATGCGGAAAGCCTAGCCGCGCACCGTAGTGGGAGGCGTGTTTGGTGAGTGCCATGCTTCTTGCACAACAGGCTTATTGTAGCCGCTTCGAAAGTCTTAATTCACAACCCCTACCAAATTCTCCATACTTTTCCAGTGGCAGTCAAAATTTTGTTTCCTATATCCATCTACCCTTTTCCGTTAATTTACTTTTTGTTAACTTGTTCTCGTCCTGAACATAGCTGAAATATTGCTTGATGGACATACAGGAAACATTAAATCAATTTTATATGGATCGACCAGTCTTGTTAGAATAAAATTTCGATTGAGTAAAATAATCCCATAAGTTAAAAGCCAGTGCATCATTCTTTTGTCTTAGGGAAACATATTTTCAAGTATTTGTTTTGGATTTGTATTTATAAAATCATCAATTTTGTGCGTGCGTTAAAATGTGAAGGTATCGGCAAATTTATAATGACCAATAATATAAGATCCGCAATTCTACATATGTAGGATTGTCTTAAAAGTTTTAAACATTTACCAAGCATTCCAGTATATTCATGAGAACAAGTTAAATAATAAATTAGTTGGTAGGGTGCACAAATTGAGCGGATACTATAGGAAAATACATCTGATTGCCTTATGAAAAGGAGATGGCGATGGATAAGGTTTGGTCTTGTATGTTAGTACATGTACACTTACAACAACGACCTCTATAGTTGGAGTTAACTAAACATGTGAGATTGCACTGTCATATATGTGTGTATATAGTAATGGTGATCACTCGAGGGGATATAGTTTATAAAATATTCAGATTATGTTCTGAATGAAGGACGAGAGATTTTTTATAACTATCAACTTTGATAACGTAATATTTGTGTATAAATTATTATTTACGACAATGATTAAATATTTAGGATGCCCAGTCGGGACATACGGACACAACTGTGCCTTCAACTGTAGCATACACTGTTTAGATAAAATATGTGAACAGAAGATTGGTAATTGTACATTTGGTTGCGAATATGGCTGGGATGGTGTTTATTGTCAAGAAGACATACGTAAGTATCGTAACGCATTAAAATATTTGGAACCGGAAGTACTTGTCGACAAAACATTATATTAGTCCGGCACTAACTGTGTGATTTAGAAACCAAGTTTCAGGCGAATAAAGATTTGACCATATTGCGAGGTTCACAGGACCCCGACCAAATACCCCATACTTTTTCAGTGGCAGTTACATTTTTTGCCCTTTGGTCATCTTTTTCTTATGATTTATTGTTTTTAACTTGTTATCATCCTGAATATAGCTTATCATCCTGAATATAGCTGTTATCATCCTGAATATAGCTGAAAAACTTCCAATCAATCAATCAATCTATCTATTACATAAATTACATCATTTCCTTAACTTTCTCAATGTACACCAAAAATGCATGTAAATTACTGCGTTAATCACATATAAAATTCTATAATAAAAATTACGTGTTCACTGTGTTTTTTACGAGGCATGTAAACAATTAAAAATATTACCTTATGCGCACGAAATAATATTTAGTTATCACAAAATATAAAATAGTTGAGTGTTTGGCATCTGATCAGAACAAAATAAAGATCGTTTCAGAGGTCCTTTTATAAACAATGCCTGCTACGTTTGGTTAACTTTATAGTTTTAAAGAAAAACACAACAATTAGAAATGTCTAGGAACAACGACGATGGAAATAGCTTACATTGTGAACTAAAAAGCATTCTAATATGACCTTTCATACGCCTTGCAATTGAGAACACATTTTTCTAATATAAGCATAGAACCCGGTGTCAAGTTACACAAGAATTCCGATGTAATTGAAATCTCAACTAAAAAAATTTCAACTGGAATAAGACGTTTTCGTTACGATTTATTAATTTTTTATGCCTAACAGGTACGAATATTCAATAAAATGACGAGCATATATTTTTATGTCAATTTTATTTGATTTACAGGCTCTAATATATTTTATTTAGCTTCATAACCAATATGGCCATTGATAGCGTCCTCTTAGAGTTGCTTCGAAATTTTAAAAAATAAAAAAAATCGAAATAGATTATTGCAATTTGGCTCTATGCGAATTAGATGGTCAGATCTCATATTTGTCTTCATTTTCTACATCGAAAACGCTCAGTATATAATATTGTACAAAAAAGAGGTCTGAAAATGTACTTATTCGCATAGGGACGGCTTGCAATAATCTATTTCTTAAGTATGATACGACTCCAACATGTCGAAATGAAACTTTGAACAGGCAATTACAATTGAATAGATCCATTAACATGCACGACATAATAATTAAAATACCGGACACATTAATTTTGCAGGACACAATAAAATCCTAGACAAACTGCTGCTTTAGACGCAGTTTATAGCATTCAACCCGGGCGGAAGTGCCTCAGTGGACGATTGGTTAAGTTAGTTGTCTACTATTGCTCACGCGGTCTGTCACCACTGAGATTACGGTGCGCTCGACTCCCATTTTAATTGAAAAGGATTGCCAGATTTCCTACCGAAGGTCATGGGTTTTCTCGGGGTACTACGGCTTTCTTTCCCAATAAAAACTGGACTCCATGATATAGGTGAAAAAATACTGAAAGTGGCGTTAACACCATTCAAACAAACAAACAAAATAGCATTCAACACACAATGGCAAAACATATTTTCACACTATGTTTAGTCCCTTGGCCCCGAAAAGCTCGAAAACGGTTAAAGCAATCCAATTTGTTTTGAAAAGTGTTAACGAATACAGTGAAATGTGTGGACGCGTAAATGTACGTATATAGGAATCACCCTGTCTGTCTGTCCGCCTGTCCACATCCCTTGTAAGCGCAACTCCTCCTAAACCGCTTCACAGATTTTGATGAAACTTTACATGAAGGAAGTACATCATATGTAGATGTGCATGAAGAATTTCGCGCTGTATGATATTATTCAGGGGAGATAATTGGACTTAGACTTTTGAAATATAGTATTAATTGGGAGACCTCGTAAGCGCAACTCCTCCTAAACTGCTTGATGAAATTTAATGACACTTAGCATAAAGGAAGTACATTATATGTAGATGTGCATGAAGGATTTTTATTTACCTCATTATTACGCCGTTAAATTTCAAATAGCTCCATGACGTTATTGATGTTTTAATCATTAAAATTGTAAAGATTTATAGCTGAATATTTCAAATTTCTGAACTAATAATACTCTATAATCTCGCTTAGGTCTGTTCATACCATTCATTCGCGGTTTATTTGGCGTAAACAAACAAAAACTATGTTATATCTTATAACCTATACAGAGAAATTTGAAACAAGTGTGGATTGTGAGCACGCTCACAATGCGATACCCCCCGCCCCCCGCTTCACGTTCAAGTCCAATTATCTCCCCTTAATGATATCCGGGTCATGTGACGAACGGGAGTTAACTCGTATGATATTGGTTGCTCCATTTGAATTGTCCAATCAGGTTTCAGCTTACAAGCAGATGAAATTATATCGGCGTACAAAGGAACACATGGTATCTGCCTGGAAGACTGTTAGTCGATTTCGTGTACACACTTGGTATTTCGTGCGCACAATTTAATATCTCGTACACAACTTATTTTTTTACGTCCCCAAAGGGACTCCGTAGATCTTTATGTGGGTACACATAAACCAAGGTTCTTAACGTTACAAAAGGCATGACTTCTACATCTGTACCAACTTGTGCTTTATTTACATCTCTCGTTACAGTTACACCAGAGGAACTCAAAGAACAAGCCATTATTTTATTTTTCCAGATGGTTGGAGGAATAATGGGTTTTTATCTTCTGCAAATAGCTTTTGTTAAGTATGATATTTTGTTACTATATTACTTTTGGAGGAATTGTTACTTTATGACATCAATATGTTAAAAATAGCTTACATAAGAAAGCGGTACGATCGGTTATTGCTAAAACAAAAATACCTACATGATGATCGTTGGAACAGTACGAATTGCATACAAGTGGACTTTTTTTCTAGGCTAGTTTTCGCATTTATTAAAGAGCAATAAACACGTATTACGTCATATGTTATCTGCTATGATGGATGGAATCAATTTTCGACACTTTCAGCTATACTAAAGAGTTATTTAAATGTACGAAGTAACATGGATGAATTTATTACGTAAATACTTTGATCAATAGTTTTTTTGTTTGTTTGAATGGTGTTTTAACGCCACTTTCAGCAATTTTTCAGCTATTTCATGGCGTCCAGTTTTTATTGGGGGAGGAAGCCGGAGTACCCGGAGAGAACCCCCGACCTGCGGTAGGATTGATCAATAGTACCTATGACTGCTGACGTTTACCGGGAATAGTCACGTGTGGATTAATTAAAAGGTGTTAATACTAATAAACGATTCATTTAGATTGTAAGTATACATTATTAATGTTGCCATGGAGGTGACAATTTATTAGTTTTATAGCATGAATGAACGAACATATATTGCTCCAGAACAAGTTTGATGTACTCTAGCTTATAATAGGTGTTTTGTTACAACCCTGCAAAACACAGGGTTGTACAGAAATCTAGTACACGATTCCCGAAAGCACAGTAAGTGGAAGCAACAACGTTCATTATCTAATAAGACTGCATGGGTGCCGTTCAATAAGAGATCATTGATTCGAATACAGTACACTAAGGTGAAGGTAGTCGATAAGTATCATAAATTTATCTTTGGCGTAATCATGATGTCATCATTCTCGCACCTATTCCTCCCCAAGGGTATAGCAACAGACGTGAAAAATATTTATTTGATAAAACTCGTTATTGTTTGTATCTTTATACTTTTATTTTATAAGTTACAATATAACAACTTTTATTAACAGAGTTGTATAAAACGAGGGTGAAATGTAAAAAAAAAAATAGCCATTAAACCTACTGACGTACAATAGGCGAAGTTAGGGACGATTATGTATATTGTTTCAAAAACACGCGACACAAAACTAGTAACAAAAATAAACTTGTTTTTTTAATTATTTTTACATAATGTTTGTTATAATTTATATACATTTAATTTTATGGAAATGAGCATACAATCTAGAAAGTAAATGCAAATTTCAGACATTAACGATTCGTAAAGATCGTCTTCGCTTCCCAAACAGATCGAGTTTATAAACCCTCACACGAAACACGATGTAAAATTTATTAAGAGTGAAGACAAGCACAGTATAAAGATAATGACACTAATATGTAATGACGAGACTATGTTCGGTATGTTATTTTTCGTGTTCCTGATTACTTCAAGTGTCTATTAATAATAACAAGTCACATGAATTGTTTGTATGTATGTTGTTTTTTTAATTTCTAGATATCGCTCATTAAATCTTGGATGTTGTTGTTGCTGTAAGTACTGTCCATGGAACCGGGAAAAACGAAGACAGAAAAAGTTGAGAGAATTAGAAAAACTAAATTCTAAAGGTTAATATACCAATATGGATACAAAACGTTTTGAAATTGCTGTCCACAAAATAACAACAAAGTTATGGTTATGGACACATGCATGGCGACCTTTGTGAGATATTGCAATTATTGTTGTGTTCAACTTAAAAAAAACTTCATCTATGAAACCGCTTACCAACAATGGCCTGAATAATCATGAACCTGTCTTGTATTATAAAGCTCATGATTTTCATCGCCACTGGCGCTTCGTTTTGACTGAAAAGTGCATGACCAATTTTAATGAACGACACCTGGCAGCGCCATAAAACCTTTCTGAGTAAAAATATTTAGCTCAGCTTGAGAATTTTCTCAAATACCATGACAACAAGAAAAAGAAAAAGCAAGCTTTGATTGGATGAAATTGAGAATAAAAAAATTCTCAGCAAAGAAAATGTTTATGGCGCTGGGCCCTGTTGTTTAACTATTGTTAAGTTTTTTTGCTGAGGCTTAAACAATATACAACGATGCAAACAAATCTTTATGGCACTTTTTTAGAAATGTCAAAATGCTTTTATATCATGTGTCTAAATTAAACTGGCTTCAAATTAATATGAAGTTATTCATAAATATTGTTTTTATTTACAGAACCAACATTTATGGTAGAGTTAGAGCCTCTAAAATGTGACAAAAGGTGTACGAAAAAACAGATTGTACATGTTGTATGACATTTGTATATAGATTGCCTCCTGTTAAGTGTACTTATGTTCCTATGCAAAATTATATGTTATTTGGAATACTCAGTTTGTATAAATAAATGTGTTTGTTTTTAATGGTGCTGTTCATAATTGATGGGACACCTTAAAAATATTCGTATTTGCTACATCAGAAATAAATATTGTTTCCAAAACTATACATTATATTTAACTTTATACAACTCGAATCGGTCTATGAATTCTTATTCAGGCCACTTATATTGGAAAACATATTTTTATTGCGATTAAACGCAGAATGTTTGTTTGTTTGTTTGTTTGATGGTATTTAACGCCAATTTCAGCAATTTTTCAGCTATATCATGGCGTCCAGTTTTTATTGGGGGAGGAAGCCGGAGAAAATCCCCGACCTGCGGTAGTAAACGCAGAATGCATTGTGTTTAAATGCGAATAAACTAAACGCAAAAGTATACCGTAATGCAGTTGTAATATGATAAAATGAGGTGCGATTAAGTGGTGTGATAATGGAAGCTTACTCGGGCCACTTTGTTGGAAATTTTTTTTATTGTGTTTAAAAGCAAAATGTTGCGATTAAACGCAATTATTATTGTGATTAATTTAAACGCAATGTGTATTACAAATAATCACAATCTTTTGTGTTTGAATGCGAATAAACGGAATACAACTTGCGATTAAACGCAAAAACTCTTTGCAGGAGGAATGACAAACTGTGTGCGTCAAAGATATAACACCGTGTAAAGTATCACATATATTTAAAACTACTGTACTTAGTACCAACTATATACTGAATATAACGTCTCAGAATCTATATCACTAAATATCAACCCGAGAACTCTTTCTGTCACTAAGGGTGACACGAGGGCTATTATAGTTAGAGGGTTGATACTGTTTGTGATATAGATTTATGCATGTTATGCTCATTATGTCATTTTTCAACCATACAATTTGCCACATAATAGTTTGACATCCGGTATGCGATATATAGACATGGATGTGATATAGGGGTAATGTACGGAAGCTTATTCGGGCCACTGTTTTTTTTTATTACGTTTAAACGGAAAATATTGCAAGTAAACGCAATACTTTGCGTGTAAACACAAAACTATTGCGAAAAAAAACTGATTTATTATTGCGAATAAACGCAAAGAGTTATAAAATAATTCAAGGAGACCGTGGCTAATCATTGTTTTACAACGAGATGATCATTAATGTCGCATTATTTTATCCCTAGCGACAGCGATGCATAAATGGGCACCGTGCACTGTATAACCATATATAAAATACTTGAATAATAATACAGCTGTTATTTCAACGCTGTAGCACATACCTTCTTAAGCATATTCCGGCCATTTTGTTGAAAAAGTTTTTGTTGCGTTTAAACGCAATAATTATTGTGACTAAACGCAAAATGTATTGCGATTAAACCCAATACTTTGCATTAAATCTTAATCCTTTGAGTGAACACGCTATAGTTTGCAAATAAACGCACAAATATTGGTAATAAAGTCAATATTAATGCCTAAATAAAAATTAATTATTGCGAAAAAACGTAAAGTCCGCAATAAAGGGTCGTGATATTTTAAAAGCAGGAGCAATAAAGGAATGTGATTAAAGGGGAATTATATGATAAAGGTTGCGCGTCAAAGATGCGCGATATGGATTTAACAACGTGCACTGTATCACATACCCAAATATTGCAGCCCCGTGCGGGATCCGGGTGGCCAAAAGAATAGACCGCAGTCGCGCTAGCTTGTCGTAAAAGGCGACTAAATAGCGCCCAGTACCCTGACCGGCGTGTCAGGTCGGTTTGCCTAAAGACCGACTGGGATCTGTGCCCCAGGTGGTTGAATGGGGTACCACTGGCAAGCTGGGGTTGTCATGGCCATAATACGGAAAACCTGACCGCAAACCATATTAGTGCACCGTGTTGGGAAAAATGCTACGTTCCTCGCACGTTAAAGAACGCTGCTGTAGTATTCGCTATGAGTGGGGATTTCGATCCCGCTACAGGAGGCTGAATTACCCGACCCTATCCATCCTCCCATTTGCCAGTGGCAATCTAAAATCCGTTACCCCTATTTTTCCTTGTGTCCCATCCAATTTTTATTCATCATCATTTCATGTTCATTTTATCATCCATTTCATGTTCATCGCCTGAATATAGCTGAAATAATGCTGCTCGGGCGTTAAACACCATTAATCAAGCAATCAATCAAATATTGCATTTACTGAATATTGTATGACATAAATCTATATCTCGATCGAGTTTGGCACAGAGATCTATTATTTAAAAAATAAGGTATAACGGGACACCTTTTGACAGTTATCTATCTGGGCAAGTCCAACGTGTCGCACTTAACTGCTGTTTCTCTGACTGGAAACCGGTAAGTTCCGGTGTGTCACAAGGATCAATACTCCCTCTTCTTTTTCTAATTTTTATTAACGATATCGTCGACGATATAAACGGTATAAAATTATTTGCCTACGATAGTGATATCGACAAAATTCACCACTGGGCTTCGCCGTGTCTCGCGAGTTTTAAGCCCCAGAAGACCGAAACGATGCTTGTTTCGCGTAAAAAGACTCGACAAGTACACCCTCTATTGCGGATGAACAGTATTTGTCTTCAGGATGTATCAAGACATAAACACTTGGGCATCTACTTCTCGGATGATGGCTCATGGTATAATATTGTTTAAAAGGCATTTTTAAGAGTCAATATCTTACGACGTGTACGCTTAATTTTCAATCGATTTACCTTAAGAAAAATGTATTTTCATATATTAGACCAATTTAGAATATAGTGACGTCGTTTGGGACAACAGGATTCAAACAAAAGTTAATAGAATCGAAAGCGTTCAGATAGAAGCGATGCGAATCGTAACGGGTGGCACAAAATTAACATCGCTCAAGGAAACGGGATGGCAAAATCTTTCTGATCGTAGAAAGAAACACAAACAAGTTATGATATACAAAATGGTGAACAGGAATACACTTGCGTATTTGAGTAATTTATTACCAAATATCAGGTCTAACTCTCATCGGCATTTCACACGCAAGTCTAACAATATTACTGATATTCGGACTAGGACGTCTTTATATTCAAATTATTTTCTGCCGTCAATTATTAAATTGTGGATTAATTCTGGATCGCTTAACATATTCAAGTCACGTATCGGAGCTCAAAATGAAAAACGTCCATTTTTTTATAATGCAGGTGGTAGGATGGGTCAAATCTTGCATGCCAGAATGCGCATGAATTGCAGCTGTCTGAATAAGCATCTATTCAGGCGCAGTCTGGTTGACAGTCCAAATTGTACATGCGGACAGATAGAGTCAAACAGACATTTCCTACTTTATTGTCATAAATATTCCGATCTTCGTCGAAGGACTATTTTTGCTTTGAATTTTTAAGTACAAATCGACTTAAACTTATTTCTTTATGGGTCAGATGCTATAACATTGGAACAGAATACTGAAGTTTTTTTAAAAGTGCAATCCTATATTCTAAAAAGTAAACGTTGTATAAATGCATAGACACATACAAGCATTTCATCAACACTTTCTTTTTTTCCTTTTCCTATCACATATATTAATTATTTTTTCATTCCTCTCTATTTTTTTATTATATAATTTATCAAACCTGTCAGAGCATGTATATTACATTTTGTTAAATACGTAATTTCATAACTGGAGACGGATTTGTAAAAGCTTCTCAGCTTGTTTCCGAATCCTTGTATTGTATTAACTGTATGTATAATGATATATCTATTTATTCAATTAAATATGTTTAAATTAAATCTATATCACAAGCTGTAGCAACCCGAGAACCCTATATGTTCCAAGGGTGATATAGTTTTGCTTGTAATATAGATTTTGGTATGTTACGTTTATTATTATCATATTTTAACAATACACGTTTAAGGTACATGACAAAAGTGCGACATAGGGTATGTGATATATGGACATGGGTGTGACATAGGAATATGTGTAAAAGCGTTGAAATAACAGCATATATTTCATATATGACCGTTTAAAATGGAAAAGATTTCCACCAACTTCTAAGAACAAAATGAATAACAAAGACACAAATGAATGGATTTATTATCGGTTTTTACTTGTTATCGAAATATTTGAAATTCTGTGTTGAATCCGGTCATATCATATCACACTTCCTTAACGTAGAATTAATGCGTTTTTCGCAATAATATTGCGTTGAAACGCAACGGGTTTTGCGGTTTTTCGCAATACTTATTGCGTTTATTTGCCATGATTGCGTTTAAGCGCAATACTTTTTTCGTTTAACAATTATTGCGTGTAATCGCAATGTTTTTAGCTTAAAGGCAATAAAACAAATTGTACAAAAAATTGCCAGAATATTTATTATTATCTCGTTACTGAATATTGTATGACTATTTATGTGCAAAGCGGAATTTTTGTTATGCCTAGATAGAGAAAATATTTATTGTAGTTGAAGACTAATTGCGACATGACTTTTGCTAACTTACTAACACGTGACTATCAAATACCTTAATGAGTTGTGTATAATACTTGTCTTTTTCTGTAATGTATATTATGTGCTGGGGCTTTACAATGATAGCCTAAAGTCATCGACCCACATAGCTGTCTAGCGCGTTCCCTGGATAGGGGAGGCGTCTTATTGGGGGACGGTAGGGTTATAATCGAGGAACATTATGGGTGACGTGTTTGGAGAGTGCTACGCTCCTTGCACGATAAAACCTGTTGAGATAGTACGCATGTATGGAATAGTAAGATGATTCATGTTTCTTGCCTTAAAAAATCAAGAAAACGATGGAATTTGATATGGTTAGTAAAGGATATTTGTAATTTTTTGTTCGAAAATGTATTCATAGAACCAAAATAAATAGCAAAAAGATTCACAATAAGAGAGTAAACACTAATCAAGAAAACAATTCCAATGTAAACAAAAAATTCAACTTACATTAACACGTTGTACAAATAGGACAACATGACCTTATGTGCCGCATATGACCATATATATACAACAGCCTTTCAACAATTGCGACATTCCTTGAGGTGAGTTTCTATATTACATGTAGTACTCCCCAACAAATGCGGAAAATGATCCCGTCTTGAAATTTTAACAACTCTTTGCTGATGTAAATGGAATACACAATAAAAATAAATAACAAAAGTAATCGATACACTAAACGAAAAACATTACTTTTGGCAGAAATGTGCAAAAGTTAACAGTGTAGAAAGTAACTAAACGAGTAGCTGGAATTTAAAAAAAACCATTATTTTTATAAGCGAAAAAAATTACGAAAAAAAAAGCCTAAAAACTGTTTAAAAAAAAGAAATTGCAAGTTATAATTAAAAAGAGTATTAAACAGAACAGTTAGTAACAGTAGACCAATATGATGAAGCAGAATATGGCATTTTGGACGTAAGGATGTGATGAATGTGCAAAAACGAAGGCTGCTATGCAAACTGTTCTCTTTGGAACACCTATGTAGCGTTTTGCTTCAGATAAATTGGGACCACTACTAGAAACCGAAAGAGGTTATAATTAAATCCTAGTGGACGGAGGCATTTCATATGACAAATAGAGAATCAAAATCAGTTTCTACTTTTCTTGTAGAAGAAGTCGTTCGGAGCTTTAGAATTTCTGAAATAGTAGATTACGACAAGTAGTTAAATATGATATTAATCTTGTTCAAGAATTTTGCCAGTCTAACAAAAGACGAGAACAACTCCCAACAAACCTGGTTAAGAGATACCACAGAACCCTTTAAGCAATATTGCGGGGATATGTCGGTGACAACAAAACAAAAGATTTGGATTTTCGGATAAGAGATATATAATATGATGGCATACAGGTATTCTGAACATCACATGCAGTAGAAATTTCACTCCTAATATTGTTATGTTAGGACAAAACGTTGACACTCCGCTACACCAACTATCAAATAAACTCCTGTAAATCGGTGGGTATGGAAACTACATGAAGGATAAAAAATCCACCAACTAGTTATTCGATGTTCACGTGGAGCTACGTTACGTCCAGATTTATGCCAGCTTGGGAACTTTTCAAAGTAAGTAAGAGACAACGTCGACGTCTATTTACCGCAACGGAAAACTAGTTATCGGTAATTTGTGTTATTTTCCTTTGATGTGTGCCAACTGATAATGCTTGTCTCAGCATACTAGCCGTGATACAAAAAATATCAGGCCGGGCATGCGTGACTCAAGGCTGAGGAATCTAAAAATAATTACGTCACAGTAACAGAATGTTCAAAAATAAACAAAGCAAGATGAAATAAAACAAGATCTAACCCCCACTCCCCCAATGAAAACGAACGAACAAACAAAACATCAATTATTACACATTTTCCTAGAAATATAGCATTCTCGCCCTCATAGAACTTGCATTAAATTCGTCTGCATGTATAATAGACCCCCTACAGCCCTCTTTTGTTTTAACGGGTTTTAAAAATGACATGCAATATTCTCTGCCCTCCGTTCCCGACCACCTGGGCTACGTTGACGCCGCTACCTTCCGTTAACAATCATACACTTCAAATAATCTGAACAAAACTTTCAAATTGCACAAACATCAACATTCAGCAGTAAGGTGACAAATCCCTGAATTCCTGTTCGTTCTCCATAAGAACTTGCGAATAACATCGCCAATTTTATGTCGGGGGGGGGGCATTATGTTTTACTCACGTCCGTCTGTCTGTCTATCCGTACGTACGAATGTCCGTCAAGCTTTTCTCAGAAACTGTACACAAGAACAATTTGAAATTTGGCAGGCTGATTCAGTATCATAAGTTGTACATGTACGTCCTAAACGACTTTCAGATCTGTCGGACAACTACTTCCTGTTTGCGACTGGGCCGATATGAAAATGTGTTAATACGAGTATGAAAATTTCCGTCAAGCTTTTCTCAGAAACCGTACATGAAAACAATTTGAAATTTGGCAGGATGGTTCAGTATCACAAGTTGTACGTCCTAAGCGACTTTCAGACCTGTAGGACAACTACTTCCTGCGGGGTCATCTGTGTCCAATTGACACATTCTTCGATTTTTTTGGTTAATTCGATAAATCACAAAACTGTAATAGGACCATTAACGGCAGTCAAATCCGGACTACACAAGAACCTACAACTCATCGCATACTGTCTGTACATCAATGAATTGTATAAAAAAAAATGATGTGTAAATCGTATCTCCCCTGGCCACTGCAAAGTACGAATAACACAGCAGCACCAAACAGTTACCAGAAATGATAACGATATTAAATACAAAATATAGAAAACAATAAAAAGTGAAACTGACACTCCATTGGAAAATCGGTCAGAAACGTTGGGTGTTGGCCAATGTATTTGAAATAATACGGTTCGACAAAGAGCAAAATATTTAAAAACACAAAATTTGACACCCCATATTATAATTAAGAGTAAAATAAAAGATTCTCATTCATAAACTATTACATAAACGATTAAAATGATTGATTGATTGATTGGATGTTTCCTTTACGTCCAGCGAGCGGTATTTCAGCTATATTCAGGACGGGAACAAGTTAACAAACAACAAATCAACGGAAAATGGGGGTGGCATTGGTCACAGGCAATACAATTTTGACTGCCACTGGAGTTTTGGGTAGGGGCGGAAAATTTAGCCTTTTGTAGCGGCTACAATGAGCCTACTATTTTTTCGAAATCTACAAAAGGGGTCTTTATCTTGCAAGGAGCGTGGCACTCTCCAAACACGTTATCCACTAGGGTTCGCGGTCAGGCTTTCCGTATTATGACCTGACAACCCCCAACGAGAGGGTCTCCCCTATCCGCCACCCGGGGACGCGCTGGGCTGCTCTGTGGGTCGAGCACTGGGAACCCTACCAATATGGTCCCAGACGATTAAAATGACTTGCTTTGTAACCTTACACAGGATCAATGAAATAAACGTCCACTCATTACGCCACATTCCGGTATAATGACGTAGATTCTAAATAACGTAGCACACCGTTTTTCACAGATCACTTCGACAAAATAGTCCCTTTGAAATTGTTTTGAATAACAGATTTATTTTGTAATTTTTGCAAACATTTGCATGGATTTTATCTAGATATATTTTTGGTTATAAATTACCGATAAACAAAAAATAAGGCAATTGATTTTAGATAGTGGCTTTCTCACGGTGATCTACCATATAACACATATCACATCAAAACGGACGGCGTATTTACAAGATTACGAATTAGGCGATCCCATGTGGCATCCGAATGTAGGAGCTATTGATATATAAATGCGTTTAACTACCCCAAATTTTTTAAATGCCGTTAGGAATATTTTGACAATCTTCAGAAAGTTATTTTAAAAGAAAAAGTAAGTGCAAGTTTATGTAGATTTTTGCAAACAAACTTGAAATAACGTTGTTTTAATTGTTTTATTTATAAGTTTTAAAATATCACATATTGATTCTAATATTTATACACTAGCGTGTGTGTATTTAAGTTCGATTTGTTTTCATAGTTGAACTTGTAGATTTATACTACTATGATAATTAATTTGTCAGTTTAGAACTACAGCTGAAATTATCACGACGCCAAGACAAGCGTTTGAAGTAAAATAGAAAAAATTGTAGAGGAAACCAACGAATATATATTTTATACAATATGCAACAAATATGTAAACAAGAGGACATAGTAAACATGATACGTAACAGAATGTACACAGTGGAAAAACTACAAGTCAGGGAAGGTCAAGAAGGATTGACGTAATAGACGTTTAGAGGAAAAACCGAAGATAACAGAATCAAAAGAGAAAATGAACAAAAACAACAAACTTCTGATTGAGATAATATTGAATAAGATGATCACAGAAACAAAGAACAATACATCTAAGATAGGAGGAACTACAATTAGAACAATTAGAAAGATTTAGTGTTTGTACTTAAGAGAATAGAACAAGGTAAGTTCAAAAAAGGACGCAAAGTGCTAAAGAGATTTTAGATGAAAATATTGTCAATCCGAAACATGTTAATACCATATCTATGAGACAGAACTTATTATACTAATAAATAAATTGTATGAGGAAACCTACTTTTGATTGACTAAAAATATTTTCTTTCTGAGGAAGGAAAACAATTAATAGTAATGAAGACAAGGTCACCTTAAGGACTCCTTTTTTAATCAATTTTAGCGACGTCAAAATCTCTGTAATTTTGTAGGGTCAAAACCGCCATGTTTCTTCTTTGGTAGCTATGTAAAATATAAACAATATATCGATAAATACATGTATATGAACTAATTAATTAAATCGTGCAAAGAAACATAAAACAAATTAAGAGAAAAAGGCTTTGTCATTAAATACTAAATTCAACACGGGACACATATTCTTTGTCGTCTGCTTGTTTATATAAGTTATATAAGACTGTGCCCAATGTCCTCCCCCTTTTTGACACCTCTATCTCTCATTTAATGCCTTTACAAAATGGATCCTTGGAGCATTAATTTAATGTTTGAAGAGAAATTTAAAAGAAGATTTGGTTATAGCTTGAAACAAAAACAATTGGAAGTTATTTCAGCAAGTTTAAACAGGAAAGATGTTGTGACGATTTTTCAACTGGATTTTTAAAGTATATATTTTATTGTACTACCACTAATGTTTGAAGAACTAAAGAATGGACAAAAAATATGTCTAGTTATTTCACCCCTGAAATGTCTAAAAATGATCAGGTGTACCAAGGCATCCGCAGCTGCTGTAGTGACAAGGGAAGAAAAGGATATCAATACTATCGGAGGTTTTTAAATAAATATATATTTATATACTTTAAACAAAACAAAAAAAACTAACAAGTCTTGGAAAAAGTGTTTAATTGTATTGCCTGTATTTATTGATAGACATTTAAAAGGGCAAAACAATCTGCTGAATGATTTCTTCTTTTTTGTGCGATATATCATTTTCCTTTTATTATTTCTATTTACAATTTTTTAAAGGAGTTAAAGGGGGGTAGTATGCATTAGTGTATTTGTCTCAGAAAATGGACAGTGAATGGAATCATATTATTCTAAAGTCAGAGTATTTATATATTGAATACAATGGACCAATGGCCTTTCTATGTTATTTTCCATATGGGGTACCCCTTTTCGATTATTATTTCGTTGAAAAACAAAGTTAATTTAATGTAAAATTAAGAGAGATTATTTATGTTAAAGAATAGGGGGTTTATTTGGTGTTATTAAAAATATAGGTTCGCATTGCTTTTCTGGCTGAAAAATGAAGGTCAAAAAGGGGGAGTTTAATTTTTTTCAAATTTCCTCGAGGTGCCCTTACGTATTCGAAATTTGATTTCTTCCTCCTAAATGTGAATAAAACTCCTTTTTTGTGTATTTTCATACCAAAGATTGCATTTCTTTCCAAAATATATTTACTTTAACAATCATTATTGACCAATCGCGTTTAACCTGACAGTTTTTTCACGCTTTACTTTGTGCTCATAAAATGGCCGCGCCCATACCGTTATGCAATAGTACATTGATACCTATAGAGATATTAAATAGATGCAGAATTAAGCAAATTGCATACCTTTAGTACTGTTGATTCAATTACAAAACTTGTATGTAATTGGGCATATACATCGATGTTCCTTTATGCTTTAAGTGCCGTTTTGTAAAGGCCACCATTGGAAAAAAAGTCGCGTTTTTGCAAGTAGTTTTTTTCTCCTCAGTTTGAGCTGCGCTTCAAAATTGATGTTTTTTATCTTTCCTGTTGGTGTTTTTCACATAGCATGTGTAGATGCCTATGTTCGACGACTGTTCTATCTTTAATTTTCATTCAGGGTCCACAATTGAACGAACGAAATGCGGTCTAAATGATCTTCCGAAAATTAACGGTTTTTGAAACAGACTATAACTTGTTCAAAACTGACCTAAATTTCATAGTACAACATTATGGTTGAATGCTGGACCTTCCTTCGGTGATTTGTAAACAGCGTTTCGAAATCGTTTAACATTTGTGGAATTATCGCCCATTATTATAACACAACCAGAAAGTCAGATTAGGGCCGAAAAAACGTAAAGATCATAGTTCTTTTATAATTGTCAAAAGTTCAACTTGAATCACTGAATTAGACTAAATTTGCTGTTTTATGCGTCCTGTAACATACAAACTCCAAATGAAGTGTACACATTGATCACGAGCCTTTCAGTCATTGTTTTATCATTCCCACCCCTAACGTTGCATTGAAAATAGCATGTTTCATGAAATAGACTATAGCTAATTAAAACGTGAATATAAACAATGAATTTTGTAATAATCTATGATTTTATGCAGAATTTATGCGCTTAAAGTAAAATTTGCCGAATTCAAATGCCAAAAGAAACATGTATAGAATACAATGGACCAATGGCCTTTCTATGTTATTTTCCATATGGGGTACCCCTTTTCGATTATTATTTCGTTGAAAAACAAAGTTAATTTAATGTAAAATTAAGAGAGATTATTTATGTTAAAGAATAGGGGGTTTATTTGGTGTTATTAAAAATATAGGTTCGCATTGCTTTTCTGGCTGAAAAATGAAGGTCAAAAAGGGGGAGTTTAATTTTTTTCAAATTTCCTCGAGGTGCCCTTACGTATTCGAAATTTGATTTCTTCCTCCTAAATGTGAATAAAACTCCTTTTTTGTGTATTTTCATACCAAAGATTGCATTTCTTTCCAAAATATATTTACTTTAACAATCATTATTGACCAATCGCGTTTAACCTGACAGTTTTTTCACGCTTTACTTTGTGCTCATAAAATGGCCGCGCCCATACCGTTATGCAATAGTACATTGATACCTATAAATTAAAGGTAGCGGAAACACGAGTGAATGTGATCACGTGTGTATTTGTTTACAATAACAAATCATCTGTTGTTTTGACAGATGTACACGTGGTAATTTGAATAAAATGCCTTTATTGGTTAGCTATATACTTATGAAGTATATGTCTGATATGGGTGGATGAGTTCCCGCGTTCGTGCATTTCATTCACTCGTGGATTTTTGGTATTTAAGAGAACTGTATGATTTGATAGGTGTTCGAAGTTTCGCCATACTGATAGCAGCTTTCATTGTACTATGTCCTATTCAGAAAAGTTACTCGATTTCGAACATGAATCTGCTAGTGATACAGTCAAACAACTTAGAGCATCTACCTTTGTTTCTACTGCCAGGGCCCAGCGCCATAAACATTTTCTTTGCTGAGAACTTTTTTATTCTCAATTTCATCCAATCAAATCTATCATTTTCCCTTGTTGTCATGGTAGTTGAGTAAATTCTCATGCTGAGCAAAACATTTTTACTCAAGTAAGTTTTATGGCGCCAGGCCCAGTTCTGGTTCTGACCTCGTTGATACTTTCCAGCTGTTAAAAAATATCTTGACGGGAAAATCACATCGCTTAAACAAGATTTGGTTGCGGTTAAACTTCAAGGCGAAGGAAACCAAATTCAGTTTTCGTTCTATTCCGACATTCTCACAGATCTAGCTCAACTTCAGAAACGCTTGCCGCAAGATGATAATGTGTCTATTAATATTTTGTCTGGAGCTATTGTTAAGCTTAATAAAATGAACAAGCTTATTCGCATCGCAGATAAGTCTCCGGGTGTATGGAAAACTGTCAGGAAGTATCAAAGTGATAATCTTGCGTCCTACTCGGAGGATGAAAAGCGACTCCGCTCAGCAGGAAACCGTGCTCTACGCTCTATACAGAAGAAAAGACCACACCCTTATGCTAGAAAACAGCCGGCTTCTGATACTGTTACTTCTGCTGCTGCTACTCAGCCCTTTGACTCTTCCAACAAGAACTATGGTCAATAGCCCTTTCGTACTACAAGAAAACGGAAGCTCTCGCCTTACGACATCTGCTAGCATTGCAACCAATTGGAAGTCCGAATGCCCACTCGGTAAATCAACCACAGCTCAAGGAAAACAATAAGGACATAAATTATAAGTATTTTCTAGACTTGTTTTGCAAACATCATAATTGTGATCAAATTGAATAATTTCTGCATCACGTTAAATACTTACAAAATAGGACATGGCGTCTGTAGCTAAAAGTGTCAAAAATAGTCTTAAGAATAATGTTACCTTTTGGATTCATATCGGTGCCTCAGAATTTGTTATTAATACAATTAAAAATGATTACGTTATACCTTTTATTTCAAATCCACCCTAATGAGATTTAAAAATAATAAATCGGCTCTTCAGCATTTATTTTTTATTGATGAATCGTTATCAGAGCTTTTAGAATTATGTTACATTGTTAAAACGCCTTTTCAACCGTTTGCGTAGCGGTACAAAGTTCCGGTAAAAAGTAGTGCATTTATGACTATAGTGCCTGAAATTTACGTATAGTGCTGCTTCTTGCCTTTTAGTGCCTTTAGTGCTTTTACAATAAGTAGTGATTTTAGACTATAGAACTATAAAAGCTGCTAAAATACGACGGTTGAGTTATAATAATAAGATACACTTGATCAAGCGTGGAGTCATAATAAAATTCATAGATATATATACAAGAAGGGTATCATCACAATTGCATTTTTCTATTAAAAACACTAAAAGCATCGGATTATACACAGTTGATATATTTATAGAATCCTGCCCCCCCCCCAAACCGCCCTTTAACTGTCTCATTCTTTCCATATGTAGGTTGTAGCACGTGTACCTCTAGCTCTATATAACCTTGTTTTTCAGTTTACTGATATACGACAGCTGTTGGTTTGTACAGTCCAGTATGAGTTGAAGTAGGTTGTTTTGGGTGACAAACTCTTGGTAAACATCGTTTCTGAGGTTATCTAGATAGCTTTTGATATTCCGGAGATGCCTTATCCGAACGTTTTCCAGCTTTGGACACTGAGAATAAAATGATGTAGATTACCTGGCTCATCTCCGCATAGGCAGCATATAGTTTTGATATTACTCTCTCCATACTTTTTTCTTGTATTAAACAGGTATGTTTGAGTTACAAGCTGATCTTGACTTCTGCCGCTCTTATTTTGCTAGGTACATTTTCTGCGACTTCCCAAATATTATGTCGTTGTGACATCGGGTTTTTCTGTAATTCTTTTCCTGCTTACTGACAAGGTTCACATCAACTCTCTTACCGCGTAGAATGATGCATCTAGAGATGCTTAGCATAGTGCAAGCTTCAATTGCTGCCTCTGACCTATATTTTGCGGTTGCCTGATTTTGTTATCTAAACATTATGTACTTATAATGAAGTGATGTTAATAATAAAAATACATAATAACATTCAAAAAACAGTACGTATTTTTGTCCACGGAAAACAAATTTTAGAGACGGCTAGCTTTTTAGGAAAGCTAATACTTGTCTCTATATTGAACTCGTTATCATTACGCCCAAAGCCGGGGTAATTTTTGATTGGATGATATTTTTACTGTCTAAAAAATTACTTCCGTTTATATCAAGAAGTGTATACAAAATTGTACCAAAGTTCACATTTGAATATTTTTATAAAATACAACTTTATTAACTAATTAAACAAATATTATTGTTATGCACAATCAAGAGAGAATCTTACTGTGACGTCATTTTATAAGTATAGACATGTTTACATGGTTTTCCTGGTCTAAAAATAAGGCCATAAAAAAAGAATCATTGTTTTGTCTCCACCTATTGGTAGCGAAATTACAACAAGGTGATCCCTGACGCTATTTATATATGCGTCTAAGTGATCGAGACTAGGTAAAAAGTAGTCTCGATCATCCAGACGCTTAATTACATTTGTGCGTCTGGATTCAGCTCTATATTAAACTTGTTATCATTACGCCCAAAACTGGGCGTAATTTTTGATTGGATGATATTTTTATTGTCTAAAAAATTACTTCCGTTCATATCAAGAAGTGTACAACAAATTGTACCAAAGTTTACATTTGAATATTTTTATAAAATATTACTTTATCAATTAATTAAACAAATATTATTGTTATGCAAAAGTAAGAGTGAATCTTACTGTGACGTCATATTATAAGTATAGATATGTTTGCATGGTTTTCCTGGTTTAAAAATAGGGCTCTAAAAATAGAATCATTGTTTGTCTCCACCTATTGGTAGCGAAATTAAAATAAGGTGATCCCAGACGCTATTATATATGCGTCTGGGTGATCGAGACTAGGTAAAATGCGGTTGATTCTAGATCTAAGTCAATTGAACGTTTTTGTGCGCAGAGATAAAATTAAGTTTGAAGATTGGAAAGTAGCGTTAAATTATTTTCTAAAGATTGTTTCATGTATAAATTTGATTTACAATCGGATATTTTCATTATAATATTTGCTTACAACAACAGATATATTTAGGATTTGAATGGAAAGGCAGTTTTTATTGTTTTACAGTTTTAGCGTTTGGTCTCTCTTCTGCACCGTATTTGTTTACTAAATGTTTAAGGCCTTTAGTGAATAAATGGTATAAACACTGTACTTTATTTAGATGACGGTTTTGGAATCGCCAAGAATCAAATGACTTGTAAAAAAGATTCTTTATTTGTAAAAAGATCACTAGAAGAAGCAGGTCTCCTAATAAACTTAAAGAAATCTGTTTTGAACCAATTCAAACATTAGAATGACTGGGTAAGGTATGGGATGCTCGAGATTTTTCTCTGAGTATTACAGAGAAGCAAATAAATGATACGTTAGAATCTTTAGAACAATTTCTAAGGGGTTTTCCTGTATTTACAGCACCCCAAGTGGCAAGGTCATGGGAGAAATTATATCCATGTCTCCTGTAGTAGGGGATTTGACATTTTTGATGACCCGTTTCCTATATTTTGCTATCTAGAAAAGATTTTCTTGGGACTCTTTTATAAATCTTGACTCTTATAATAAAATTGAGAGTTAATTAGATAATTTCAAGTATGTAAACAATAAAGTTCAAATTCTTATTCATTACCCAAAACGGTAGTGTATTCAGATGCTAGCTGTGTTGCTGCAGGGACCTTTATAGTAAACTTGGAAGAAAAAATATTTCACTATACTTGGACTCAGTTTGAGAGATCTATGAGTTCAACTTGAAGAGAGTTGAAAGCAATTGAATTGGCTTTGCAGTCTTTCAAGTCAGTGTTACGAAATAGTAAAATTGTTTGGTATACCGATAGTCAGAATTGTCAATCAATAATTAAGAAGGGCAGTACAAAATAGCATCTTCAAACTCTGGCCTTTTGGGATATTTCAAATTTGTTCAAAATACTCTATTAACTTGGAAATAATTTGGATTCCTAGGTAAAAAACAAGGCTGATTCTACTGTAGTCGTTTATTTTTGCTGTATTCTCATTGGACAAGACAAATATTTTCAGGGCATCAATTTCACGGTTGAAATGTCATCGGAACGTTCGGTCGTATCACATATTCATCCGCGTGTGTTTACAAACAAAATGAAGGACACGTCATTGTACGGTGCGCTTGAACTGCTTGGCCCAGTTATTATGCCGGAATTTAGTTTAGTTTCTGACATTTTATCAGACTTTGAAGAAGAACTGACGCAAAGTGACGAGGAATTGGCAGAAGCAATAAATGTAATAAATGAGGCAGAGGGATATGGAATTGACGTGACAAGGGCAAACGAAGCAGACGATGGCAAATCCGGACGGTTCCCAAGTATTAATGATGAAGAAAAGGAAAATATCATACGAAATACTGAAAGCTTAGCTACTAAAAGGCAGACCAAATATGGTGTAAATATTTTCAGGCGTAGGTGTCAAATTTAAGCAGACTCGTACATTGTATGATCTGCACAGCTTGTTCCTAGTCCCTTTCTAACTTCTCTATATTCTATATATTTCTCACTATATCTATCAAGAAACATAAATTGACTTCAGAATATTTTTTTTTAATTATCTTTTTCCCTTTTTTATTATTTTTTTTGCATAAATAAATGAAGAATCTGTATCATCCTTTTAAAATATTTGTTATATAAAATAAATCAAAAATATAAACAACTAGTATACTACAGTAAATGTAAATAATCATATTAAACAACTTTTTATAATGAGAACAGCAAAAAGATTGTGCGGGGCCACTAAGCATTCTGCTCACTTTGCACCAGCTAATAAAATAAGCTTAGGGGGGAATCGAACCCCCATACACAAACTTTCTGACAAAAAGTAACATAACAATTTTTCTTTAATTCACAAATATTCAAACTTTCATTCACAAAATCTATTTTTACTT
This sequence comes from Limnoperna fortunei, assembly GCA_944474755.1. Taxonomy (NCBI): domain Eukaryota; kingdom Metazoa; phylum Mollusca; class Bivalvia; order Mytilida; family Modiolidae; genus Limnoperna; species Limnoperna fortunei. The sequence goes on from OX104111.1 coordinate 105,788,568, forward strand.
CAAACTTTCAATTAATAAAATCAAAATTTAATACCAGCATAATATTTACATGCACATTTGTTAACTATTGCAATAAATTGGTGATTTAATGGTTCTAAAATTTACTGTGCTTACTAAATACAGTAAGTGAATATTAGCAGCCATCAATTAGTAGATAACTGTTTTGATTTTAAGATTTACAGGCATCAATTGGTGAATTGAGTTTACTGGCAACACTAAAAGGATATTTTAGACCACCAAATCACCAACTGATGATGGCAAACTTTCAAATACATTACGGTTATCTCCATTCTTATGCTACCTATAAAAAACTAAATTATCCGATGAGAAGGGGATTTTTTTTTTATTTACCGGTAATAATGTCAGAGGTTGCATTAACTTTTAACTGCATTAATCATGGAATTGATGCAACTTAAATATTAACGTCCAACCAGAATTGATGTTACTTCAAGAACTGCATTAGAATAAACCGAAATTATTGACCATAAAATCACCAATTGATGCCAGCAAATCTTCAAATACAATACAGTTATCTCCTAATTATATCTCTAAAATAATTGATTTTGAAGATTGGGCAACCACTACGGAGTTTTTAATTTTTATGAATGATATGCGAGTCCATTCACAGTTGAAATGTTTGCAAATGAGTCAAACTTGAATATTAAAAGATTTAATTCGAAATTTTGACATACCACACAGAGGCTATCGACGCTTTTTCGCAAGACTGAAGGACTAAAGATACATTGATTATTCCTAAATGGCCATCTGCGCCCTTCTGCACTAGAATATTTATTAAAAATTACGAATGTCGATGGTTTGTTAAAAGTGTTCTGGAATTTGAACCTAGACAGAACATTTTTATTCAGGGTATGAATAAAAAATCGATACTTGGTTCGGTTTTTTTAGGTCTGATGTGTTAGCTGTGAAGATGGATGCTTCATGTGTATGATTGTTTTAAATTGAAGTCTGAGTACTCTGATATACAAGTATAGTAAGGCTGGCGAGGTCTTTTATTGATGATGCTGGCGAGACTCAAGAGCGACGAGAACAGTTTTGGAAGATTGTTAAGGTCGTAATATATAATATTGTATATTTCCTGTTTTAATTTGACTCTTATCATTTATTGCTATTTGCAGACGTTTTCCGGACTGGATTGTGGAAGGATTTGCCTGCTTGTAAAGACCTGCAAGAGTTGTCGTCAATACTTCCAGAGTACTGCCTTCGTTCCAGAGCTGATAATACACGGCGAAAATATAAATATGCTTTTGACAATTTCTGTAAGTGGTGTTCGTGTCATAATATTAGTCCATTACCAGCATCTGATTTTCATGTGTCGTTATATTTAGTTCATTTATCCAAAAGACATAATTCTATTGAAAAGGTTAACGAGGCATTTTACGCTATTCACTGGTCTCATGGATTAGCAGGATTGACTAATCCTGACAATCCTTGCAAGTCTGATTTGTGTATTTTGGCTAGAGAAGGGGCCAATAGATCAGTAGGACATTTGGCTGTTAACAAGAAAGATCCTATATCAAGTGATATTTTGCAAAAAATTGTTACACAGTTTGGAAATATTTCTTCTTCTCTATATGATGTAAGAACATGTTGTATGTGTTTATTAAGTTATGCTGGTTTTTTACGTTTTTCTGAGCTTGTAAATCTTAGAAAAGCAGATATTGGTTTTTATCAATCGTATGTTTCATTATTTATAGAGAAAAGCAAGACGGATAAATTAAGAGAAGGAATACATGTTTTAATTTCTAGAATTTATTCATCTACTTGTCCAGTTAATATGTTGTAACGATATCTCAAATTAGCTTGTGTTCAAGAATCATCTGACTTTTTTCAGAAGTCTCGTATTTTGTAAAAAAATCTAAAACGTTAAGAGGTTCGAAATGTTTGTCTTATACAAGGGCTATAGAGATTTTGCTTCTAACTTTAGAAAGTGTTGGGTTAGATAAATCTAAATTTGGCTTGCATAGCCTTCGATCAGGAGGAGCTACTGCTGCCGCAAATGCGGGTGTAGATGATCGGCTGTTTAAGAAACATGGGAGGTGGGCTTCTGATACTGCAAAGGATGGCTATGTACACGAAAATGTTGATTATAAATTGTATGTAACTAAAAATTTAGGTATTTAATTTGTTGTTACGAGTAATTTTACATCAGTTTCTTTCTTTGTCATTCGAAGCTGTTACACAATGGCAAACAAATCTTATTTCCGTGTTTGAGTTTTATTTAATTAATAATTTATATTCGGTTGAGCAGGCGAATAAGAATATAGACAGAGATAACGTGTACACCATTGTTATAGATAAAGCCCATCTGTTAGATACTTGGTAATATTCAGATGTATAGCTAAGCATCTTATGACATGTCCATCAAAATAAACAAAAAATATAAATTACTCAAGATCAAACAAAAACATTTAAGCACTTCAGGGCCCAGCGCCATAAACATTTTCTTTGCTGAGAACTTTTTTATTCTCAATTTCATCCAATCAAATCTATCCTTTTCCCTTGTTGTCATGGTAGTTGAGTAAATTCTCATGCTGAGCAAAAAATTTTTACTCAAGTAGGTTTTATGGCGCTGGGCCCAGTTAGCTATTAACTTATATACATATGTATTAAAAAGATATATTTCCAATTTCAAACAGTTATTAACGTATATTATCAATTAAAAAATGTATATTTGTCAAATTTATAACATTTAATATATATATATACTGGTACACATCACTTAAAAAAAGATATCTATTTTATCTTAAGCTAATCTTATCCTTTCATAGGAGAAATGTTTCGGCCTACATTCCGAAGACTGAGAAATCAAAAGCTCCATTTGTGCTATTAACAGCAACATGGACTAGTGAAATTTTAAACATTTATAAACAAAAACTACATATTGAGAGTCCAGCAATTATTGCTATTTCACCAAATAGCTACAAATGTGACAAATTCAAATTAAAGCATACAGATAATAATAAAAAGGCAATGAAATAATACGTCAACATGAACATGATCTTATACACACGTTACTAAAAGCATACAAATCCTACGACAAGTTTATAAAAATTAACATGATAAACATAATTTTACAGCATCATTTATTATTCAGAACTTGTTCACCACCACTTCAATTTATTGGTACTAAGTTCTATATAATAATCATTTCTGCTATTTTTTTTAGAAAACTTTTAAATTATATTATTTTCTTCATCAAGAAGCTTTTAAATACAAATGTACAAATTGTAAACTATAAATTGTAGTTTTCATTAGAGAAAATATTATGCTCAATTATAAAAGCAAAAGAGAAATAGATCCAATACAGGAATAATTTCCTGGTACATCGAACATTTGAAACAAAGTGGTAGAAATATACCAAATGCAATTTTATGTACTAGGTAAATAAATATTTGACAAGTTTCCTCTATAAAAATGCAACCTAAAGGTGAAAAGTCAATTGATGCTGAAACTAAATAAAATTTATTCAAAAGTCTATGCATGAAGACATTACATATAACCATAAGTTTTATGTAGGCTTTGATAGTACATGTATATTTAAAAATTGGAACATTTTAAAATCTTTTAGTTATTGAATCGTCAAGTCAAAAAAGGAAGAATATCAGACAGCTACATTTAGTATTAGAAAAAATGCTTTAATATTTAGAAACATTAGACACTTCATTTCAATATACCTCCAATGGGAAACTACCCTATTTAAGAAGTGTTAGCTTAGTGAAAAAGCTGTTCTGCCACATGATAGCTGAGCTTAAAGAATTGGCATGTTTTGATTACCAAAAATCACATGATGAAATCCGCCTGATTGCAGAGTTTCATGTCGGCCTTGAACCATGTGACCAGAAAAGTACTTTACAAAACTTTGTTAAACCAAATTCTTTGATAAGACTTGTTATAAGTACTGTTGGAGTGGGAGTAGACGTGCCAGATGTGAGATTTATTTTACCTTGGGGAGTAACTGACTAAGTTCCTGAATATTGGCAAGAGGTAGGGAGAGACGGTAGAGATGGTTGACAATCAACTGCGTATATGGATACCACTAAACCACCAATTATCCATGCCAATAATGACATGAAAGCCATATGTGATGGAATATATCGTGCTTCAGACAAGCTGTCTTAAACTATATGACCCCTGCTCTCAAAGTGTGCAAGCACGAATTGGTATGTCACCTTAAATGTGAAATATGTGAATGTAAGAAGTGTGTTTGCTGTAATCTTTGTAAGTCAAGATGTCCATGTCATAAGTGTTAGGCAGTATTTCATTTGCAAGCAGTGTCAGTAGTTTCTCAAATACATTTAAACAAATCTGACTGATTTGTACAAAGACTTAAGATGGGTCATTTAAAACAAATGACTTATTAAAAACAATTTGGTATCATAATCAGACAAATAAAATTAATTAAGTTAAAAAGAACAAAATCTGTCCATTATCTTACACGAAATGTTCATGAATACTGCTTTGTAAGTCAAGATGTCCGGGTCATAAGTGTTAGGCAGCATATCATGTAATACAAGTTCATGTAGTACATGTAGTTTTTCAAATACATTTTGTCAATCTCACTGGTTGTAATTAGGTAAAAAAAGAACAAAAGCTGTGCAAGTTGTCAATCAGAAAAATAGCGTGTAAGTAAGGTACTAAAATTTCTAAAATGAAATCTTCATGAATACTCTAAGTCTAGAGAAGCCAGGAACGCATTACGTTGCGAGTGCTTTACTTGCAGTTTTTGTTCTGTTTAACTTTTCCAAAGTTTATTTGTTGACAGTTAACTTGTTCTATAATAGTAGAAATACTGCTTGCTGGACATCAATCAATCAATCAATTCCTTTGGTCTGTTCCTAGTTGATTTATCAAATGTACACTACACTTGTTTTAATCTTGAATATAACAGTTATCATTAGATCAATCAATCAATTCTGTTGGTTTATTCTTGATTTATCGTATGTAAACTTGTTCTATTCTTGAACATTCAATCAATCAATCAGTACAGATACTCAATTTCCACATACATACCTCTCGTTGTGCACTAGAACAGATTACTTTGTCGACCTGTTTTGCAATTCAACTGGCTTCTACCCTTATATTAATAATGTAGTTTTCAAATCCTTTAAAGTGTAGACATTTACACTTATGAAATAAGTTCTTTTGGCATAAAATTGTAAAAATTTGGAAATATTTTTTTTCAATGACACTTCTGACGATTTGGCGGTACAAATGTATTTGTCCTTGTCCATCACAACTGTTGTAAAAACTTCTTAATTTGACTTGCCTAGACTCCCTTTATTTAACTGCATCTAGACACCTATTTGTCCGAATATTGGTCGTTATAGTTCTCTAAATTATCTGTAAGATACGTGTAGACTTAGTTGTCAAGTAATGTGATATATATTATAAATTTTGACTTTGACAGTAATACACAAAACAGAATAAATGAATGCATTATTAAATGATGTTAACTCAATGCCCAATTGATAAAATATACTAGTTTAGTTTTTAACAAAACATGCCATCTTGTCTGTCACTGTCCGGCAAAGAGAACATAACTGGTTCCCAGTTATAACCTCTGCCACAGATCAACAACCATTAACTGTGGAACTACATGTGTCGTCTGTCTGTAATGTTTGTAAATATATTCACGGAAGTTTGCTTATTTTTTATATAGTATATTGATGTCAATTTGATATGGTATAACAAAAAAAGTCGAGACTGATCCACCATAAGAGATTCTTATCATGGCGTCAACCAATGGTATGGCAGAGGTGATTGTAGTTGATGTAGGATACCCGGAATCCCGGGCCTTGAGATTGCTTGTTTGTTGCCTTCTGCTTTAAATTTCTAATATTAAAAAAGTTTATGCTAACAGTTGATTCTTCTAAGATTCAACACAGACCAGCATTTATACATCACACCAATATTGATTCAATTATTTTACTTTTGAAGTCATTATTTCGGAACATAATTACTAAATCAGGAGTTCCAAATGTTGATGTACGAATTACTTAGTCAATTATGCTAACAATATTTTAATATTTTCCTTTTTATTATTACAAAGCAATTACAACTCAGTCATGATTAGATATCAATATAACAATTAATAAGTTGTTTTAGTTAATTATCCAAGTCAAAGTACTTACTTTACTAGAAGTTTATATACATTTTAATCAACCTGCATAATTAATATTGATTAAAGCTTAAGACGAGCAAAAAGTTTGTAATTATATTATATGTTATTGCATATCAGTAAAAAATTAGTACATTTGATTGGTTAACAACCAATCATGTGACATAATGGCAACATCACAAAATTTTGACAAACCTTGGTTCGTTAAATTCTATAAACTGTAGACTTTGATTGAAAAATGGTGATCAAAAGGTTATGTGAGCTTTTTATGCTGCATATTACATGTAATTCATGAATTCTAGAAATGTTACAGAATATTTAATTTATCCAAAGCATATTATATTTAGGATTTTATATAAATTGTAGATGTGTATTCAAATTATTTCAGCAATATTTTAAATGTGTTTTTATGTTATATATAAATATTACATATAGTTTAATCCCTCGCAAGGGTATAAACAGTGCCAAAGTAAAGGTTGAATTTAATCTTGATTACAAAATAAATATTACATAAAGTTTAATCCCTAGCAATTGTAAAAACTGTGCCTAAGTAAAGGTTGTATTTAATCTTGATTACAAGATTTAAGCAATGATATTTTGAACACATACAATTTGTGAGTTTTTGCTTGCCTCGGTGAAATACTGATGCAGTATGCGCTGCTCAACTTGTGCAGCGTCAAACGCATCAACATTCTTTGCAAGTATTCTCTGGGTTATGATACCCATTCTTTTTCTGAGAGATGGTAAAGATTGCTAAAAAATTCATATTGCATCTGAAACATAAATAAATATAATACATGTAAATTACAGAACTTAATTTAAATAAGTTGAATATACACCTATACAATTTCAATAATATGTCCTATAATAAAATAGATAAGGGGAGATATTTTTTTTTAGGAAACAGCTCAATTTCAATTTCAAGTGTGCTGGATGACAATCTCAGTTTACAAGGATTACCAGTCTTTATTCATATAAATATACATTATTTTCATTTAATTGTTTATTGTCAATATTTTATTCTTTCATTAGGCCCCATTCAACCAACCGTTCAAAATTACAAAATTTAAGAAGCTGATGATAAAAATATAACATAGAAAAGGGAGCTACGTAAGCAGCAGTATTAAAGTTATAATTGAATTATTCATACCTCTAGTGTAATATCAATTGCTGGACAAGATGTCTAGAGATTCTATTGCGGCTTGCAAAGGCTAATGCCCACATCATCTGATTTCTGCTGCTAGCAGAATGCCTACCAACTTCTGCACATTATCCCAGCATATTGAGTAACTTGGATCGAGACACCAAAAAGTAAAAGTAATTTAATGTGGCTTTTTTTTTCTTACAATAGCTATCAGCGGACATTTTTGGACCTAAAGAGCTACGGTTCCGCATCTAACAATCTTCCAAAAGATTCATTAGAAATAATAAGTCTATGTTTTAAGTTGTAGCACACTAATTTGCCAATTAACACAAATATAATGTTTAAAATATGGTATAAAGTATATGGATATCTACTAGTATGTTTAGAAATAAATAATTATGTGCTAGCGAAACCACATACTATAACAGTTCAATCCCTCATTTAAATAACATATATTCTTGCTAAAATATCTGCACACAAACAAATTCTGGGATCATAAAATTCCATTTTATCGCTCCAGGTGATATTACACCAAATGGCCTGCATTATCACGAATTATTATTTATATAGATATATGTTTTTATTACCTATTTGTTGGTAAATGTCATTCATCTTTTTCAGGGTCTGAAATATTAGATGACTCCAAAAGTGGAACAATACCATCTAAATCATCTTAGTCTTGATTTCCTTTTGATCCATTTGAGCTCTCTTCATCAGTTATTGCACCTGTTGTGGCTTCAAATTCGGCTTGGTATGCCGGCTTATTCTCTTCTGTGTAGGTACTTGCTGCACCAGATGCTACTAGTAAATCAAACTCAAGTTTCCAAGATCATGCTGAAATCAAAATTATATATGTCATTAAAGGCAGAAGTAGAAGAGAAAAATGGAAATCAAAAGAGTGGGAGGGGGCTATCTGGCCCAAAATTTGAAGAAACTTTAGGCTTGAATTCAGTTACTCATATTGTCATTCACTGTAATCAGTCAGATGTTTGGTTGTTCATGGTTTGAATTGGGCTTGACCCACTTTCAGCAATGTATCATCTTTATTATGGTATCCAGATGTTAATGGGGAAAGAAGCCAAGTCTTAAGTAGGAAAACAATAAAGATTGAAGTCAAGGACAACCTGACTGCAGTGGGACTGGAACCCGGAACATTAGTGTTGACAGGCTAAGGATTATAAGTTGATGATTAACTACCTAACCACTCAGCCGACTCAATTCCTCACACGCTGTAATACCTGTATATCAATTTTCCATTTCTTTATCTTGACATAACCTGTCAACAACAACAACCCTTGTCCCACTAACAATCTTTGAGCCGCTCCAAAAGCTGAAACAACAAATACACATTTCGGGTAGTTTTGTTCAATTTGCTTAACAAAAAAAGAACTATTAAAACATAACATGCATGCATGCCAAAATGGCTTGCTTGGTTAATGGTATTGCTTTTTTTGGCATAAATTAACTGAATAAAAATTTTGATAATGTAGGTAGTAAAACATAAAAATAAATTTAGATTTGATTAATATTATTTGCAACAAAAAATAAATCATAATAACAAAAAAGTAATGAAAAGCCCAAGAAATATTCATGACTCCTTAGGCCATTTTTTCTAAAAGATGACTTCAAAATGGAATCAAACTTATTAACCTGTATATAGTTTGTAATTGTGGTAAGAATTGGTACCTAGTGGTTGCACCCAGATCTGTAGATTTCAATGAATAAAATATCTTGGAGAAATGTGATCTTTGACGGAATTCTCAGGTGCAGCATGGTAGACACGAGGAACCTATATGTTAGAATAAGAGGACCAGGGTTTCCTTCAATGAAATAGATAATCTGTCAATATTGTTTTTAGCATTAACAATAGACAAGATATCTTTAATGTAACAGTGATTTGTATACTATTTCTATTTACAGATTTTTGAATTGTGAGTTGTTTTCTTCTAAAGGTATTTGTTCAGGTTTACTTCCTTAGGTGCATGGGTCATTGATTTATAGGCAGACAAATATTTTCCTAAAAGACTACAGTAAATTTCCTACAAACAAATTGAACGCCTAACGTCATTTGTCAGAATCAGTTCTGCATAAGCTTTTGGCTAGACAAAACTCTTTCTTTAGATTCATGGTCAATTTTTAAAAATATTTTTACATTTTTGTATTCAAAACAAAATGGAAAGGTCTAAGTTTTAATACAGTCTAGTAAATTATTGACAGAGCTGGTTTCTAAATTTATATTAGGTTTCTGAAGTTCTTTCTTATGTAAAGTTTAGAAATATTTAAAAAAAAACAATTTCCAAATTATGATTGATTGAACAAAGCATTTGCAGGCAACAATCTACAGTTCTATTTATTAATAGCTTGTTGATGTTTCTATAGTTAAATTGTTCAAACTTTATATCAGTTAAAAAATATACTTTAAAAAGGATCTTGGTATTACAAAAGTTTTCATAAGGAGCTGAAAACGTTTAAGACAGAAGTTTTGAACGAGGAGTTGGAGACTTAAGCGACTTTAATAATTTGTAAAGGGCACTGAAGACATCACGAGCATATATCATATTTGATATCAGCTTAAAAAAATTTGGTAAAAGAGGATTTAGCTTAGCTGAATTAAAGAGGCTGTATGATAATGCTTATAAGAACAGAGATGTTGAAACTAGACAATCGAATCTCCTCCAAAAATTTCTTGTATTCTCGACTACAAGGCTAGAATACATAATGAATTAAAAAGAGACCCTCACACTATTAAGGAAGCAGTTCATGACGTACTGAACTATATAGAAACCATGAAAAACCTTAACCAAACTGAAGATGGAAAAAAGACTTCAGTAAGACATGTTAGGTAAATGTAAAATCTGGCAATGACAAAACTACCCAGTTTACAAGTAAAGGAACTGATGAGTCCCATTTTAATAGAAAAAAAATTAAGAGATGGCCTGCTGAAGCTGAAAATCAGAAGATTTATTTTTGATTCATGTGATAAGAACGTATTGTCTCAATGAGTTGTAAATGGGTAAGAACCATGAAGTAATGTTGATAACAAGGAGAAATTGTCACATGGGTAATTGCGATTCAGAAACACTTGGCGAAAAAGGAAACGAAATTCTTAAATTAGAGAAGTATGAGTATCATTTGCCTGAAGTCGCCGATAAAAATGACAGGGAAGTGTTGAGAAACGATGGTGTTTATATTGAAGGAAAAATTGAAGGTTGCGTTAACTGCAGACCCGGAGCTGCACGCAGGGATGTATCAACGAGAGTTTATAATAAAGTTCCAGTTCTTAAACGGCAAAAATTAAAAAGTCACAAAGTATGGCTAGTGTCAATGGTCAGCCCCTAGTTAAAAGCGGTGAAGCTATTTTTACTCTGTAAATGGTTGACTTCGTTCTTGAAAAACAACTTGTAGGTGCTGAAAGTGAAGATGAAATTTTGTTAGAATTTAGATATGTTAATGGAACGCGAAAATGGAGTCTTCTTATAGTTGTCTAAAGGTGCAAGACTGTTAAATGGTGCTACCATCCAATGTGTTCGAAGTTGAACCTTGATCGCATCCCTACATTTATTGAAAGGTATCCTGTTGTGATGGCTTTTTGTGTTAAGTGAATATACATGTAAGTAATGTAAGAAACCAAGACGCATAACAAGTTACTGAAACTTTCACAAAATGGGTTGAAATATTGTTAGAATGGCGGAGAAAGTTAAAAATAGGAATGTAATTACACAATTACTAGACCAAGGGATAATTCAGAGATTAAATTCATCTTGATCACGACCGCTTTTATTGTTAAGAAATTGTACGACCCTGTGGATTATAGGTTCCTTAATTCTTGGACTCTACAGGACGCTTATTCATTGCCTTAAATACAATGCCTTGATTCAGTTGCTGGGGCTACCATATTTTCCACTTTTTATTTGAATAGTGGGTACCATCAAATCCAAGTTCAAGCTAAAATATAACAAAAACTGCCTTTTGCACAAAATATGGCCTTTATGAATTCAAACAATGCCATTTGGTTATGTAATGGCCCTGCGACAGGTCAACGATTGATGGAATTCGTACTTAAAGGACTGCCATGGCAAATTTTTAATCAAATTAGTCGGTTGGACATAGTGATTCAAAGAATTTAAGAGGCAGGTCTAAAATTGAAGCCTAAAAAGTTAACTATTGAAATCACAGGTCAAGTTTTTTCCTAAAAAGGGGCATTGAGCCAAACCCAGAAAATGGACCAAACATCCTTAATTTGTTCTTGGTATGAGAAGTTATTACCGCAGACACATCAAAGATTGCAGCATCATAGTAACCCTTTGACAAATAATAAATAAAACTAGAAAAACTATGAGCAATGTTCGCTAATTTATACCTAATTTTTAAAACATTCCAAATATTAATTTGATCAAAATGTTAAATATCATGTGCACAATGGGACTATGTGACAAGAATTCTGTGAAAGATTCATCAAAGTCCATTCAGTTGTGTATGTGTAGTTGCGGATAAGAGATCGGTACCCCTTAATGTGAATGAAGCTGCACAATGGGACTATGTGACAAAGAATCTGTGAAAGGTTAATCAAGTGCCGTTCAGTGGTGTAGATGGAGTTGCGGATGACATGGATACCCTACCCTTAATGACAACCCCAAAAATTATAGCGATCAAAATGTAAAATATCAGGTCGAGTTGTGGATAAAAGATACCCCTTATGTCAATGACAAAGTTCATGTTTTGGTATGGGAAACCCCAAAAATCATTCAAAATGATAAATATCAGGTGCTCAATGTTCTGTGTAAATCTTATCAAATTACATTAAATTACATTCAGTAGTGTAGGAGGAAGTGCGGAAAAGAGAAAGTGAAAAAGACGGATGGGTCATCCCCACAAGTCAGGGTTTCTGTGTCCACGAAACCTTAAAAGCTAGGAAATTCCAGGGCTAAAAGATTTTCGTATGACGTCAATCCTTCTAAATATCAACCAATGAAATTGCTTGAAAGAAGCAACTGTTTGGCAGTAGTCATACTTAATCATTCTTGAGTGGGAAGAAAACGTAACGCAACTAATAAATAATGCGGTAATAAAAAAACTATTAACACTACTGTACAAAATACACGGACTTTCACATGGTCTATGCAACACATCCGTTCGGTTTATTTACAATCGACATCGGGATATACCCTAACCAAGTCGTGAATGAAAGCGAGCTTTTGATTGACTACATTAAGGTATGATGTAGCCAATCAAAAAAGTGACTTCTAGACGGGGAATTTCCTAGCTATGTTTGTCAGGGTTTCGTGGACACAATCGAATGTGGACACAGAAACCCTGACTTGTGAGGATGCGGATGCGAATGTCAAATTGCCTTTGATAAGTTAAAAAGAGTTTTTACAAGTACTGAAATTATGGTTTTCCCTATGGATGAGGGTGAATTTTTCTTCGACACTGATGCATCAAATGTTACAATAGGAGCTGTTTTTAGTCAAATGCAAAATCGTCAACAGAAAGTTATTGCATATGGCAGCCAAACTTTAAACAAAGCGGAGAAACGTAATTGTGTGACTGACAAAGAATTACTGTCCGTAAGATATTTTGTTGAATATTATAAGCAGTAGTTATAAGGCAGAAAATTGTTTTTGCGAACTGATCATCAAACACTTGTTTAGTTGTTTAGTTTTAAAGAACCAAAAGATCGTATTGCAAGATGGCAAGAAATTGTATCCCCTTTTGATTTTTACAACAAGTACAGACAGTCAAGAACGAAAACAGCAATGCTAATTGTATGTCAAAAATCCCTCTTATGTAATCAATGTGATACCCTTGAAGACCTCAGATGTCATGCATGACCTTTAAATCACAATTTTGACATTGGTGCAATTTTTAAATAGAATGAGTCAGGACAGATGCCTTTGTCTCATTATACTAAGCAAAACAGTGCTGTCACTAAACATTACTGGTATATTTGGGTTTCCGATTTGATTAAAGAATGCCTCCTTTATAAAAAAAGTCCCTGGATCTGAATATGTTGATGAGAAGTTACAACTGATATCCCCTTTTGTATTAAAGTCCTGGGACCATACTGGGAGGGTTCCCAGTGCTCGACCCACAGAGCAGCCCCAACGCGTTCCCGGGTGGCGGATAGGGGAGACCCTCTCGTTGGGGGTTTGTCCGGGTATAAATTCGGAAAGCCTGACCGTGGACCGTAGTGTGTAACGTGTTTGGAGAGTGCCACGCTCCTTGCACGATAAAGACCCCTTTTGTAGATTTCGAAAAAAAGTAGGCCCATTGTAGCCGCTACAAAAGGCTAAATTTCCCCCCTACCCAAAACTCCATACTTTTCCAGTTTCAAAATTGTATTCCCTGTGACCCATCCCACCCCCATTTTTCGTTGGTTGTTAACTTGATCCTGTCCTGAATATAGCTAAAATACTGCTCGCTGGACGTAAAGCAAACATCCAATCAATCAATCTATGTATTAAAGTCTTAAGTTTCTGAAAACTTCATTGTTCTTTGATATCTGGTCATCTTGGCAGAAAGAAAACCAAAGCAAAATTAAGCTTAAGATATTATTGATTCAGTATGAAAGAAGATGTTAATGTGTTTATCAGTCTATGAAATAGATATGAAGCAAATACAATTCCTCAAAAATTATCAAGAGCGTCTAGAGGTTTAATGAATGTTGGTGCTCCATTTGATCGTTTTAGTGTTGATATTATGGACCTTTGCCAGAAACTCCTAGTGGAAATATACATGAACATTACCAGTTACTGAAAATTTCACAAAATGGGTTGAAATATTTGACGTGCCTAACCAAACAGCTGGTACCAGTGAAATTTAAAATGAAGTAATCTGTAGATATGGTTGTCCGCTTGCTATTCTACAGATAAAGGACGTAATTTCGAAAGTGAGATTTTCCAACAAATAGGCAGACTTTTTGAAGGACGAAAAAACGAACTAGCCCCGATACCCAAAATTTAATGGAAAAGGAAAGGTTTAATAGAACTATATTGCCTATAATAAAATCCTATCTAAGACGAGAAAAAATTAGGACCTTAATATATAGCGTTTAGCCGGAGCTTACAGGGTAAACCCTAATGAAACAACTGGGTTAACCACACACACGAAAATCATGCACAAATAATTAAAGACTTCAATAACGTACATGCAGTCGCCCGAAAACATTTATATGTTAATGTACAGCCTAGACTGGGTCAACATGATGTAAAGACTAAACTGTTGAAATACAACATTTATCACAATGTATGGCTTAGAAATGAAACTCGGAAGAACAGGAATGACCCAAGGTACAGCCCATGTATATTGGTCCTATGATTGTTACACAACGTTTCAATGCTTTAAATTACCAAGTCCAAATAGGAAATCGGACACCAAGGGTTTTGAATAATGACAAACTTATTTAGGAAAAACTATATTAAAAGTGGATGAAAAGGCTTGTTGTGTTTATTGCAAACAATAAAAAAGTAGTTGTTCAAATTAAATTAAATAATTTTTAAAACAATTGTGTCAACAGACCGATGTCATGTTTTTTAATGGTGTTTAGTTTGAACATGGCTTTAATGATGGGCTTTTCAACGGAATTTCTCAAAGCGTGGTGTGGAGCTAATAAATCTATCGAATGCATACAAAGGAAAATGTACAAGGGGAGGATGAAGACGCATCACTGGAAAGAACACGTTCCCTGGACAATACTCCTTTTTATTGTTTGATCTGTATGTTCCGTTCTACATATTGGAATGAATTTGAGAAGCATCAAATCACTTTCAAACCTCATCCCTACCAAAAGGCGGACTCCATGAGGGAAGGAACATTCTAAGGAGATGGGTATTATAAGTGTTGTGGTGATAAAGTTTAGATCTTCAATGCCGATCCATCCGACCTTGATTATATGACATTTTGCCCTGCTGAATGTTGGACTTCCATGAAAAGAACGAGCACGAATAATCCCGTTACAGTGAATTTACGACTATTAGGTACAACCCGGCCTGCTGGTCTACTATCCACTGTAGACAACCTGCGCCATCCAATAAATTTCCAGTTGCTACTATGCCGGCCAGGCCGCTAGAGCACAGGTTCTGCCTATTTCTACTTTCAACGTTACAACTTTTGATTTTGACCTTTAAATGTTGACTTCCACTACATCCACTGTCCAGTCGCCACCATCCGCCTCTACTCCATCTGAGCACTCTTACCTCCACCAGCATATACCACTTGGTCTAGCAACTTCCGTCCACACCGTACTGGTTTTTACTGGATTTACATCCTCCTGAGGATATTCTTCCTCAGCTTTTGGGAGAAAGAGCAGAGTCGTCGTTTACTTCTGTAGAGAAACCTTGTGTCGTAAAGTCTGGAAGCTGTGCCACTTGCTTATACGTCTCATGCCACAGTGCCGGCAGCGTAGGCCAAGCTGACCAACTCACATGAACTGATGCACCGGGAGATCAGCAACAACATCAACGGGATCAAATTGATTGAATCCTCCATTTCAACTAGAAAGGATGATGGTTTACCAAACAAATGTGTTGAACAAGGTATTGAAACAGTCAATTCAACTTCGATGAAGATGTGCGTAACTGCCAGGATCACTCCATACCCCAAACCTGCAATAAGAACAAAGAAACACCTTAACTAAATAGGCAAATCTCTCGATAGGACATTGATTTTGAAATTTAAATATTGGGTTTATCATATTTAGAAATTATGGAAATGTATACATCTTGGAAATTGTAGGAAAATTAATACAAAATTTGATAAATAAGTTACCTTTCTTTTGTTTTTGGGTTAGCTGTGGTATTATGTCGCATAACATTTGTTTCAAAGAAAAAAGAATCTTACAAATAATTAAAGTTTCCTTTTGGTAATTTAAATTTGCTGTACGCGTAATGTTTAAAGGGGGGTTTAATCTAGTGATATTGTGTATTATTATTTGAATATTGTTTGAATTGATATAAATGTGATTGACTCAAAGTCTATCATTTGAGCGTCCAGTCAGCTGGTGATGACATGTCAAGCGTTAATTGTTTATTTGCAAACGACATTGACAGAAAATATTTTTTTTAGTGTTTGAAACAATACTTGCTGAACATGCGATCTTAAAATGTCGTCTGCACATTCATACATCATTTCAATGTTCACATATTTTCACAAACACATTTTTATCATTCATTTTAGTATATTTTCTATGTTGTACTTCTAGTTAAAAACCTTGGATAAATTTACGATGGAAACTGTCCACTGTTGAATAAATCTGTTACTTTTTTACAATAACAGCAAGACGTGCACATGCAGCAGTCACCCTTTTTTAATTAATTGCTAATTAGAATACATCACACGCATATTTCAATGTTCTGCCGTTTTCGGTACTTAAGTTTAAGTCAATGTTGAAATCGGGTGATTTTTCAAAAAGGAATGTAGTTATTAATGTAATTACAGGCTTAACGAGTGTCATTTCATCCATTAATGTAGTTTTCGATCTGTCACTCACAATTATTGGCAATCTTTGTATTTTTGTCTGCAGGTAAACCACGCAAATGTTTACCTTGTTAGCGTGGTACTACTTTCGGTTGCGCCAGTAGTTATAAAATTGTATATTGTTGTTAACAAAAGTTGTTATATTTGTATAGAATGTTATTTAATTAAATGAAATTTATAATTATAATGAAATTTAGTTTTAATCATTTATTGTATAAAATGTCATGTCAAGTTCTTTTGCGGAAAAGTTTGAGTTCCTCCAACAAATATTTTTATACAAGATTACAGTAGATTTTCTACAAACGCTGTCAATCCAACGCCTGGGGTCACTTAAGAGGTAGAATCGGTTCTGCTAAAGCTTCTGGCTAGACTAGACTTTTTGAGGTTCATGGTAAATTTTAGCTAATTAATCCGTTTTTAAATTATTTTATTATTTTCTTATTTAAAAAAATGAAAAGAGCTTATTTTTTATATGTTCTAAAGTAAACTTTTCTTTCCAGTAAACTGAAGTGGTCTCTAAATGTTATTAGGTTGCAGAAGTTGTTTTTCTGTAAATTTTAAAAATATTTCAAAAACATTTTCCAAATTTAGCCTGACTGAACAATAGTTTTGCAGGCAAAAAGCTTCAGTTCTTTTATTTGCTAACTTGTTGATGTTTCTATAGTTAAATTGTTTAAGTTTTAAAACAGTAAATAAATAGGATTTTGGCATTAAAGGAGTTTTCACATGGTGCTTCATAGTTTTAACACTGAACTTTTCAACGAGAAGTTAACTTGTTAAGGGCATAGAAGACATCACAAGGTGGGATGCCTGTGTATTTAGTTTAATGAGGATCTTATATTTGATATTCTAAAAACGAATCAGCTTAAAACAATTTAGTAAAAAAGAATTTTACAACCTTCTTGCGGAATAGCATAAAATTATCTGATGTATCTTTTGAGCAGCTAAAATTTGGCATGTGTGTGTGTGCTAATATTTATAGCAATATATCGTGCTAAGCCATTCTCTGAAGGACAGATAGTTGAAGTTTTCTTTAGAAATTAAAAAAAAATGTCGAGAGTTATTGTGTTATAATTAGAGAAATACAAAGTGTTTCCTTATCTGCAATGAACTGGCGTATGTTATTATAGCGACTTGAGAATAGACAGTTGTTATAAATGAAAAGCTCCAACAACATCTCATTCCTTTGCATTTATATTTTTTGGGTTCGGACAAAACGCGCGTCTAGCGTAGTTAATTATATTAACCTTGGTATCTTTGATGACATTTTTATATTGAATAAAGTATTAATATTACATGAAATACATAATTATTAACAATAATACAATATAGAAACTGACAAACAGTTGTATGCTATTATCTTAAGAAGGCGACAGATTCATAGTATTGGCATTTAGTAAAAGGTCTTGGGGTCAAGTCCCTTGCGCGCTACAAAATGCTTTGTCTGATGCAGTCATATCGGTCCACTTTAGACCCACATTAATGCTTATCTTCAACCAATTAGATTTTTCACAACAAATCGATTCCAATAAGCATGTTTACCCACAATCGTCTCATTTCCGAAATTTAGTATTAACTAATCGGCCCAGTAAGTTTACAAATTTATTCATTTTAATTTCTTTATTGAGTATTTAAGTTTTTTGAAAGAAAACCCAAGATGTTCTCAATGCAACCATTATGGGTTTTATATTGTGTGTTCAACACTGATAGGGAAAATTGAAAACCAAACTGCATAAATTCAGCGTTAGTTGAAAATTACTTTATTTTGTCAGCAGTGTGGGATAAGCAATTGACTAAATATAAATCCGAACACTTACAAAAATTATGTGTCGGCAAAAAGTAATTTTGAATAATTGTATGTTTGCTTTACGTTTAGGAAGCAGTATTTCAGCTGTATCAGAACAATACAATAATAAAAAACAGTAAACCAATTGAAAAAGTTATTGAAAAATGGGAACAACATTTTGACAGCAAGTGGAAAAGGACACATTAATGGCTTTTAATGGAGAAGTTAGCCTTCGCAGCGACTACAATGACTTCAAAGAAAGATATTTATCGTGCAGAGCAACGATCGTAGCACTCTATACACATGTTATCCCACTATGGTACGCTGTCAAGCTTTGCTTTTTATAACCTGTCAACCCCCACCTCTATGGATCAAGCTGTGGGAACCCTCCCAGTTCAAGTCCAAAACAGATAGATTGATTGGATGTCTGCTTAACGTCCAGCGAGCAGTATTTCAGATATATTCAGGACAGGAACAAGTTAACAAACAATAAATCAACGGAAAATGGGGGTGGGATGGGTCACAGGGAATACAATTTTGACTGCCACTGGAAAAGTATGGAGTTTTGGGTAGGGGCGGAAAATTTAGCCTTTTGTAGCGGCTACAATGAGCCTACTATTTTTCAAAATTTACAAAATTTGCACTCTCCACACACGTTACCCACTACGGTCCGCGGTCAGGTTTTCCGTATTATGACCTGACAACCCCCAAACGAGACGGTATTCATTATCCGCCATCCGGGGACGCGCTGGGCTGCTCTGCTCTGAGCACTGGAACCCTCCCAATATGCTCCCAGTCCAAAATAGAATAAGAATTCAAAAGACATGCAAACTACAAGTCAGTTTAAATGAAGATATGGATTGGCAGAGGAAGTGCTTGATCAAGAAATGTTATTTCTAATGCAATATCAGACCACGAAAGACCACCATGACTGCTTAATACCTACTATTGAAATTGTACAAATCACATCAATTATAGTCATCATGTTATGCCACAGTCGTCCTGTTGTCAAAACTTCTTACTAAAGAATCAGATAGTTGCATTACATTGTGTTATGTTTTAACAACTTATAAATTTATCCAATTCATTCGTGTATTTAAAAAAAATCCAAAAGAAACCAGGTGAAAAACTGACATCAGGGTTTTTAATATAAGAAAAGAGAGATTTGTCTGATAAAAGCTCCTGTTGCAACACATAAACATTTATTTGTCACTTTAGGCAGTGAATACAAATGGACTTAACATATAATCTGGTAGAAAAAGCATTTAAACGTCTTAGAACACGTAAGATTGAAATTGAAAAAAGAATATCTTAAAAAATAAATTTCTCAAACCGATTCTGTAATATGGGACAATTGGGTGCAGGTTAATTCAGAAAAACTACATGAATTCAAATTGATTGATTGATTGATTAATGGTGTTTAACGCCCGAGCAGCAATATTTCAGCTATATTCAGGCGATGAACATGAAATGGATGATAAAATGAACATGAAATGATGATGAATGAAAATGGGAAGGGACACAAGGAAAAATAGGGGTAACGGATTTTAGATTGCCACTGGCAAATGGGAGGATGGATAGGGTCGGGCAATTTAGCCTCCTGTAGCGGGATCGAAATCCCTTCTCATAGCGAATACTACAGCAGCGTTCTTTAACGTCCGAGGAACGTGGCATTTTTCCCAACACGGTGCACTAATATGGTTTGCGGTCAGGTTTTCCGTATTATGGCCTGACAACCCCAGCTTGCCAGGGGTATCGCCTCCTACTGAAGGTAGGTTTATATTCTGGTATAAAATAAGCTAGATTTTAAGATATGTTAAAAATGTTAATGGTGACTGGCAAAATATACTCTTAAAAGAGTTGAAACCATATGTAGAGGAAAGAGTTATTTACCTTCAAGAAGAAAAGTTGTTAGAAATTGTACATGTTCGTTAAAATCCCTTCTGGAGCCATGTTATCAGATGCCTTGCTTTAGCCAAACCACTGGTGAAAATCGCTTAACATATGTACTTTCTTTAGACATTTTAAAATTCAAGTACAGGAAAGTGTATCTTAACTGGAAAGTTAAGGGAATGCAGTATGTAAAAGACATTTTTGAATGCAAAGAAACCTTTATCCTATGTTTTGTCTAATGTACCTAGATAGATAAAAGAGGAGACATGTGCTTTTCAATGAATTAGTTTTTTTAAAATACAAATATATATGTTTGTCTTTATCACAGTGTTGTATTACAACCCTCTCATAACCCCTTGTCTGGTGGTGTGTAGAGGTTATTTTACAATCCTGACTATTACCATAAAGAAATAAAAGAAAGGTTTTTTTTCTTTTAGCGAAAGATAGAAGAGAAGGCGTTTATTCTAAAGTAGATGTCAAGTATACAGTTTAAGTTTAAAGTTGATCACCAAATCTAATCACCGGAATTAGATTTATAAAATATAAGTTTTGCTTTACGTCCAGCGTAAGTTAATAAACAATAAATCAAAGGCAAAGGGGTGGGGAAGGGAAATAAGGAACAAATATTGACACTGCCACTGGAAAAGTATGGAGTGGGCGAAGAATGTAGTCTTTTGTAGCACTACATAAGCCTTCTCCTTTTGCACTCTACAAAAGGGGTCTTTATTGTGCAAGAAGCAAGGAGCATGGGTCTTAGTCAGGACCCAGATCATTGATCTAGATCTGTTGGGATTCCCACACTTTCTACCGTTACGTCCTCCTATTCCAGGCCGGTTTATGAAAAAGGTTATTTAGGTTCAGCCATGCGCTCTACCACAGCACTTACTGTCTGTAACAATGGTTTTGCTGTACCTGGTATATCCTTCCCTCTGTATCAGGCGTTTCTTGTTCAACTTGGATTTGACCTCCCCACCACTTTCAAGGACAGGGTATGCATCATTATCCTTACTGGTCTCGGCCAGCCTTGGTAGGAATGATACTTTAGAGCCCCGTTTACACAAAAATATACACTGAAGAGTACTTTTAGGGTAGATGACTATTTGTTGATATCAACATAAGTACTTGATGCTCCCAGGAGCCTGTAATCGCTCACATGGAACACAAATGACTTCAAATATATTAAAAAATTCCGAAATTTACAGTTTTGTACAAGTTATTCTAGCTTTTAAGCTACTGGGCAAAATCTAAACATTTTTTTTAAATTTAGAACAATAACTCCTATAAGGGTGCCATCTGAAAATAAATAATTTGTAGGCTTGGTCCTTAAACTTTCTTTTCTAATTCACAGTTTTACTCTAGGTGTTACAAACTTTATTGATTTGTAGGCAAGACGGGAAAATCGCAAGGCATTCGCGTAAAAGATTAAACAACTCCAACTCGACAGAAAAGAGAAACATCGTGTTTTAAGCGAATTTGTGAGAAATATATTTAAATGCAAGTGGAAGGGCAAAGACGGGAAAATATGCGTTGGAGACCAAAACTCTTTTTACTTGGGTATACGAAAGAGGAAACGTTACAAACTTTTATTGACTATCAACCATCACAGACAAGTAAGTACCACTCATTCCTTTAAAATGCGATTTAAAAAAATAAGAAAATTCTTATATCAATTATAACAGGTTCTCCATAGGCTAATATTGTAAGAGGGTCTTAGTGCCAGGCAGATATGGTTTCTAAGTTCATTAACTCCCAGTGTACGAGTATGGCAGTAACAGCCACGATGTACAACAATGTAAAATACATCAACAAATGTACTCAAAAGGACATCTACCTGAACCAAGGGGATTCTAGTCATCGCAGATACAGATAAGTCTTTCTACTTCCCAAAGACGGGAAGATGTGCGTTGGAGACCAAAAATCTTTTTATTTGGGTGTACGAAAGAGGAAACGTTACAGACTTTTATTGACCATCAACCATCACAGACAAGTTAGTACCACTCATTCCTTTAAAATGCGATTAAAAAAGCAAAAATAAGGAAATTCTTATATCAATTATAACAGGTTCTCCATAGGCTAATATTGTAAGAGAATCCTAGTGCCAGGCAGATATGGTTTCTAAGTTCATTAACTCCCAGTGTAAGAGTATGGTAGTAACAGCCACGATGTACAACAATATAAAATACATCAACACATGTACCCAAAAGGACATCTACCTGAACCAAGAGGATTCTAATCATCACAGATACAGATAAGTCTTTCTCCTTCCCAAAGACGGGAAAATGTGCGTTTTAGACCAAAAATCTTTTTACTTGGGTGTACGAAAGAGGAAACGTTACAAACTTTTTTTGACCATTAACCATCACAGACAAGTAAGTATCACTCATTCCTTTAACATGCGATTAAAAAAAAGAAAATTCTTATATCAATTATAACAGGTTCTCCATAGGCTAATATTGTAAGAGGGTCTTAGTGCCAGGCAGATATGGTTTCTAAGTTCATTAACTCCCAGCAGTAACAGCCACGATGTACAACAATATAAAATACATCAACACATGTACCCAAAAGCACTTACTATATGCACATTAAAGAAACGCAATCGGTAGGTCTTAAAGTAGATGATTGTGTTAATGTTGTTAGCAATGCAATGCCTTGTTTTGACGATGAACTTCGACAGTATTCTCCTATACTTATGGATGTGCTACGTGAAAACTTAAAACTAAATGGACCAATTATTGCAACAACTAACGTGATTACTTTTATGAAAGGTAGTTCTTAGATATGTGTCTGATAGTCACGAGAGAGACAGGCAAGGCAAGGCAATCATTCGATATTGAATGGCAAAGCTTCTGTAGCTACCTTAGCACCCTCAATCAAATTGAAGAATACTTGGTTAAAGTTTACGAAAAGAATGCATTTTTCAACGCGTTTACACTGATATGGATATCATACGAAAATATTAAAGCCGACAAAGAAATTAAAACAATTGAACACAAACTTTACTCTTTTGCTATTATAAACTGTTCCATTGCAAAGGAGAAACAGTGAGTACCGCTTATTTAGACAGGCAATTTGCTATATATACATTAACATTGCACAAATATAACTATAATTATGTGTTAAGGCAGAACCAAGTTAATGTAAACAAACATAAACGGGAAAATGGGGTTAGACATCGGCAACAAAATTTCAACTGTCGGCTACAATGAGCTACTTTTTCAAAATCTACAAGAGTGATATTTATTGCGCAAGGAGCGTAAAACTTCAAGAAGAATCCGTTTAGTCTTATCAAATTTTTTATATCGTAAAGGTTGTCAAGACTGTTTCCAGATTGTATGGCGAATATGTATCCACCAGCTCATTTTTTGGTTATTAGTCATTTGAAGGCGACGTACTCCGGAGTTACTCCTGCTATTCTTTAAAAATACCACCGCGATATATCTAGTACAATATGGGTAACTAGAATAAATAAATCGATTACATTTAAAATCAATCCAAATGATCATTGCTACGCTGCAGAAATCACTTTCTAAAACCAACATCAGCCTTGTGGGTCGTAGACACATAATCGCTTTCAAAACCATGGGAAATTAAGAACATCTACTACCAAAAACATAAAAGCGAGAATTGCTAATGGTTATTCCGTTGTGCGAGTCATATATTTTTCTTGAAACCATTGAAAAGTATTTAATTCTTCTAGTCCAACGTTTGGCACGTTTTATAGTTAGTGTGATCTTTTCTGTTTCATTTTTATTCCGATTTCGCTTTGCTTTCTCTTTTTGGAATTTCATCCGTATCTACATTTATTACCTGTCATTATGTTAAGGACACTTACTCCACTGTTCTTGTCTTTAAAACAAACCAAAGCAATCTATCTAGAAAACAATAAAACCTTATTTGTTACCGATTTCGAGACGGGTATACGTTCACTTCTCTCTTTTCTACGTTATCAATATGTTGCTATATAATTAGGAACTCAAATAAGGTAAATTGGCAAACAAGTCTTGTAACAAAACATGGCTTCTCTAAATCCCCAAAGTTTATGACAAAAACAATCTAAGACACAGATGCCCCCCCCCCCCCCCATGAAGTCCCAAACAGTAAATAGTTGTCCAACAGGTCTGAAAGTCGCTAAGGACGTACAACTTGTGATACTGAACATTCCTGCCAAATTTCAAATTGTTTTCATGTACTGTTTACGAGAAAAGCTTGACGGAAATTCGTATGGACGGACGTACGTACTAATTAAGTCGCAAACAGGAAGTAGTTGTCCGACAGGTTTGAAAGTCGCTAAGGACGTACAACGTGTGATACTGAACCACCCTGGCAAATTTCAAATTGTTCTCATGTACGGTTTCTGAAAACAGCTTGACGGACATTCGTACGGACGGACACGAGTAAAACTTAATGCCCTCCGACATGTCGTCGCGGGGGCATAAAAACCATGACTTCGATCAAACTGAAAAGTGCATTTATGCCTATTTTGCTATGGTTTTTAGTACTAATTATATATTGGAACCATTCATTTATCCAACCATCATCTTATGTTCTTTGCATCAGATAAAAATAATTCGTTCCTTCATTTTGCCATAAAGTTGATGATCTCACGTAGTATGTCAGGTTTGAAATACACCAGTATTTTTTTTCGATTGAACTGAAATTTCGTATACGTTAATTATAGACGAAACCGGTTCTAGCCTTAAAGTAATACTTCAGTTTCAGTTTTATTCCAGACATAAAACAAGAAATATTTTGAAAGTTAACTAGTATCTGAAACACTATTCTAATTCACACTATTGAATATAAATATGCTATGTTCGAAAGGGGAAACTGACCACGGTTGACAGATAGATCACCCTTTCCAAACTTTTGCAATTCCTCGATAGATCCATGTAGCATGTATAGCTTTAATGTCACTGCTGATTTTCGTAGAGTGCATTTTTCGAATGAGTACAAGCTGTACCCAACTCCTTTCCGATTTGTTGCTGTATTCTTAGGACAATAATTTACGATAAACGAGGCGATTTTAACTTACAAATTTTCCTTACTTATGTTAGCTTCAATTTTTCTCATTTATGCAGCAATATTTCAGTTTTTGCATACGGTGTGTAAATTTCTCAATTGATCAGGCATGCAAGAACTTCTAGCGAGTATACCGAGTTTTGCAACGTCACCAATTTCGTCCGCACATTTACTAAGTTTTACAAAAGATACCACTTTCTTGTCGAAAAATATTCCGTCCGGTTTGAAAATATGGTTGCAGATTGTTGTCCTAGTTTTGAATTCAGTGCAGCGAGTGTGCAATGATGGTCATTGGATATACCTATTACAGTCAGGTGGTATACGCGACCTACCCATTTTAATTAACAAACCAACTCACATACTACAGTAATGGAACTAGTTTATCCGACAACTTCTTTTGAAATGTCTGTACCAAATCAGGACGTTGCTGAAGTTACTATATTTTTGGTCGTTGGAGTTTGCCGATTTCTCCGACTTTAATTTGTAAGTTGTCTTTATTTCCTCGGTGTTCAATATTTTGTTATTACCTTCAATTTCTTCCATAACATAAACTTGTTTTGCTTTGCGTCCTCTTATTCTGTTCTCCCATGCCTAGGTAAACGGAGAACGAGACAGAAATTGTTTGTTTAAATTTACAATGTAGCCATGGAAATATTATTTGATATTGATAAAAAAAATTACATTGAAAATTCCTGCCTTTTGGGGATGAAAATATCCAGGACTTTGCCATTTTCCTTCAAATACATTCATTTTATCATTAGGGATTCTAAAAAAAAAAAATTATTGGAAATTAACTCTGCGTTATTAGAAGAAAGACAATGCATACGTGTAGCCTAATGATATAATGTATATGCCTCATCAATATGGACGGCAAATGACCAGTACTTTCAGGATTTATATATTCAGGACAACAACAATCAACAAATAATATATTAACGGTAAGGAGGGTTGAATGAGACAATGGGAACAAAAGTTTGAATGGCACTGGAAAAAGAAAGATATTAGGTAGGGACGGAGAATTAAGCCTTTTGTAGTGGCTACAATGAGCATACTCTTCTAATAAACCGACAAAAGGGGTCTATATTGTGCAAAAAGCTTGGCACTCTCCAAACGCTTCATCCTCTACGGTACGCGCTCAGGCTTTCGGTATAATGACCCAACAACCCTTAACCAGAAGGTTTCCCCTCTCCGCCATACTGGGATGCGCTGGGCTGTTATAGGGTCGATCACTGGTAACAACAAAGTATATTCCCATCATTGAACATGATAAATCTTGATGACTATTATGACAAATAGATCAATAAATAAGATTGACGAGAGAACTGTAGAAATTGATAGAACCACCCCATTTCATCAGGCTTGAGCCCGACAGAAGCCGTTTCGGAACCATAAATGTTATAATAAAACTAATTTTAAAGAGAGGTGTTCGAAAGGCTGCATACAACTTGTCAGCGAGCATTTCCCCAAAGATATAAATGACAACACAAGAAAAGGGCGCTGTGTCCCTATTTTTGAAAAGCCATAAAACAGGAAAATAGCAAAGCGGGATCGCATTTTCATTAGTACCACAATAAACATAAAAGATATGATGACCAAGGAGCACGTCATAAATTGAAGTCAATCCGGTGCAAGGGGAAAAAAAAGACGATTGGCCAAACTAAGATGATTAATCAACTTAAACGTTGATAAATTAATTGTTTGCTTATTATTGACGTCATGTGGTTAATATTTCCACTATATTCAGTACAACACTTCCATCAATTTAGTCTAGTAAAATGGTCGCCTGGGCGACTAAATTGACGATTTGGCGACTAAAAATCACTAAACAGTCGCCACTTGGCGACTTCCAATTTTTGTAAGTGCCGACCGGAAAATCCGGAAAAAATCGTTTCCAAACCGACTTTCTTCTAGAACTTAGTTATTTGTCACTAAAGCGATTGCAAGCAGCAAGATTCGAATGCAAATTCAAGCGTCTATCGGATTTTTTTTATTGTTCGTCCAAACTTTCATTTCACTCCCCTTTTAAAAAGATCCCCAAAAATTCCTCGAGCATGGCAAGTAAACAAAACTAGTTAACAGGGTTTTTATAACGGTCAAATCAGACTGAAAGTGAATTAATTACAATTGATGAAGGGCAGACATCATCCGCACCGTCTACGTCGGATAAACGTGAAATTTCAACAGGTGATAAACCTGTCAAGAAAGTGAAAACGGGTGAACATGACAGTAATCCTAAAGCGTTAAACAACCACTCATATCTTTTCAGGATAGTTGGTTAAAGGAATACAATTGGTTGCAGTTTGATTTCAAAACTTCTAAAATGACATGCAAATTATAAATATAATAAAAACAACTAGAGTAAAAAAAACCTGTGAGCAATGCTCACCATTGATAGCCCTCGCTCACAATTACTTTGAAATTCAGGTGTTCTTAATTATGAACTTGAAACTTTATCTAGTTAAACGTGAAGGCGGAGTTGCAGATAAAACATGTAACACTCCCCAATCCCCCAACGAATGGCATCCCCTATGTCAATGACAAAGTCCATGTTTTTCTATGAGAAACCTCCAATAATATTCTGATCAAAATAATTTGGTGCACAATGGCAATATGTGACGAAGATTCTGTGTAAGTTTCAACATATTCCATTCAGTGGTGTAGGAGGAGTTGCAACTAAAAGATGGGTTTCCCTCATGTCCATGACAAAGTCCATGTTTTTCTATGGGAAACCCCAAATATCATTACGATCAAAATGTTAAATATCTCCTGCACAATGGCAATATGTGACATGGATTCTGTGTAAGTTTCATCAAATTCGATTCATTCAGTGGTGTAGGAGGAGTTGCACATACGAGATGGGTATCCCCTTATGTCAATGACAGTCCATGTTTTTCAATGGGAAACCCCAAATATCATTCTGATCAAAATGATAAATATCTCCTGCACAATGGCACTATGTGACAAGGATTCTGTGTAAGTTTCAACAAATTCCATTCAGTTGTGTATGAGAGTTACACATAAGAGATGAGGACCCCCTTAGGTCAATGACAAAGTCCATGTTTTTGAAAATTTTGACTTGGCTAGTAAACTTTTGAGGTTGGTAGCCAGAAGGCTACCCGATATTAAAAGGTACTTTGAGGGCTGCAAGAACAAGGTTACAAGCAATAATCATTGGGGTTGAACGGATGTATAAACTGTAATAAAATTTAGACTGCACTGAAAAAAAGTGCTAAGTATTAGGTATGATCGGAGAATTTAGACAGTTGTACGGGATAATCAACGAGCCTGCTATTTTACGAAAATCTACAAACGGGGTCTTAATCGTGCCCGGAGCTTGGTAATCTCCAATACAATACCCACAGTGGTCTGCAGCCAGATATACCGTATTATTACCTGACAACACCCTCCCCAAAAAAGAGGGCCTCCGCCGCCACCTGGGATGGACTAGACAGTTCTGTCTGTCGAGCACTTAGAAACCCAGCAGTTTGGTCAAGGCAGTGACAATAACTAATACAGGTGTTTTTACCTCAGTAGAACAATGTTACACTAAGGATTTACTTATAAACAAAAATATTGCAATGTTTGTGGGCTTAAAACTAAACTTGAATATCCAGAATAAATCTTTGTTAAATGGTTTATACTGTTTGTTTAAAAAGACAAGTTATTTCTCAAAACCATGGATCCTGCGATTTAGCTCTATTTTATCACATACAATTAGACAACTATATAAAATGTATTGAAACAGAAAATAAATTTATATCATTTTTCAGCATTGATAAATAGCTTTCTGGTTTATCATAAGACATGATTTTCGTAACGGTTTATTAGAACGTATATATTACCTATATACACAATATACATTTTTATCATTAAATTAAAATTAACTTTCAAATCTGTTCTTTTAGACTTGTCAGAAAATAATTTACAATAATTTGTGTTTTTGTTTATTTTCTTTACTATTGTTTTAATTATAATGTTGAATTTCAATTGAAGTCTTTTTCTAAAAATTTTAATGTCAGCTTGATTTGATTGTTTGACAAAATGATCAAGTTGTTACGTTAAGATGCGAGTTTATGAAAATCCGAAATACACTTTAGCTTTTATAAATATAAACATGTATAACGTCTTGGGAAATAAACACCATTGTCTAGGTTATGGCCATCCTCACAAGTCAGGGTTTCTGTGTCCACATGTGTCCACGAACCCCTGACAAACTTAGCTAGAAAATTCCCGGGCTAGAAGTCACTATTTTGATTGGCTACAACATACCTGAATGTAGCCAATCAAAAGCTCGCTTTCATTCACGACTTGGTAAGGGGATATCCCGCTGTCGATTGTAAACAAACCAAACGGATGTGTTGCGTAGACCATGTGAAAATCAGTGTATTTTGTACAGTAGTGTTAATAGTTTGTTATTAACGCGTTATTATTTAGTTGCGTTACGTTTTCTTCACACTCCAGAATGAGTAAGAATGACTACTGCCAAACACTTGCTTCTTTCAAGCAATTTCATTGGTTGATATTTTAAAGGATTGACGTCATATAAAAATCTTCTAGTCCGGGAATTTCCTAGCTAAGTTTGTTAGGGGTTCGTGGACACATGTGGACACAGAAACCCTGACTTGTGAGGATGGGTTATGGCATATTGTGGCGATCCTCCTTTTCAGTCAACATTTT
Organism: Limnoperna fortunei; assembly: GCA_944474755.1. Lineage (NCBI taxonomy): Eukaryota > Metazoa > Mollusca > Bivalvia > Mytilida > Modiolidae > Limnoperna > Limnoperna fortunei. The sequence goes on from OX104111.1 coordinate 105,818,700, forward strand.
GGTCCAGATTGTTCAACTTTTATTGGTCAACATTGTAAATAAAGGTAATAAGACAATACTGACCACCAAAGGGCCTGTTTAAATAGACAATCATGAAGCAAGAACCAACAAAACAGCAACTACAACACTCACGGTTTTATGGGACAGAATCAATCATGGCGTCTAATAAAATATTTTTGATAACTGTGGTATGTTAATTACTTGGCAGATCAACTACAACACACCGCGGGAATTTGACCCGATATCATTTGGGTCATGACCAGAAAAAAAATTGTTGTTGCGAACGAAATGGGCGAAGGAGTCGAACGCAATAATGAACAATTCCTAACCCCCTACTTTTGTTGTTAAGTTTACTTTGGAAAATTTCACTGCCAACATGCTTGTGAGTGTTCTGCGTACTCGTTGACAATGGTTCTTCAAGATTAGGACGTCAATTCCTTTAACAGATCCATATTTTTGCACCAGTTGAAAAAAAGTGTTAGAAATTGAAAACAAAATTACCGGGGCATCAGTGATCGCTAGTTGTAATATGTTACCGTATGATTTGTAAGTTGTGTGTGTTATTAATTTTGCACTAATAATTGTTGATCGATTGATTTGATGTTGATTGCTCTATTCAGGAAAAAATAAACAAGTTAACAAACAATAAATCAATTCGAGAAATATGGACTGAAGGGAACTAGGTTTTGAATGCCATTGACACAGTAATGGGTAGGGGAGCAAAAGTTAGCCTTTGTAGCGTCCACAACAAGCCTACTCTTATCGATATTTACAAAAGGGACTTTACCGTGCAAGGAATGTGCCACTCTCGACAAGGCTTTCCGTATTATGACCTGACAACCCCCAACGAGATGGTCTCCCCTATCCGCCACAAGAGAACGCGCTGGGCTTCTCTGTGGGTCAAGCACTGGAAACCCTCTCAGGATTTGCAAGTTGAAACAGGATGAATGTTTCAAAATATAAAATGTTCAGAAAATATAATTGATTTACAATAATTAATAAATTCTAAAGGAAAACAGTCACACTTTGGTGCTGACATAAATATCATTGATTCTTTCAGTGATAGTCGTTGAATAAATTGACTGACTTCGAAAATAAATTTAGATTCTAAGGTTTTTCTTTTTTCAAGGTATAACGTTTTAGAATTAAATTTTGATAATAATAGCTCTACAACATTTTCGTCATTTGTATTTTAATATTGTTTGGAATGAGCTGGCAATAGTATAATAGATTTATAGGTTGCTGGATTGAGCGCCACTGACGTCTTGATAAGAAGAAACGCGCGTCTGGCGTAGTAAATTATTTTAACCTTTTAATCTTGGATGGCATTTTATATGAAGTAAATGTTCCTCTATTTGGTCAAATTTTACTTGATTTTAATGATTGTTGTTTGTTACTAATTCACGCTGCATGTATATTTTGCATATAAGGGCCCGCTACTTTGTGGCGGACGCCTATAGTGATCAGTTTGTCAGTCCGTCCTTCAAGGCTTTTGATATCTGGAATGTGGGTAGATAATATCCAGGCGGTGTGTTGCATACCGTGGTTGATCAACTTTCACCTTGAACTCTGACCTTAAGGTTACATTATTGTTTTCTTAATGACAAAATGTAATTTTTGTTTATCTTTTGAGGAAGGCTTTTGATATTTGGAATGTGGGTACACAATATCAGGGCGATGTGTTGCATACCATGGCTGATGACATTTATCTTGACCTCAAGGTCGGCGGAGCCCACATAGATCTCACTATCATCTAGTTGAACATAATGTTATCTTCACTGTATTTAGTTTAAGACGAACACGTCTTCGGTGACTTTTTTTATAGTAAACGAAGGCATTTATTAATTAAATGATCAAAATGGTATAACACTTTTCCAATCAATACCACCCTCGGCGAAGAAGATGCGACCTTACTCATGATAATGGAAAACCTCACAGAACAAAAATATTGATTGAATATAATTAACGAGTTTAATAGATTAAAGAAAAAATATATATGTACAGATGTTGACATTTATATTGTACAAAGGTGTATCATTAATTTAATGATAAACATGTTACCACCTGTATAGTATAGGATTTTTACAACACATTCTATACTGTACACGATCTAATTAAGAAAAACCTTTCACCTGCTTCCACTACATTGGTTTATTGTCAACGCATGTAAGATCAACGTCAACTCCTTTCATCCTTTTTATTATATACTCAGCTGAAGATGCGATTTCACCTAGATAATGATTTGATTGTTTGATTGGATATTGTAACGTCAATCGAGAAATATTCAGCTAAATTCAGGACGAGAACAAACTAACAATACATTATCGTGGACAATTGATAGCTAATGGACCAGCGAAGAAAATGTTAAAGGAAGATGTACTTATTGCTTAATAAAAAAAACACGATTTTAAAAAATCATTCGATCGATTGAAAAGTTATTTTTTTATGTAGCTATCATCTTGCATGTAAACACAAGTTATCGAATTCATGAGGTCACTTTAACACACTTACGAATGTTCTGATGGGTATCCTCGGTTAAAGTAAGTATTCCAATTTTGCAAACCCGGGTTTTAGTTTGGTGAAGTCGGGCGGGCGGGGAAAATAGGGTACCTATTTTGTATAATCATCTCCTCCTACAGTTTTTAAAACAGATCACTGAAACTTCACAGAAAGAGTGCACATGTATTGAAGTTGTGCACTTGCTATTATGGCATTGTTCAAGGATTTTTCTTATTTTCCAGACATGGAAACTTAGTCATTTTTCAGGACATTTGCATAAGACGGTATCTGTTTTGTGTAACCAACTTCTCCTACAGTTTTCAACTCAGATCTCTGAAACGTCACAGAAAGATTGTACATGTATTGAAGTTTTGCACCTGCTATATATGGAATTATTTCAGGATTTTTTTCCTTATTTCCAGATATGGAAACTTGGTCATTTTTCAGGACATTTGCAAAAGACGGTACCTATTTTGTGTAATCAACTCCTCCTACAGTTTTTACACATACCTAAAACTTTCTTCCAACCAATGGTAAACCATTCCCTAAATTAAGGCACTTAGATTTGCAACCCGGCTATTTCAGACTTTTGCGATTTTGCAACGTAGCAAGGTCGGTTTGATTTTTACGAGTCCCACTTCAGCGTCCTGAGGACCTTTGGCATAGGAATTTTCAAAGTTTTTAGTTCTATATCTGAGAAATGTAATCATTTAACACCACAATTAGTGCAACTTCTATCGAGACAAGTTTTTTAATGTAATCGGTAATAGGGGGACACAAAGTTTCATTACAAATATCAGTTGACTAGAATACATTTTTGGCCCAATACAAATCCGTTTTTATCGTTTCTGTTCCCATTTGGATGTGAATTATCAAGAAAACACTAAAAGTCATGCATTAGTTTCTTCTCTTTGTCGGATACTGCGTCGGATCTTTTTTTTCTTTTCGTTAATTCATATTGAGAATGCAAGACTGCGCGAAATCTTTGTTCTCAAACGGGGACTTGTATTTTTTCGCTAATGAAACTTTAGTCCGCGGATTCTCCACTTATAGCTGCGGTAAGAACATTCATCGGAGTTCGTGACTCCTCTGCGTTTCAGTTTCGTTTCCGATATAGATTGTTTTATATTATCAAGAACCGCCAATTCTCATGCCCTTTCGAGTTTGTCTTCCTGTGAAATAATAATGACATTACTACGTAAGGCCGCAATCGTGGTCGAGTTTGCATACACCATGTGCGGGATCCGGGTGGCCAAAAAAATAGACCGCAGTCGCGCTAGCTTGTCGTAAAAGACGACTAAATAGCGCACAGTACCTTGACCGGCGTGTCAGGTCGGTTTGCCTAAAGACCGACTGGGATGTGTGCCCCAGGTGGTTGAATGGGGTACCCCTGGCAAGCTGGGGTTTTCAGGCCATAATATGGAAAACCTGACCGCAAACCATATAAGTGCACCGTGTTGGGAAAAATGCCACGTTCCTCGCACGTTAAAGAACGCTGCTGTATTATTCGCTATGAGTAGGGATTTCGATCACGCTACAGGAGGCTGAATTGCCCGACCCTATCCATCCTCCCATTTGCCAGTGGCAATCTAAAATCTGTTACCCCATTTTTTCCTTGTGTCCCATCCCATTTCCATTCATCATCATTTCATGTTCATTTTATCATCCATTTCATGTTCATCGCCTGAATATGGCTGTAATAGTGCTGCTCGGGCGTTAAACACCATTAATCAATCAATCATACACCATGTAGGCTGCAAATGTGGACACCCGAGTTCCGGGCCATTTGTGCAGGCCCAACCTGAGCTTATTTATCGCTCTATATTTCTTCATTTTGTTAGAAAATGACCTGATATTATTTTGACTAATGTTAATGTTGGTTAGATTATTGGATGTAAACGACTTTGGATCGATTTATGCTGCAACATTCGCGGTTTATTCAGCGTAAATCGACGCAAAGTCGTTTATATCCAATAATCTAACCAACCATTGAAAACAATCCTTAAATATTTCAAATAGCTGAGCAACATTATCCATTTCCTATAATATAACTTGGTGTTTTAGCACGCGACTGATTGTTGACGTCACAATTATATGTATTGATGACGTCGACCAAAAATGAATTCTTCCGCAAACAAGCGACGGCACTAAAAATTGTGATTTGCAAATATTAATTGACAACTTGTTAAATATTGTTTTTGTTATTCATCGTCACAATATTGAATTTAAAATATAAGAAAAGTGCTGGGTAGATTATTGGATATAGACGACGTTGGGTGGGTTTTCGCTGCAAATAAACCGCTTCGGTTTATATATAATTAAAAATAGAATAGATCGTATGTATGATTATTATATTTATTGAAACAAATTTTGGTAAGAAAGCATGGTCATGAAAATAAAACTATTTTCTGCTTTTATACACGAAGGTGTTTGTAATATGACATTCAAGTACCTGTATTGGAACATTTCTTGCATGGTT